>CM042850.1:18084178-18447813 GCA_023653725.1 Bungarus multicinctus | reverse complement strand
CTGGGTGGACTTTATGAAATCAGATTTCCCTCTCTAGGATTGAAAGATTTACTTTTTCGGGGGAAAAAAAAATCTGAATTGTCCCTTAGACAATTGAGAATCAGCCTAATATTTCTTTTTAACCAATTTTTCCCCCAAATGCAAATGGATTCTTCTATGAACAGCTGTTAAGATGTAAGTTGGAGTCAACCTTAGAGTAAATTAAGGAAAAGAAGGTGATAAAACATTCCACCCAGAATGTTTCTGAAATAGACCTCATGCACATTAAATTAGATTGATTTCTTTACCATTTTCTATTAATGTGTCATCACTAATTAAACATGTCATTTTCCAGATTATAATTTAGCAGAGAACCAGACACAGGGCAAATAGGAGTTGTTGCTAGGATGCTGATTGATGTGCAAAGTGTTAGGTATGAATTACTTACTGGAATACTAACATAATTCCATAAGAGAAATAACTTTGACATTCCATTCCTGTGCAATCATTTACTTCTAGATACTTGTGTAACCTGTATAAAAATAGAAATAGCTTCATGGGGCATAATTTATGAGTATGATGATGCTTTTAAAACCGTGGGTCCCTCAAATTCCCAGGTGGATCCTGCATTGTGGGCCTTTTTCTTTAACAGTACAAAAGAGACAGATTGTATTCCTCCTGGTTTATTTACCTCTAGTAGAGAAGATGAGGGTGATGGTAATGATGATGATGACAGCTGGTTGTTTTTAAAGAATTCCATATAAATTCTCCATCCAATGTTTTACATAGTTACAAACAGTAGAAAGAGACATCAGGAAAAAAGGGAAACCAAATGTGTTTTTTTTTCAGTCACATTGCTGAAAGATTAGATTGATAGAGTTGGAAGGGACCTTGTAGGTCATTTAGTCCAACACCCCCCACCCAAGCAGCAGACCCTATACCATTTCTGACAAATGGCAGCCCAATCTCTTCTTGAAAGCCTCCAGCATTGAAGTTCCCACAACTTCCGAAGACAAGCTGTTCCATTGGTTGATTGTTCTCACTGTCAGAAAATTTATCCTTATTTCTAGGTTGTAAGGCAGATACAGAATAACAGAGTTGAATCTCCTAATTGTGGTAGCTTTCTTGATAAGTTTTTCAACTTTCCCAGCTGCCCTAAAGATTTTGGAAATTTCTCTCCATTCAAAGTTGGTCTGCTTACTTTTCCAATGACAAACCAAAGCCATCTTGGTGTTTATGCTCAATTATTTCAAGGCACAAGATGCTGTATTATGGAGAGGAGGAGAATACAACAACCACACTAGCTTGCCAACTCCCCATATCTCCTGTATTTGAGTTGTAGGATAAAAGAGTAATTGCACCTCTTCTGTCTAACAATTTTCAGATTGCTCTGTTATATTCTGCAAAATGAGACAATAACAAGACAGATACCACAGTCATATTAATATAATGTTCCTTTCTTCAGAAAATTAGTTCTCTTTAAACTGAGCTCAGCTTTCTATTATGACTGTCAAAAGCCAGTTGTGATGCTTTTGAATGAATGAATTCTTTATTGGCCAAGTGTGATTAGACACACAAGGAATTTGTCTTGGTGCATATGTTCTCAGAGTATATAAAAAGAAAAAATACAGTTGTCAAGAATCATAAAGTACAACACCTAATGATAGTCATAGGGTACAAATAAGCAATCAAATCATACTAGGAAACAGTCAGTATAAATCGTAAGGATACAAGCAACAAAGTTACAGTCATGCAGTCACAAGTGGAGGAGATGGGTGTAGGAACACTGAGAAGATTAATAGTAATAGTAATGAAGTAAAGTAAAGAAAATAGTAATTTTCATAATAGAACTATATTCTGTATAATCCCAATATAAGGCTACTATATCTTTAGCATAATTCCAAAACTTACAAACTTGCCATTAAAATGTTTATTTATTTACTTATTTTATTTATTTATTTAGCATACGGCATCTACAGAGGCCATGCAACCACTGAAATACAAAATACTATTTAAACTTTATTATATATGTAAAAAAATTTACATATTGACAATCCGTGCTTTCAACTCCCCTATAATTGTCTGGTAAGCTTGCAGAGGCATGCTAAAGGAGAGCAAGCTGGATACTGGAAGGAAAGAAAAATGGAATGGAATAGCAATGAACATTTATCCAGAGATTTCATTCACGTACAAATAAGCACCACAGAACTCTAACGAAGGGGGAAAAAAAACGCAATTACAAATATAGTTTGGCCTCCATTGCAAATGAGTTTCCACTGGATAGGAAAGGAATGTATCGTTCCATTAATAGCTATTTTTGCAGTGACAGAAAGAAACTAATTGCATTTTTTTTTTAATAGTCTTCCTGATCAAACTCCAACAATGAGATATGAGTGGTGGTGTTATTTATGCTACCATTTTACTTGTTTTGGAAACAAGATATCTTGTGCCAGTGGTGGGATTATATTTTTTTTGACTACCGGTTCTGTGGATATGGCTTGGTGGGTATGATGTGGCTTGGTGGGCATAGCTTGGTGGGCATAGCTTGGTAGGCATGGCTTGGTGGGTACGGCAGGAGTCTATAAAATCTCCATTCCCTCCCCTAACCCACTCCTAGGGTTATTGCAAAATCCCATTCCCTCCCCACTGCACTAACCTGCTTTCCAGCTTCGTTCTCCTGTGCAGGGCAACAAAAGAAGACCTAGCCAATCAGCTGGGACTCGGGAGGCAGAGAATAGATGGGGGTGGGGCCAGTCAGAGATGGTATTTGCCGGTTCTCCAAACTACTCAAAATTTCTGCTACCGGTTCTCCAGAACTGGTCAGAACCTGCTGAATACCACCTCTGTCTTGTACATCTAAGCCACACATTGGCTTTTTCTCCTTCAGCAGAATCTATCCAGATTTCAGGTAATAATCAGATAAGGGTCTTTCATAGAGACACAGGAAACATGATTCAATAGGCAGTGTGCAATTAATTATTCCATCCCAGAAGATTTAATTGGTGGCATAATATTCAGAGAATCTCTCTCTCTCTCTCAACATTTCTGAAGTATTATAATGGGTACCATGAACAATTCTGGATGACTAAAGGAATTTCACCAGGAATTCTAAAGTTTTTGATGATGCTTTATTTAGTCTGCAGAAGGTCACAGTGCTGCTCCTTTACTTCTCTAATGACAAAAATCAAATCAAGTATGTATTTGTCTCTAGAATGTCAGTTCTGAAAAGCATAGAGTTGATAATGATTCAGTTATAGATATAGATATAAAGATATAAATCAATTTTATTATGATATGTATAAACATAGAATCCTACCTTTGGGAGCAGTATTTAATTGTTCATCTCCAACCCCTTGTTCACTGTAGGAATCCATTTTAAAGCATAAATTAAAGCAGCATGTCATGGACAAATATGTCAAATACATTGCTGAAAACAAGATATATTATTTCCATAACTTCCCCACAATATGTTGATGAAGTTATCTGTTGCAGAGTGAAATCAGGTTAATCTGGTGTTGGTTTGTCCTTAATAAATTCATACGGATATTGTTTTTAGGATGGTTAAAAATTCAACTCTTAATAATACTAAAATCTTCCTGAATTGTTCTGAAAGAAAAATTCTATATGCATTGAAAATTCAAGGGTCAGTGACATAAGTAAAGGACAATAACACATGGGGGGGGGGGGGAGTTGTGATTATCCCATTCAAAGTGCAGTAGAAATTAATCATATTCCTATTTGTAGAAAGCCAAGTTTATGGTTTTATTGCAAACATACCAAGATGAGATAGTATTTTCTATATTTTTTGCAAAATATCAACTGCTAATCTAATATACTGTAAAAGTATGTGGCCAGAATTAATGGCTAGAATTAATCTTCTGTTTTGTTTTTGTGTAACCATTTTATCTAATTGGAGTTAGTTATCTCACTTCCAGTGACACTTTTCCACCTAACTGAACCACACCTCAAAATGACATAGCTTTGAAGTGATAAATGGATTGTAAAATGTAATTTTAAAATTATATTTTACTGCCTATACAATTTATTTTAAGCAGTTAATTACACTGGCTTTTTCTTTCTAGAGTTTTTCTGAAGTTGTGCTTTGTATTTGCTCTTAATACTGTACATGCACAGTTGGGCCCCATTTTGGCGATTCACAATTGTCAATTCATTAAAGCTTTTCTGAGCTGATTTGTTTTATCAATTGATTAATACGTTTGATTACCAAGTTACTTAAATGAAAGCTTACAATGCATCAATATGGAATCATTAAACAATCTGCTTTCTTGTTTTTATCACAATCTTGTGTTACTTGCTTTGCTTCTTACTTTCCTAAATTATATTCCTAATGGGTTTAAGGATTGCACAAATTCAATATTCTAGTCAAGAAATGAGGCCAAAATATGAGCTGTATCTAGTAGCTCAATCTTATATTGAAGCTGATACTCTTGCGTCAGAACGAGGCTGGCATGCAATTGTTGCTGGCTTGAAAAAAATCCTAGTTTAACAGAAAAGTAGGGTATGTTCAGATCCTTCCATGGCTCATCAAAATTCTTACAACAATAAGAACATTGGAATGTTATTAAAATGAACTTAGCATCGATATTCATAATTCACAGAATTCAAGATGGCGCTACCACTGGCAGCCTCAGTGAAATGCTCTCAGACATTAGATACAAGGACAGTTTTTTCCCCCCATGCCATCACTCTACTAAACAACAAATTCCCACAACACTGTCAAACTATTTAGTAAGACTGTACTAATATTCTTCTTCTCATCTTTCCTTTCATCTTTACCTATCTCCTTTTTGTACTTATGACTACAACTTTGTTGCTTGTATCTTTACGATTTATATTGTTTTATTTGGTTTCCTAGTACGATGTTGATTGTGTTGTGTTGGTTGCTTATTTAGTATCCTGTGGCTATCACTAAGTGTGGTATTTTATGATTTATGATGAATGTATTTTATGATGACTATGATCATGATTGATCACTTGTAGCTTTTATGAGAGCTTATGAACCAAAGGCAAATTCCTTGTGTGTCCAATCACACTTGGCCAGTAAAAAAGTCTATTCTGTTTTAAATAGGTTACATGACTGTAAAAAGTTACCCAAACATCTCTCAATGCTTTTTATTTGTTGGGACAAAAACAAAAAAAGTTGCCTTATCAGACCTCTGATCTGATCTATTTGCCTTGCCTGCAATAGCTCTGGAAAACAAAGCACGATACCTGGAAAATCTTTTCTCAAAGATATTTTAAGGGTATGTGGGAATGACCTCAGGAGATAAGAACAAAAGCCACAAAAACTAGGCAATGGTCAAAAAGGTGAGAGATGCATTTTCAGATTTACAAGATGGATGTCATTTGTGACCAGGATTCCACACAAAAAATACACCCAGAAGTACAAGCTCTAATGTTATTGTAAGGTTAACAGAATCTTGCAACTCATTCTTTGCCCTTGCCTTTACAGCCAGGGGAGGGATCTTTCTGAGACATTTGCCATGCCTTGTCAGCCCTCCTGGGTAAAACAGATGGGAAACAAGACTAGATGAGCTAAATCTACTTTATTGTAAGGCTACATAAACAGAATTTTGCAAGTCTGAAAGTACAGAATTCCTGCCCACCACTTTGCACTGCAAGATCAGTGTTAAATATAATAGAATTGCAGAATAACAGATTCAGAAGGGACCTTGTAGGTCATCTAGTCCAATCCCCCACCCAAGCAGGAGATCCTATGCCATTTCTGACAGATGACAGTCCAGTCTTTTCTTGAAAGCCTCCAGTGATGAAGCTCGCACAACATCTGAAGGCAAGTTGTTCCATTGGTTGATTGTTCTCATTATCAGAAATGTTCTTCTTATTTCTAGGTTGAATCTCTACTTGATCAGTTTCCATCCATTGTCCATGTGTCTGGCCTTCAGGTGTTTTGGAAAATAGGTTGACCCCCTCCTCTCTGTGACAGTTCTTGAAATATTGGAACACTGCTATCATGTCTCCCCTGATCCTTCTCTTCACTAGACTAGCCAGTTCTTCTTATCTAGTCCCCTAATCATCTTGGTTGCTCTTCTCTGCACTCCTTCTAGACCCTTAACACCCTTTTTATAGTGCAGTGATCAAAACTGGATACAGTATTCTAGGTGTGGTCTCACTAAGGTTTTATAGAGTGATATTAGTACCTCCCTTGTTATTGATTGAATCCTCTGTTAATGCAATTTAGGATTATATTGGTTTTTTGTTTACTGCTGCACACTGTTAGCTCATATTTAATTGATTGTCCACTAAGACTCTAAGATCCCTCTCATAGTTACTGCTATTAAGCTTGGTTTCTCCCCATCTATATGTGTACTTTTGGTTTTTCTTGCCTAAGTGTAAGACTTCACTTTTCAGATCCATTAGGGCAGGTCCTTCTCAGATGTTTATTTGACCATTAATTGACTGTGGGCTTTTGCATCTTTCGTTGATTGGTTTCCTAGAGGTCCTACACCCTGAAAGAGATCTAAGTCCAGCCTCCCCACCTTGAAGTTCATTGTCTTTTATCTAGTGCCAATTTGCATTGAGGGTTAGTAGATCAGATACCTATGTGCAGGATAGCTCTGTGATGGCAAACCTATGGCCTGTGTGGCCAACAATTTCTCTGGTTTGTTTGCAAATTCAATTTTTTTTTTTTTGCATAATTCATTTTACCTTCATTTCTGTTACTAGAAAATAAAGTTTAATTTGTTGTGACATAAGTGTCTTTGGGGGAAATTTTAATCTTTTTTCATTTTTATCTGAGCTAAAATTAGCTGTGTATACTCTTTCTGTCATACTGTCTGTTTTCAGAGATAGTACTTTTATAGTAGATTTGTCAAGTGCAAGAAATCAGGAGCCAGCATAGAGTTGAAAAGTATATTCCATACAATCTAGACCAGTGATGGCTAACCTTTTCAGCACCGAGTGCCCAAAGCGTGCATTCATGCGCATCCCCAAAATCAGGAAAGTGCTGGGATCAGATGGTTTATCAACTCTTATTATAACATATATATTATTTTGAAGACAAACTACTACAACTGGTGCAACATTTGATGAGCTCTCCTTTACATCTTGGAAAGATTATATTATATTGGCTTTTATCCAAATGTCCATTAATACCTAGCACTCAAAATATGCTGTTCTCACTAGTGTTATCCTTATCTATGGTGCACTGGGCATGTTAAGAATATGGTGAATTTCCCTAACTTTTTGAGCCAACAGGAAAATGTCTATTAATTTCTTTCCTTAATGATAGAGAGGAAGCAAGCTTTGACACATACTAAAATGAGATTAATGAGTTTAGCCATCTCTCACAATTCACTCTGATTCTGTAGAACCAGGTGTATTGAAAAGGGCATTAGCTGGGATCCTGGTGGACATGAGTTTAGCATTTTTTTGTGAAAGAATACTAAACTTGTGTTCAAAAATAACAAATGTTGCATGGACAGCTAGTCTGGGAAATGAAAGGGAATTATCTCTTCCTCTCTCTTCTGGTTTATCATGTAGTCTGTCTGCCACTATTGTTGGTTAGTTGCAGTTTAGTCTGATTTAGGTCTCTGAGCCAGGAATCAGCTGGAGACTTGGTAGATGCAAGGAAAAAGCCTACTTTGAAAAATCCAGATTCTTCTATAGTTTAAAGCAATATTCTGGTTACCATGCCAAAGGAGTGGGAGGGTGGGCTGGGTGCGTAAAGTCCCCAATAGGAAGCTAGGCTGATTTTACTCTGGGGAAATCCCTTATGATATCAGCCAAATGTTTGGTGAAATATGTTTGGTTGCCTCAAAGGCAAAACTTTTGCAGCTTAAACAGGAAGTATAGCTTTAGCCCCAGCTAAGTTGACTTTGAGTGGCATGGTGGCCTAGAGCTCTTGCCTCACAATCAGGAGGCTGTGAGTTTGATCCTAGGTAGCAGCAGATATTTTCCTCTCTGCATGCAAAAGAGAAAATATCTGCTGTGAGCTCCATGTAGGCTTCAGGAAGGGCATCTGGCCAGTAAATGCTCAGCTCCATTTTGTCACCAATGTGATGCAAGGGAATACAGCAGGGATGTCACGTGACATATTGGGACTTTTTCCCCCTTTGCTAAACCGGGTGGTGGTGGAGCCAACTCATGATGCATCTGGCCCATGGGCCGCGAGTTTGACACCCCTGGAATAAAGGGTTGTTAAAAGAAAAAAAAAAGCTAAAATATCTTTATCAGTTCAAATTGAGAATGAGATGAAAGCATTCTCATGAGGATACTGAAGAATAAAAAGGTTGATGAGGCTTGTTCATCCGTCCAATAATAGAATAGAATAGAATAGCTTTATTGGCCAAGTGTGATTGGACACACAAGGAATTTGTCTTGGTGTAAATACTCTCAGCGTACATAAAAGAAAAGATACATTCGTCAGGAGTTGAGAATCATAAGGTACAACACTTAATGGTAGTCATAGGGTACAATAAGCAATCAATCATACTAGGAAACAGTCCATATAAATCGTAAGGATACAAGCAACCAAGTTATAGTCATACAGTCACCAGTGGGAGGGGATGGGTGGTAAGGAGTGATGACAAGATTAGCAGTAATAGTAGTGCAGACTTTGTAATAGTTGAACAGGGTTGAGGGAATTATTTGTTTAGCAGAGTGATGGCTTTCGGGAAAAAACTGTTCTTGTGTCTAGTTGTTCTGGTGTGCAGTGCTCTATATGAGGGAAGGAGTTAAAACAGTTTATGTCCAGGATGTGAGGGGTCTGTAAATATTTTCACAGCCCTCTTTTTGACATTACAAATAAATACAATGAATGTGTGCTATGAAAGTGGGAAAAGCCCCTAAGACCTTGAAATCATAATGGTCCCAAGATAAAATGAAAGCTTTGATCTCTCATCTATCAATATACTTGACACCTTTTCTGCTCCTACCAATCCAGGACTTATACATGCATGCAGAAGCAATCCTGTCCCATTCTTTTGTAGGTGGCTGCAAGTAATTTTTATTCACGAGAAGCAGCTTTGATGCTGATGATATTACCTAGTTTGGTAATAAAACATCTGCAAGAAAATCACTACAGACTTTTTAGCTATACAATTTTGGGATGAACACTCTTTGAATGGTGTGGGAGCAGGAATGAATTGTCAGAGAAAAAAATTGCAGGCTACAGAAACCAGGAGCACCACTCAGGTCACCCTGAGGACATAGCTAAACCTCCAAGTGCTTCAACAACCCTCTAAAAAGATGCAAATGACCTTCCATTCCCCACTATCCTGTCAGAGCTGAAGAAGGTTTTTGGATGAGAAGCAAAACATCTTCAAAGGAAAAAAAACAAGAAAATCCAGTTGCCTCCTGAAAAAGCATCTTTGGGGCAACCATGACCTTGGATGATTGAGAATCTCTGCAGATATCTGCAAGAAAACCACCATGCTCAAAAACACATGCTCCTAGGACCCTACAGTTCAATCCTGAGGGCTACAAATATTCTCTTTTATCAAAAACAACTTTGTTTTCAGATTCGCTGCAGAGGTTCAGTTATGTGGATCCTAGTTCTTCATTTTGCTCTTCTAGTGTATCAGCCCAGATTATTTTTGTTCCTTTCTTGAATCCTTTCTCCCTATCAGGATTGTTCCTTTTGATGCATTAAGAGATTTAGTATTTCTGGAATCAGATTCTCCCCCACCCGCCATCATGACAGCTAGAAATAGTTCTGTTTCTTAACCTTTTTGTATTTTTTTTTTCATTTTCTTGCTATGGAATATATGGCTGATTTCTTACCTGGTTTATAATAGTAGCTGTTTTCCCACCTCCCCGACAAACAATTCTTTTTCCCTCCCTGTTGTTTGCATAGAAGTTTTCTGCTTGCTCATGGTGTGTTATTGTCTCTGTTATCATTTTGCATCTGTGCTCATGAGTAAATTTTTTATCAAACTTTATTGAAATTGCTATCCTGCTTTTATCACCTTTAGTAACTGCATCTGGACAACTCACAGGGGGAAAAAACTGTTACCTAGATTAGCTTTCTCTTCGGATTCTATTGTATGAACTCTGCACTTAAAATCTTGGGACTTCTATTTAAGGGAAAAATATTATATAAGAAAATTAACTAGTGAAAGGAGTCAGGATGAAACAGAGAAATAGTTAAGGGACTAGGTTAGAAACCAGGAGACTGTAAGTCCTGGTCTTGCCTTTTGCATGAAAGCTGGCTGGATGACTTTGGACTAGTCACGCTATCTCTCAACCCAATTCTTACAGGGTTGCTATTGGGAGGAAAATAGAAGGAAGGGGTATGTTCACCTACTTGAATTACTTATAAAATTAATAAAGGAGGGATTAAAAATTAAAAAGAAAAAGGAATAAATTAGGATTAAATACAGTAGATAAAGATAGATAGATGGTAGATGATAGAAGATGGACAGATGATAGATGATAAATAGATGATAGATGATAGATAGATGTTAGATAAATAGATGATACATGATAGATAAATGATAGAGGATAGATAGACAAATGATAGATAGATGATAATTAGATAGATGATAGAAGATAGGTACACAGATGATAGTTACGTAGATAGATGATAGATAAATAATAAATAGATAGATCATAGATAGATAGATAGATAGATAGATAGATAGATAGATAGATAGATAGATAGATGATAGATAGATGCTAAATACATGGTAGATGATAAGTAGAAGATAGATAAATAGATACATGATAGATAAATAGATGATACATGATAGATAAATGATAGAAGATAGACAGATGATAGATAGATGATAATTAGATAGATAGATAGATAGATAGATAGATAGATAGATAGATAGATAGATATAGGACTAAAATGGGTAGACAAGAACAGTAAAGGACGAGCTATTATTTATTTCCAAATTCAAATTAGACTAAAAAAAGTCCTTACATATATTTTCATATATTGTGTTCTGTGTTTTTAGTAAAGTCTGTAATCTCAGGTATAGATATAACTAGAGTAAAGAAATTTCAGAGAATATCTATGTCTCCTGAGGATGGCAGATCATCAAAGTAGCAGAAAGAATGTTCAGAGACAAAAAAGTATCAATAATACATTACAACATGTTGTATGTTTATCTAGAATTCTCAGTCACTTCATAATCTCCGTACAGCAACCCTGATCGTATCTTCATTGCTCCTCATTCTTTGATTTAAACCTTTATACGTTATGCCTTAAACAATAATTCTTATTTCTTTAGTCCAGGGATCTTATCTTTTATTCATGCTTTGTATACCTTTAAAATAACACGATTTGTTTGCCTAGCCCTGGACAGGTTTTGATAACTTCTACCTAAAAGTGTATTTCTTCTGAAAGTGCAAAGCCTTCTTTTTCTTATTCACAAGGTCAATATTTATAGAAACTTCCTTAAAGTGTCAGCAAAATATGGAGGCATTTGCTAAGAGTTAAACTTGGGAAAATTCATAGAATTTCTGCAAGGTAGGAGAAGAAGAAAAATGGAATGATAATTCTTCAACAAAGGAAGAGAATTATTGTGGGATGTTACTGTACAAACCACTGTTTAGCAGGGCTAGTCAATTTTCTATTAATGTTTCTGTCTCACTCTGAATGGGCTCAAAGATTGAACATTGAGAATAGATTTGTCACTTTGTGTTGAGAAATGTGAAAACTAGAGGGTAAATCCTGCCCATAGCATGTCATATTCAACCCCCCTCCCAAGAACCTCGCCCATGTATGGTATAGACCAGGGGTGTCAAACTTAAGGCCCGCAGGCTGGACCTGGCCTATGGGGTGCTGAGATCTAGGCCGTGGGATTGCCCTGGAAACAGCGAAGGACTGGCCTGTGGTGCCTCTGCCAGCAAAAATGGAGCTCAGGAGCTGCTGAGCTCAGTTTTTTCTGGCTGAGGGTTGCAGGAGGCCATTGCAGCTGGAAAAGGAGTTTGGGAGCCCATTTTTGCTGACACAGCACTCAGGCCATCACAAGTGCCCCCAACACAACTGGCATCAAGCTGGACATACCTACCTCACCCCACCCAAGGTCAAACACAACCCTGATGTGTCTCTCAAGGAAATCGAGTTTGACACTCCTGGTATAGACTATTTACTTTATATGGGTCAGACCAGAGGTGGTATTCAGCAGGTTCTGACCAGTTCTGCAGAACTGGTAGCGGAAATTTTAAGTAGTTCAGAGAACCAGCAAATACTTCCTCTGACTGGAGATTATACAGTATCTTTCCCCTATCACGCCCACCAATGCCACAGCCACAGAACCGGTAGTAAAAAAATTTGAATCCCACCACTGGGTCAGACAAAACCCCAAAATTTAAGAATGACATTTGGTTAACAAAAGGTTGCTGCCCCTGCTGTAGAAGAACAGCACTGAAAGAAAAGAAACTTTGGCATCTTAAGTTTCAATTTTGTGAAATCTAACTATTACACAATAGCTCCTACATTGCTAATTGCACGTGAAAGGTATCTTCTCTCTCTCTTCATTAATGGGAATGAACCAGATTAAAAGAATTTATTTAAAAAACACCCAGAAAGTCAGAGTATTTTGTAAAGTAGAATGCAGAATATCTTCTATTTTAGTTTCTCAAATCATTTTCATTTTCACTGAACAGGTAATTTCCAAAGCTTAAAAAAAGTGCCCTGTCTCTGTCTCTGTCTCTCTCTCTCTCTGTCTCTGTCTCTCTGTCTCTCTCTCCTCTGTCTCTCTCTGTCTCTCTCTTTGTGTCTCTCTCTGTAACTTGAAACATTTGTTATTAGCAGCCATGCCTTAATTAGCATGGACCAACTTCTGTATTATCATTGATAGTTGTTGTTTAAATGTGTCAGTGCTGCAAGACCTAAAAATCACTGAATATTATATCAGTTACACACAGACAATATGAATTGTATCCTCATTTCCTCTATATGCTCAGAATTAAATCTCAGTTGGGTTGGCATGAACTTGTGTGGTTAGCCACACATGTAACTCACAGCACCACACTCCCTACACTACAGTATCTAACTCACAAACTAGCATTGACTTGCTTCAATGTCCTGTTTTTTTGGCACTTCCTAGGACTGCCAAGATACAGGAGTCCTCAACCATCCATGTATTTCTGTAAGTCAAGAACAATTATTGGCATGTTATATCTGAATCATTAAATGAAAGGCTGTTTTAAACATGCTATCTCAGAATAATTTAATGATTGCTAGATAGGAGAAAACTTGTCCATCTTGGAGACAGTGTAACCTGCTTGAATAATGGATTACCTTGGACTTCCCAAATACAGTTGACTGTTTTGTAAGATAGGATCTTAGACTAGGCATTAGAAGTTATAGGAGAGCATTAGTAACATTGTTCAAATGAGGGGTTCAGAAGAAGCAATATCATTAACCATTCTGACTTTCTTTCTTTCTTTTTTTCTGTTGCAGTTGAAGTTGCATAACTTGTGCCAAGGTATAGTAAAAAAACAGACAACAAATGGTCAAAATTGGGAGCGTCCTATCAAATTCTGTACCTGTCAACAGTGGTGTCCCCCAAGGCAGTGTTCTAGGACCAACTCTTTTCATACTCTACATAAATGACCTCAGTGATCATATCAAGAGCAACTGCATTCTCTTTGCTAATGATGTAGAGCTATTTAACACCACAGACAATATTGCTACCCTTCAAAAAGACCTTGACTATGCATCAGAATGGTCAAACAAATGGCAACTTCAAATCTCAACAAATAAATGATCTGTCCTACATATTGCCAAAAAAAAAAAAAAATCAGAAAATAAAATACAGCCTAAATAGTCAAGACCTTGTTGATGATCCAAACTCTGTCAAGGATCTTGGAGTACTCATCTCTAATGACCTAAGTGCTAGAGCCCACTGTAACTACATAGCTAAAAAGGCATTAAGAATTGTTAACCTAATCCTACATAGTTTTTTCTCAGGTAATATTACACTATTAACTAGAACATACAAAACATTTGGTAGACCAATACTTGAATACAGCTCATCAGTCTGGAACCCACATTACTTATCTGATATTAACACAGTTGAGAAATATTTCACAAGAAGAGTTCTCCACTCTCTATTCGTTGCAGAATACCTTATGCCACCAGACTCGAAATTCTAGACCTAGAAAACCTAGAACTATGCCGCCTTCGGTCCGATCTAAGTATAGTATATAAAATCATACATTGCAATGTCCTACCTGTCAATGAATACTTCAGCTTCAACCATAACAACACAAGACCAAACAATAGATACAAACTCAAGGTTAATCACACCAAACTTGATTGCAGGAAATACGACTTCAGCAACAGAGTGGTCAATGTCTTGAATACTCTACCTGACCCCAAAAACTTTAACCTTAGACTGTCTACTATTGACCTCACCCCTTTCCTAAGAGGTCTGTAGGGGGTATGCATAAGAGCACCAACGTGCCTACCATCCCTGTCCTATTGTTTCTTTTATTTTTTTATTTTTCTTATATGTATCAATGTATTCATAACTATTTTTTTTGTTTTTACTTATGCCTATTATCTTGTGAGCAATTGACAAAAATAAATAAATAAAATTTTCTATAATGGACAGTAATGCTGTCTTCAAATTAGAAAAATCCATTTGCTGCACCTTAAATCAGAGGAAATTCCAATTGTTCTGCAGCTTTGTCATGCCTCATTAATTTGTAATTAAATAAAGCGAGCTATTTATATGCTATTGTTCCTATTAGAGATCATGGTACTTAAACACACTCCTGCTATCACATTAACCCTTGATTGGGATGATTTCCCACTTTCAAACCTGCTATAATCTATGTCACCTTAAGAACTTTATTTACTTCTAGAGAAGTGGTACAGGGAAACCTTTTCATGAATCAATTTGCTTTAATGTCCATTTTTGTGATTTAGATAAGGTACTGGGGTACTAGTGGAAAGGGAGAGACCTCTGATTATTAATAACAAGAAATGGTGCATTAAAATAGAAATGCAAGTTCATAAAGTTGGAAATCATAAAGCCAAAAAATAGAAGGATTGCTTAATTAAGAAAAGCTTTGAATAGAATAGAATAGAATAGAATAGAATACTTTATTGGCCAAGTGTGATTGGACACACAAGGAATTTGTCTTGGTGTAAATACTCTCAGTATACATACAGAAAAGGTACATTCATTAAGGATCAAGAATCATAATGATAGTCATAGGGTACAATCAACAATCAAATCATACTAGGAAACAGTCAATATAAATCATAAGTATACAAGCAACAAAGTTAAAGTCCTACAATCACAAGTGGGAGGGGATGGGTGATAAGGAATGATGAGAAGATTAACAGTAATAGTAGTGTACACTTTGTAAATAGTTGAACAGTGTTGAGGGAATTATTTGTTTAGCAGAGTGATGGCATTTGGGAAAAAACTGTTCTTGTGTCTAGTTGTTCTGGTGTGTGCAGTGCTCTATAGCGTCGTCTTGAGGGAAGCAGTTGAAACAGTTTATGTCCAGGATGTGAGCGGTCTGTAAATATTTTCACAGCCCTCTTTGTGACTCGTGCAGTATACAGGTCCTTAATTGAAGGCAGGTGGGTAATAATTGTCTTTTCTGCAGTCCTAATTATCCTCTGAAGTCTGTGTCTGTCCTGTTGGGTTGCAGAAGCAAACCAGACAGTTATAGAGGTGCAGATGACAGACTCAATAATTTTTCTGTAGAACTAGATCAGCAGCTCCTTGGGCAATTTGAGCTTCCTGAGTTGGCGCAGAAAGAACATTCTTTGTTGTCCTTTTTTGATGATGTTTTTGATGTTAGGTGTCCATTTTAGGTTATGCGATATAATAGAACCTAGAAATTTGAAGGTCTCTACTGTTGATACTGTGTTGTCTAGTATTGTAAGAGGTGGTAGTATGGGAGGGTTTCTCCTAAAGTCTACGACCATTTCTATAGTTTTGAGTGAGTTCAATTCCAGATTGCTCCGGTTACACCACGAGGCAAGTTGTATAACCTCCTGTCTGTATGCAGATTCATTGTTGTCTCGAATAAGACCAATCACTGATGTGTCACCAGCAAACTTCAGTATTTTAACAGATAGATACATTGAGCTGTAGTCACTGGTATATAGGGAGAAGAGAAGTGGAGATAGCACACAGCCTTGTGGGGGGGGGGGCTGTGCTGATTGTATAGGTATCGGATGTGATTCTGCCTAGCTTCAAGTGCTGCTTCCTGTCTATTAGGAAGCTTATGATCCACTTACAAGTGTGTTCAGGTTGCAGCATTAATGGTATAATAATATGATGAATAGATCAAAGGCACATAAAATAGTGGTCTAGTTCTATTCCATTCAGCATCAAACATTTCAGGTGTCAATCAAACCACATTATTAGGATCCGCAGTCAGAGGAGTTCAGAAACAGAGTAAACCACAGGAGGGGTGGGTCATGACTATGTCAGAGATGGTCTTCAGCAGGTTCTGACCAGTTCTGGAGAACCAGTAGCGGAAATTTTGAATAGTTTGAAGAACTGGCAAATACCACCTCTGACTGCCCCTGCCCCCATCTATTCTCTGCCTCCTGTGTCCCAGCTGATCGGCTGGGTCTTCTTTTGTTGCCCTGCACCGGAGAATGGAGCTAGAAAGCAGGTTAGTGGGGTGGGGAGGGAATGGGATTTTGCAGTAACCTTCCCCCAGGAGAGGGGTGGAAATGGAGATTTTGTAGTATCCTTCCCCCACCCCCACAGAACCAGTAGTAAAAATTTTTAATTGCACCACTGGCCTATATGGTTCAAAAGATCCAGAAAACTAAAAATCTAAGACTTTAATCAAAAGTAGCATCCATAAAGGATGGCGATGGTAAAAAATAAAGTGAGCCAGAACCATGTAATCAAAGCCCTTTATTTTTTAAAACTCATGTAAAAAGAGAAGGAGCTTTGATTATGTGGTTTACCATTTTTTAACTTTTTAAATCCTCCCTACATATGGCCATGGCAGCAGCAAGATATAAATATATCTTTGTGTTGCATTGATGCAGCCCCTCCCCTAAAAAAAAAAAAGAAATCCTGATCAACTGGTTGGGCTTGGCTAGCACGATTTCCTGGGATTGACAGGAAGCCTTCCTAGAGAGGCCAGGTTTAGTGAAAGTTTGAAGAAGGACTCTTCCATCGCCAATGTTCTGCTTCTCAAATTGAATTCATGCAGTAGACACATCATTATTTGTATCTCTTCCTTGTCCTTTTCCCTACTTCGAGTCCTGTTAATTAAACTCTAGGCCAGCGATGGGGAACCTTTTCAGCACCAAGTGCCGAAAGCATGCATGTGCGTATCCCCAAAATGTGATACGTACTGACCCCCATGCATGGCAGAGACCCAAAGACCAGCTGGCTGGCAGGAGGCACACATGTGCATGCACTGTGGAGCAGACCTGGGGAGATGGCTTGCGTGCCCAGAGAGAGTGCTCTGTGTGCCACTTCTGGCATGCGTGCCATAGGTTTGCCATCATGGCTCTAGGCCATTACTGAAAATTGTGAGTCTTGTGGCAGAAGCAAACATAGTGTGTAACCCTAGGTTGTTTTTTTTTTTTTAGTATTTTGTCAATCGCTTACAAGATACAGGTATAAGAATAAATATAGTTTTGAATACATGAGATAGATACTTATAAGAAAAATAAAAAGAAACAATAGCACAGGGACGGTAGGCACAATTGGTGTGCTTATGCACACTCCCTACAGGCCTCTTAGGAAAGGGGGTGAGGTCAATAGTAGACAGTCTAAGGTTAAAGTTTTTGGGGTTTGGGGAAGAAACCACAAAGTCAGGTAGAGTATTCCAGATATTGAGCATTCTGTTACTGAAGTCATATTTCCTGCAATCAAGTTTGGTGAGGTTAACCTTGAGTTTGTATCTATTGTGTGCTCTTATATTGTTAGGTTTGAAGTATTCATTGACAGGTAGGACATTGCAATGTATGATTTTATATACTATATTTAGATTGGACCGGAGGTGGCGTAGTTCTAGGTTTTCTAGCTCTAGATTTTGAAGTCTGGTGGCATAAGGTATTCTGCAATGAGTAGAGGAGTGGAGAACTCTGCTTGTGAAATATTTCTGGACTTTTTCAATTACGTATCAGATACGTAATGTGGATTCCAGACTGATGAGCTGTATTCAAGTATAAGTCTAGCAAATGTTTGTATGCTCTAGTTAGTAGTATGATATTACCAGAGAAGAAGCTACGTAGGATTAGATTAACAACTCTTAATGCCTTTTTGGCTATGTAGTTGCAGTGGGGTCTAGCTCTTAGGTCATTTGAGATGAGTACTCCAAGGTCCTTGACAAAGTTTGTGCAATCTTGGGCTTGGTCTGCGCTGATTTTGGCAGAAGTTTATTAGCAGCAGCCTGAAATATAGGATGCCGTTATTCTGTATTTATTATAATTTCTTATCACATTATATGAGGGCTGCTGGATAAGGGAGACTTTTTATCTCGACCTCATGAGAATGCTTCTGTATTGAGTAGGCAATTTGCCTGTTTGCAGATACACTAGGTAGTCTGACCTTCACAAACCTCATTATATGATATTGTTGAATTGCTGCAGCTGGTATAGACTTCATTGGGATTTGTGGGTGTTCAGCACTTTTGAAACGTACAGCTGTAATTAATCTCCTGATGCCTCAGTTTCTTCAGTTGTGGATATAAGCAAGGTGAGCATTCATAAACAGCTGCAAAGGGCATTGTGCTCCTTCATACAAATACCAGATGTGTGCAAATAGAAAGGAAAGTATATTGTAAATAGAGGGAAAGAACTTTTTTTCATGGTGCTAAATTCTCTTATTTGCAAATCAAATATAACAAGAGATATGGGGAGACAAATTTAATCATCAAATATGATTTATGTTCAGAAGTGGGCTGTTGCCGGTTTGGACCAGTTCACCTGTACTGGTAGTTCCAACCATGAGCTGGGCCTCCACCCCCACCCCGGTGCTATCCCATCCTACATATCTCACTCTCTGGCTCGCTCTCCCCACCCGCGTAGCCCAGCTGATTTCTACACCTTGCCTGCTGTACTCACCGCGGCTGCCCGAGAAGGTGTTTTTTTAGTTCTGCACTAGGCATTTTTAGTTCTGCACTAGGTTGTTAAATTATGTGAAGCCACCTCTGTTTATGTTCTTCGGTCATGCCCATGATATCTATACAATTGGTGTATCTAAACAAATTACTTGAATGGATAATACATGGTTGAGAGTGTAGTGGTTAAAGCACTAGACTAGAAACTGGGAGACTAGGAATTCTAATCCTGCCTGAAGCACAAATCTATCTGGGTGATCTTAAGTCAGTCACATTTTCAAGGTTCACAGCCACATCCAACATAATAGAATGGAATAAAACCTTCACAATCTTTCCCCCTAATAAATGCATCTGCTTTGCCTTCAAATTAGTGTTGATTCTTCCCCCAAAAAAACTATTGAATTTTTTTTAAAAAAAGTTAAAAAGGAAGGAAGGAAGGAAGGAAGGAAGGAAGGAAGGAAGATCAAAATGGGAAAAGAATCAAAAATAGGGAAGAAGCAAATTGGGGTTCAAAAGGGAAAGGGAAAAGTTATAAAAAAAGTGTAACTTGCAATTTTCTTGTATCAAGTATAGATACAAGCATAAAATACAATAGACCTTTGAACTAGAATATAACATTGCTCACCATACTTCAATAATCAGAATCAGTTCTAGTCATTTTTTTTTCTCAGTTTCAAGCAAATGGTTCCAAAGTGATTTACCTGGAAGTCATTACTGGTTCCTGAAAGTTCATTTCAAAGTTGAGAGAAGCAGCAATTAAAAAAAAAACACTTTTATTTTTAGTTCTCATGTGTGTGAATGATGAGCACTTGAGACTTAATTTCTTACACAGATTTCTGCTGGGTTATACCACAGTAAACAATACATGATTGATTTTGGCTCATATGTAATTAGATAACGTCTAATTATCATATATATTGGAATGGCTTGTGAATATTAATAGGTTTAATTATTTTAAAAAGTATGAATATCAATATTGTTTAAAATAAAATCTGATTGATCTTTATATACTCATATTGGATCAGTGATAGAAACAAAATTGCCACCAAAATAGCAAACCATTAATATACTTTACAAGAACAGGTAACAGAATAACAGAATGACAGAGTTGGAAGGGATCTTGGAGATTTTCTAGTCAAGCTCAAGCAGGAGACCCTATCCCATTTCAGACAAGTGGCTGTCCAGTCTCTTCCTAAAAGCCTCCAGTGATGGAGTGCCCGCAACTTCTGAAGGCAAGGAATTCCACTGGCTAATTGTTTCTCAACTAAGGAGAACACTAATTTCTCCTTAGTTCTAGGTTGCTTCTCTCCTCAATTAGTTTCCATCCTTGTTTCTTGTATTGCCTTGTGGAGGTTTGGAAAATAGGTTGACCCCTTCCCCTCTTCTTTGTGGAAATCCCTCAGATATTGGAAGTGTGGTGGTTAGCCGGCAGAAGGTGCGGATGGCTGAGGAGAGCGAGGACTCAGATGAGGGGCCAGGACATTAGGGAGTAGACTGCTGCCTTCAGAGATTGTGGGGGCTGGCAGTAGTGATGAGGAGGTTCCTGAGGAGCCTGTGCCAAATGGGCATGCACACAGGATTGCTCACAGGAAAGAGCAGCTACAACAGCACGGGCAACTCGGGAGTAAGGCTGCAAGGTAATGGCCCCTCCTTCAAGAAGATAAAAGCCAGCTATGAAACGAACATACTTTGCAGAAGGCAAAGGACGTTTTGAAACTCCAGCCTCGTGGACATTCCAGTATCCTGAGTTTGTATTTGAAGATTCTTGAACTGAAAATTATTTCTTGTCTGTTATCTTTTGGCAAGTCTCGCACAGTTTGGCAAGGCTTGTGCTTATCACAGCTAATTATTTTGTAAAAGTATTACAAGGTTTTTGTTCCTTTTGGATTGTATTTGATTTGTTGGAAAAGGGCGTGGGTCAGAACAGGAAGACTGCTATCATGTCACCCTAGTCCTTCTTTTCACTAGACTAGATATACCCAATTCCTGCAACTATTATTCATATATTTTAGCCTCCAGTCCCCTAATCATCTTTATTTCTCTTTTCTGCATTCTTTCCAGAAGCTCTATGAATGGAAGAGGACATAACTGGAACCACTACCATAAATATAAAACCCAATTTGGTGTAATGCTTAAGGCACCAGGCTAGAAACTGGAGGACTGTGAGTCAGCCTTGGGCAAGAAGCCAGTAGGATAGCCTTGGGCCAGTCATTGTTCCAGCCCAAGAAAGAAGGCAATGACAATGGTTGATTTTTCATGCAAAGACTTACAGGTAGTCCTTGTCTTACAACGGTTCTTTAAGTGACTGTTCAAAATTAAAATGGCACTGAAAAATGTGACTTATGAGCATTTTTCACAGTTATGAGCAGTATCCCCATGATCATGTGATCAAAATTCTGATGCTTGACAACTGGTTCCTATTTATGACCATTGCTTTCCCTCCAAGGTTATGGGATTACTTACCTTTTACAACCTTCTGATAAGCAAAGTCAATGGGGAAGCCAGATTCTCTTAACAATTTGGTTGCTAACTTATCAACTGCAGCAATTCACTTGACAACTGTGGCAAGAAATGTCATAAAATGGGGCAAAACCCACTTAAAAATACGGTGTACAGTCTAAACATATAAAGATACAGTCAACAGTAACAGTAATTAACTCAGAATTGAATATAGATAGATGAAAATAGGATAAATGAGTAAAATAAGTAAGTAAGTAAATGATTGAGTCCCATCAAATAGAATTAAAAGTCTTATTTGAATCTAAAATTTAAAAATCTCAGAAAACCTTTAATTGGCTAGGCCGGCCTGCTTAAAAAGTAAGGTCTTGACTGCACGCCGGAAGGTTAGGATGTCCGATGTGTCTCGTATCTCCAGGGGGAGATAGTTCCAAAGGGAGGGGGCTCCCACAGAGAAAGCACGTAATCTCGGGGTCGCCAGCCGACAACGATCAGGCGGCGGCACCCCAAGCAGGGCGACCCTGTGGGAGCATACTGGGCGGCGGGAGGTTGTCTGTGGCAGAAGGCGGTCCCGTAAGTAGCCAGGTCCCGAGCCATGGAGCACTTTAAATACTAATAGTACCACCTTGAATCGAATCCGGAAGGCCACAGGAAGCCAGTGCAGTCTGCGGAGAAGTGGTGTTATGTGGGCGTCCTTGGGGGCGCCCATAATCATCCGTGCGGCTGCATTCTGGACTAACTGTAACCTCCGGAGACTCTTCAAGGGGAGCCCCATGTAGAGAGCATTGCAGTAGTCCAAGCGGGAGATAACGAGGGCGGAAGTGACTGTGCGAAGTGCGTCCAGATCCAGAAAGGGCCGCAACTGGTAGATCAAACGAATCTTATAAAAAGCCCCCCTGGCGACGGCTGCAATATGTTCTTCCAAAGACAGCCGTACATCCAGGAGGACACCCAAATTGCCCGCTCTTTCCACAGGGGTCAGTACCTCTCCCCCTATGGTCAGCGAGGGAACAAGCTGACTGTATCTGGGAGCAGGAAACCACAGCCACTCGGTTTTGGTCGGGTTGAGACGAAGCCTGTTATGACCCATCCAATCCCGCACGGCCTCCAGACATCGGGTCATCACTTTGACGGCTTCGTTGGGGTGGTCTGGGGTGGAGATGTATAGCTGAGTATCATCAGCGTATTGATGGAATTCCATCCCAAAGCCACGGATGATCTCACCTAGCGGCTTCACATAAATGTTGAACAATAAGGGCGAGAGTACCGATCCCTGAGGCACCCCATAAAGCAGGGGCCTTGGGGTCGATCTCTGTCCCCCTGTCAACACAAATTGCGAACGGTCGGAGAGGAAGGAGGAGAACCATCGTAGGACGGTGCCTCCAATCCCCAGCCCCTCCAATCGCTGCAATAAGATACTGTGGTCGACAGTATCAAAAGCCGCTGACAGATCTAACAGCACCAGGACAGAGGAACAACCTCTGTCTCGTGCCCTCCAGAGATCATCCATCAACGCGACCAATGCCGTCTCTGTGCTGTGCCCGGGTCTGAAGCCCGATTGGAGGGGGTCGAGATAACTCGTTTCATCCAGGTATTGCGGGAACTGACGTGCCACCACAGTCTCTACAACCTTTGCAACAAAGCGAAGGTTGGAGACAGGACGGTAATTTGATAACAGTGCTGGATCCAGGGACGGTTTCTTGAGGAGAGGTCGTACCACTGCCTCCTTCAAGGAGGCGGGTAGAAACCCCTCTTTCAAGGAAGCGTTTATAATGCCCTGGAGCCAGCCTCGAGTCACCTCTCAGGTGGCCAAGACCAGCCAGGAGGGTCACGGGTCCAACAAACAGGTGGTAGCATTCAGTCCCCTCAGTATTCTGTCCACGTCCTCTATAGTAACAGGATCGAACTCAACCCAGTTGACCTCGCCGATATCCACCCCCGCTTTCCCGCCCGGAGATGCCCAGTCGGAGTCCAGTTCATTTCGAATCTGAGTGATTTTGTCCTGCAGAAACTTAGAAAATTCTTCAGCTCGTCCCTGTAAGGGATCTTCCCGTGTCTCTACCTCCAAGAGGGAGCGGGTCACCCTGAACAGTGCGGCTGGGCGGTTTTCTGCAGACGCAATAAGGGTGGAGAGGTAGGTCTTCCTCGCATCGCACTAATACGTCTTATATGGAGGGGAAATTTTTGGGCTATTCCTTGCTTGGAAACAGGAATATCTCACTTAATGACAGAAATTTTGGGCTTAGTTACGGTCACAAGTCAAGAGCCATCTGTATTGTGTTATTCTTATTCTTTTCCTATCCTTCTGCTGTGGCTGCTCATTACTGCAAAATGTCACAGGAAACAAATATTGACAAGCAGGGAGGGCAATATTTGTAATAGTCTAACAACAGGATAAATCTTGAGTACTGTATCCAATTCTGCTTTAAGAAGGATTTGAAGAATGGAGACAAGGACAGAATCTGGAATGTTCTCAGAAGAGAAATCTGAGAAGAATCAGGAAGATGCCATATAGAAGATGGTTATGACCTGTATTTTTTCCAGAATCCAGGGCATTAAATTTAATTTAAAATGTAGGAAGCCAGAATCCCATTGAATGTTAAGAAAACCAAAGACCAGAGAAGGAATAATGGATGGAAACTGAACAAGGAGAAATTTAACCTGGAAATAAGGAGAAACTTTCTGACAATGAGAACAATCAACCAATGGAACACCTTGCCCTCAGAACTTGTGGGAGCGCCATCACTTGAGACTTTCAAGAAGAGATTGGATTCCCATCTGTCATAAATGGTGTAGGGTCTCCTGCTTGGGCAGGGTGGACTAGATGACTTATAATGTCCCTTCCAACTCTGATTATCTGTTATCTGAAAAGAAGATAACAGAACAATGAGAACAATTTGACCATATAATCTGTTATCCAAAATGATAATGGACAGTCTTTCACTCGATTGCTTAAATGAACAATGGATAACTAATGTCTGTATTCCTGCACTGAGCAAACAATTGGACTTGATAGCCTCCATGGTATTTCCAATGCCAGGAATCTTTGATTCCATATTTTTTATATTTTATCTATTGTCCATAGATGAAATTGTGTGTATACGAGTAGAATAGAGAATACAGAGAGGATACTTTTCTCAGAGGTCTTACTTAAGTATTACAGGAAACTGTCCACTTCTGTTTCTAATGCAGTAATGAGAATAACAATTGATATTACCACAAATGTTCTTATTGAGGTCCATGTAGACAAGGCTTATTTTGTTGTTCCATAGGTGAATGAACATAATGAAGCAAATTGTAAGATTGTGATGACTTTTGTGATGACATTTGTGAGTTACATGAGATAGAAAAATGAGAATCGTAGATAGATCCTGCCAATATTTGAACATCTATTCTAAGCTAACAAGTATCAGTAAGAGCTGAAGCATATCCCAGAAAGCGTTCTATTAATTTTTACTGCCATGGCAACAGGTGTAGTACACCATAGTAATAAATTTATCTCTTATGGAAGTGTGCTCCTTAAGTAACCTCATCAAATCCCGTTATAATAAACCCTCCTCAGATCCATCGGGAACACATGAGTCTGAGGAACTGAATCAAATAAATTTTTATTATTACAATAAAAAAAATCAGCAATACCAGACAAAAATACTAAAATTAGTAAAGCAGATCTGGGCTGGAAAATGGATCAGTTTTGTACTAATTGTTGCCACATTTTCACTGCAGCCACAAGAAATGTGGTCCCTGTGTCACTGATAGCAGACTCGGTTGGAGTCCAAGAAAAGATGATTGGTATGATTATATGTTTCTGTTCTTCCTGGAAGTCAATTCAGCAAGGGTAACGTATCATCCTGCTTCATTGCATACAGAAATTGCATACAGAAATTGTGAAAAAACATACACTGGACAATTTCTATTTTCTAGATTCACATCTGGGCAGATGTGTCCTGTATATCGGAATTTGGGTGATTCCCCGCCCTGCTTTTATAATGCTGAGAGCAACATGTTGGGCCAAGCTCAGAAGAAGTCCCTGCCAAACCTGCAGCAGATTAATTGTAGATAAATATCTTGCAAATCTCCAAATACCTTTAGCTGTCAAAAATTCTGCTGTTCTGAGGAAAGAATGCTGACTTTGGTTGATAGCACTTAGACTTATAGACCACTCCAAAGTGCTTTACAGCACTCTCTGAGCAGTTTACAAATGTCAGCATATTGCCCCCAGCAGTTTGGCTCCTCATTTTACCAACCTTGGAAGGATGGAAGGCTGAGTCAACCTTAAGCCTCATCAGAGTTGAACTCCAGACTGTGGGCAGAGTTAGCCTGCAATACTGCATTCTCACCACTGAGCCACCATGGCTCATTCAATCTTTAGTAACTATTTTTTTCCTTGATCAAAAGGGAGAATAATAGCAAGTCTAGGAAACCTTAGACTCTAGTTCACTGCTGATAACTATGGTGAGGGGTGCTTGTCTCTCAGAATTCACAGTACCAGGCTAATGGGAAGGGTCTGAGAAATGATACGGCAGCTGTCAAAAGAGGCAGTACAATACTAAGTTGCATTGATAGAGGGATAGAATCAAGATTACATGAAGTATTAGCACTGCTAATTACTATAAACTATATTTGGAACACTGCATCCAGTTTTGATCACCACATTACAAAAAAGATGTTGAGGCTCTGGAAAGGGTGCAGAGAAGAGCAATAAAGATGATTATGCCTGGTGGCTAAAATATATGAAGAACAGTTGCAGGAATTGGTTAGTCTAGTGAAAAGAAGGACCAGGGCTGACATGATAGACTAGACTAGACTAGACTAGACTAGAATAGACTAGAATAGACTAGACTAGACTAGAATGAATTCTTTATTGGCCAAGTATGCTTGGACACAAAAGGAATTTGTCTTGGTGCAAATGCTTTCAGTGTATACATAAAAGAAAAGATACATTTGTCAAGAGTCAAGAATCATAAGGTACAACACTTAATGATAGTCATAGGGTACAATAAGCAATCAAATCATACTAGGAAATTGTTAGGATACAAGCAAAAAAGTTACAGACATACAGTCAGAGGTGGGGAGATGGGTGAAAGGAAGGATGGGAGAAATAATAGTAATAGCACTCCAATATTTGAGAGGCCAATACAAAGAAAACAGGGGTCAACTTATTTTCCAAAGCACTGGAAGGCAAAATAATGAATGGAATCTAATTAAGGAGAGAAGCAACCTAGAATTAAGGAAAAAATTCCTGACAGTGAGAACAATTAACCAGTGGAATGGCTTGCATTCAGAAGTGGTGTGTGTTCCATCATTGGAGGCTTTTAAGAAGAGACTGGACAGTCACTTGTCTGGAATGGTATAAGGCAGTGATGGCGACCCTTTTGGGCACTAAGTGCCCAAAGCGTGCACATGCATGCACATACCCAAAATGCAAGACGCCCCCCCCCATGTGTGCATGCACCCCCATGTATGTGCGTGCCCCTGAACATGCATGCATGCCCCCGTGCATGCATCCCTGCACATGCACAGACTACCCTGCATGTGAGCACCCCCCCACATGCATCCACCTCCCATGTATGCACCCCTCCCCATACATGCACGGCAGAGACCCGAAGGCCAGCTGGCTAGCGGGAGGCCCGTGCACATGCGCGGTGGAGCTGAGCTGGGGCGATGGTGCATGTGCCCACAGAGAGAGCTCTGTGTGCCACCTGTGGGTTCAACACCACTGGTATAGGGTCTCCTGCTTGAGCAGTGGGGTTGGACTAGAAGTCCTCCAATGTCCCTTCCAACTTTGTTATTCCGTTCATGTATCATTGAGAGAGAGAAACCTACAATGCACCTCAGTGATAAACCAAACAACAACACACTTTTCTCAAGAGCCAATATGTAGCTATGTGTCAGCCCTACAGACCAGACTAGGAAACCAAATGCAATACAGAATCTTGCAAGTGTGAATGAGCTTCTCTCACCCTGCTTTTATCTTTGTGTGAAGAAAGGAGGGGTTTGCCTGAGACCTTTTCTCAATTTTCTTTCCTGGCCCAAGCATAAGGCTCTCTCAAAGTTTTGGTAGTGGTTCTTCCTTCTGTTCTTCAAGGCCACCCCCTGTTTCCTCTACATAATGCAACCAGAATAAGCATTTTTAATACAGTGTTCATGTGTATAGATGCAGAGATAATCCAAAAAGGACATGGGTGTTCCAGCACAACCAGAATCAAATTTTTCTTAAGTATTTCCACATCTCCTGATATACTGCTAAAGTTGCAAACTTCCTGATTCTCAAATGTTTTTTTTTTTTTGCTACTAATTAGATATGCATGTAGAAAAATATTCACTTTGGATTCTACCTGGGTGCTTCATTCTGATAAGTGATTAATTTGCCCCAGATGGCTGCATTTTGAAATCCAAAGGCATAAAGTAATATGTTTATTCTCTTCTGTCAAAACTGAAGAAAACCTGAAGAAAAAGTCTTTTTTTTCTTACAAGGGGATTAATTCTGACAAAATATACGGCAAAGGTAGCAGTGTGGTTTTATACAGTGTCTTTCAATTTTAAGCATTTTTAAAGAATTCTGTTATTCCTTTCTGAGTTGGAGAAAACGGCTGCCTTTGAAATCTAGCAAGGTTACAAAAAAGGCATACATCCTCCCATGTTTTGTGCGCCCTTTTTGTGAAGATAACTAGAATCACAGAGATGCCTCTAGGTAAGTAACCTGTAAAATTTCAAAAAGATAGGTGCACACAGGTTAGTGAGATACAAGGTGGGGGAATCACAGGAGGGTTTCTGCTTCATATTGCTTTGTGTTCAGTTTTTGGCATCCAAGTCACAAAGAGATCCATCCTTGATAGAGGGTAGATGGATGACATTTCACTGAAAAAATACATAAGAGTGCACACTTCAATTACACTACCTTTCATACCCTACAATATAAGTAACATATATTATAAGGGTGCAATATAAGTAACATATATTATAAGGGTGCATGTATTATATTATGCATTATTGAAAGGAAGCTTTTAACAGCTTGAGATGTGTTTCTTAAAATGCATTCCCATAATTTTTGTGACTCTTGTTGCTCTTGCTGTGATTATATTGTAGATTATTTAACACACTGCCTAAGTGATCAAATATAAAATCATTTAAGCCAGGGGTTCTCAACCTGTGGCCCACAGCAAAAGTGGTATTCAGCAGGTTCTGACCAGTTCTAGAGAACCGGTAGTGGAAATTTCGAGTAGTCTGGAAAACCAGCAAATATCACCTCTGACTGACCCCACCCACATCTATTCTCTGCCTCCAAGTCCCAGCTGATCGGCTGGGTCTTCTTTTGTTGCCCTGCACAGGAGAATGGAGCTGGAAAGCAGGTTAGTGGGGTGGGAAGGGAATGGGGATTTTGCAGTAACCTTCCCCTGCCACACCCACCAAGGCACACCACGTCCAGCAAGGCACATCCACGGAACCGGTAGTAAAAAATTTGAATCCTATCACAAGTCCACAGACCCCTGAAGTTTGTTGTCACAGGCTTAAATAAATGATATGATTTAAATCTTGAGTTAAGTCTTGGGGATCCGTGGCCACAAAAGGTATTTAAAGGGAGCCCAGGGTGAAGAAAAGGTCAAAAACCACTCCTTTAGGCTTCTAAAGCCTTCAGAGCATATCCCCTGCTAGTCTCAATTATTTCCATAAAGAGGTAGTGTTTTTCTAGTCTTTGGTTCATAATATGAAGCTCTACACATGCCTGCAATCTGAGAGAATGGAAGCTATAGAGCAGGGGTGTCAAATTCAAGGCCTGGAGTGCTTAGATCTGGCCCGTGAGGCTATACCCTGGAAATATGAAGGACTGGCCCGTGGCACCTCTGCCAGTGAAAACAGAGCTTGCGAGGGCCGGGTGGCAGTCCTCCTGAGCTCCATTTGCACTGACAGAGAGTTACAGGTGTCCATCCCAGCTGAAAACAGAGCTTGTGAGGGCCGTGCATGGCCCCCTGAGCTCCATTTTCACTGGCAGAAGTGTTGCAGAAGAGTGTTGCAGCCAAAACAGAGCTCAGAAGCCCATCTTCACTGGCACAGTACTCGGGCCATCACAGGTGCCCCCGTCATGAGTGACATCATGCTGGCATCATGCCCATCCCGGCCCCCTGATGTCAAACACAACCCTGATGCAGCCCTCAATGAAATTGAGTTTGATACCCCTGCTATAGAGGTTGCCTCAGTCTTCTTTCCATCATGCTGTTAGGCGCCAGAAAGATGCATACCTTATCATCAGGTCTCAGCACTCATCAACTGTCATAGAAAGACATTGCTTCACCGGTTCTGAACTGAAAGCCAGGGAAAAAGTTGTGAGCATAGTAGAGCCCAATCGTGAGGACTTATTAGAGTGGCAAACACCCCCGTTGGGTGCCATTAGTAGACCATCAAATATTCATAAATGCTACAAGGCATTTATGGAAGCTCAGAAGGTCTTCCAAGGCCATGAACACCTGCCATAAAAATAAGTGAAAATGTTATAATAGCCTCCATAAGTTCATTAGATGCTCCTTCCCAAAGCATTGTGATTTGCTTTAAACATAATGAAGCTATTCTTGCTTGGAACTGAGAATGATCAATTATGCAGCGAATACATACATTCTCTTCCCTACCTATCCCACCCCACCTCACTTAAATGCCATACCTTTCTATGAAAAGTTATTGTAAATGTGTACGTCATAGCATGTGCAGAGCTAGATACTGTAAGTCTTGAAAAGGCTAAGCAGGGTTGGATCTAGTTAGATGGGAGATCAACCTGAAAACCTAGGGAGAAATTGTCTGGAAGAAGGCAGTGGCAAACCATTTGCTGATGCCAAACAAACAACATGGTTATAATTTCAATAAAGTCAGCTGAAGCTGAGATTGAATAGTAGGCTATTTCCTTCCTTTCCATATAAATTATTAGTCATTTTTCTTCAGTTTGATTTCAATTTGCAAAGAAAACTGGCAAGAATCTCAGTGAATTTCTTATAAATTATCTTTTTTGACTCTCCTTATATAGATATTCCTTGTATATTTTTGGACTTGGTTAATGGCTAAGAATTGCAAGGAACCCTGGAGATCTTCTAGTCCAATCCCTGCTTAGACAAATGGTTGTTCAATCTCTTCTTCAAAATTTCCAGTGTTGGAGCATTCACAACTTCTTTAGGCAAGTTGTTCTACTGATTAATTGTTACTGTCAGGAAATTTCTCCTTAGTTCTAAGTTGCTTCTCTTCTTGATTAGTTTCCACCCATTGCTTCTTGTCCTGCCCTCAGGTGCTTTGGAGAATAGTTTGACTCTCTCGTCTTTGTAGCAACCCCTGAGATACCCCTAGTTCTTCTTTTCATTAAACTAGACACACCCAATTCCAGCAATTGTTCTTTATATGTTTTAGTCTCCAGTTCCCTAATCTTTGTTGCTCCAGTCTCCTAATCATCTTTGTTGCTCTTCTCTGAGGTCTTATATAGACCTTTTGTTAAAGGAGAAATGCTTGCCCTTCATTTTTTTAGTCATGTCATCAGCAATCTTTAGCTTCCTTGACTTTACACACTTCAATAAAAGACAGCGTTTCAGGATTTTCCAGGAATGGACTGATTATGGATGGGAAATGTGAACATTATAGCAGCAGCAGCTCTCTCCGTACTTTCAATGAAACAATAAGTTAAAAGCAAGCATAAATTTAAAAGGGAAGAAAGATTCAGAGGAAATTCTCAAGCAACTTGAGAATAAATTAGAAAAAAACGAGGGAAAATGTATACTGTAAGATGTCCTAAGGCAAATTTGACCCAGCATTAATTTAAATGCCTGTCTCCTAATTCTGTCATAGTGGTACAAATTGGCTCTAGAAAATTTCAGAAATAATTTTGGACAATTCAAAATGAATCCCTTTTTTATCTGGATGTGGGTTTCTTCACACTCTTAATCCCAATGATTTAATCTATCTCCAAAAAGATATATAAAGTTTTTTGTTTTCTATTTTAAAATAACTCCTCAGCAGAGATACAAAACAAACAAATATTTCAAGGTCACTAGCAGCTGTTGTTTATTGATCTAAAATACATATGAGTCTACACATCTAGTTTAGCTAAATTTGTTTTTTAGTACCATGAAAGTAAATACCTTAATCACATTAGCAATGCTGGATCATCCTCTTTGAATGCCAAAATTGACTAAACAGATGAAGAACTGTTTTAGATATCAGTCTGTGATATCTCAGTCTGTCTGTGACTTTCCTCCTCCCTTTTGCAAGCAAATCATTTCATTTCTCTTTTCTTTTTTAATTATCTCATTGCCTCCAAATGCTTAATCCATAATCAGAACTAAATGGTAGAGTGATAGTTTGTGAATTTATTGTGAAATGCCAGGGGTATAACTATTCAGTATTCATAAGAAATGATATTGAATAATAATTCACTGCAGACATCCAGAAAAAAAACTTCAGTTGGTTATAATCCTCAATTCTAGTATTATTAAGTTAGGGTTACTAACTTAAGTGTTACTAACCTAGCATTTTATAGGGGTGTTCATATTACAGCACCTATAATTTTGCGGTCCAAATACAGGAAGGTGTATTCTTAGCACATTTTCAAGAAATGCTTATTTTAACTTAATTCAATGCCAGAAATGTAGAAAGAATAGGACTATGACAACCAGAAACTAAAACAGCCTTTGACTTGGTCACAAAAGTAAACCAACTTTTACACTGTGTCTATCTATGTCAGTGTTTTTTAACCTTGGTAACTTTAAGATGTGTGGACTTCAACTTCCAGAATTTCCCAGCCAGTATGCTGGGAGTTGAAGTCCTATTTTTCTTAAAATTGCCAAGATTGAAAAACACTGATCTATGAAAATAGAACTTGAAACTTTTTTTCTTCTGTTCCTCATTCTAGGCAACTATTCCCTTTTCTAGGACAATTTATTCTATTAGCCTTTCCAGCTTTTTCCTTTCCAAAGAAGCACATCATGGGCATTGACCATTAACTCCATAGAGCTTCTTTCGTCTCCAAAATATCTGATTTCAAATATGCTTTGAACTTTTGAAAACTTTGGATTCTCTCTGCTATTTTGAACTTGTAAACATCCATCTTATCAGAGTCATTTATTATTATGACCATGAGTGCTATAAGATCTATCTATCTATCTATCTATCTATCTATCTATCTATCTATCTATCTATCTATCTATCATCTATCTATCTAATAATTTCAGGACACAATTGGCCAGTCAATCTTTAAGTGTCTTACCAAACATATTCATCTATCACCTATGTCTGATGTGTATCTCTCTCTCTCCCTCCCTCCCTCCCTCCCTCCACCCATCCATCCATCCATCCATCCACTATCTATCTGAACAGCAGAGATAGATAGATAGATAGATAGATAGATAGATAGATAGATAGATAGATAGATAGATAGATAGATAGAGATACACATCAGACATAGGTGATAGATGAATATGTTTGGTAAGACACTTAAAGATTATCTGGCCAATTGTGTCCTGAAATTATTCCTTCCAATTTGATTACTAATTAGTAAATTTTAAAATGGATTTAGAATTGGAACATGCTTAGTTTCTCAGTGACTTTTCTGCAAAATTGCTCTCTCAGAATTAGGAAATACCTAGTAAAACACTGCACATTTTCTTGAGTGTGCAACATTTTATCTATAAGAGATCAAACTGAGACAATTAGGGAGAGCTGGTGGAAACATACACAAGAGAAGAGGCAGGAAGAGTTTATTTATTTATTTAGTCTTTTATACCGCCCCCTCTTCTGACGGGACTCGGGGTGGGGTACAGCCGAATAAAATGGAATAGAAAATACAATACAATATTTAAAAGCAATTTAAAAAGATTAAATAAGGTGGCTGATAAATAACTGATAGATTAAAAATAATCAAGGTTAAAAGTTATAAAATTAAAAACCGATTAAAACCAATTAAAAACCCTGCACAGAACTCTAGGCCAGACCGGCTTGGTGAAATAAGTGGGTTTTCAAAGGTTAAAAGGTCAGGGATGGTCCTCATCTCCAGTGGTAATTTGTTCCAGAGGGAAGGTGCTCCCAGAGAGAAGGCCCGCACCCTCGGGGTCGCCAGCCATCCAGCCAGCGGCATCCCGAGGAGGCCTACCCTATGGGAGCGCACTGACCGACTGGGAGACCGATGGTGGCAGTAGGCAGTCCTGTAAGTACCCAGGTCCCAAGCCATGGAGCGCTTTAAAAATGGTCACTAAAATCTTGAATCGCACCCTGTATACCACATTTCATTGAAGAAGAATGAGATGTCTCAACAAGGTAAAGGAGAACACAGGTGTGGATACCATATAGTTAGCCTTCATTCCTTAATAGCAATAGCATCTAGACTTATATACTGCTTTAGAGTGCTTTACAATCTCCTCTAAGCGATTTACAGAGTCAGCATATTCCCCCTAACAGTCTGGGTCCTCATTTTACTGACCTTGGAAGGATGGGAGGCTAAGTCAACCTTGAGCCTGGTGGGATTCGACCTGCCAAATTGCAAGCAGCTAGATGTCAGCAGAAGTAGTTTGCAGTACTAACCACTGCACTACTAAGGCTCTTAAATTACCCTATTTCTTTGACAATTTGTGGTTCCTTATTTATATCCCTTATTTGTGCTATATTTACAATTAGTCCTTAATGTGAATGTAAAATTATTACAATTATAGCTTATCCTCTTTTACAATTTATTATATAATCTATCTTCGCTCTATCCATTCATACCAACAGTTCCAACTCTTATAGTACTTGGATGTTTCTTTATCTTTTAGTGCTAGAGTTAATTTATCCATTTCTGCACTACTTGATATTTTCTGGATAATCTTTTCCTCTGGTGGAGTGTAAGGTTGTTTCCAACATTTTGCAAAGGCCAATCTGGCTGCCGTCAATATATGTAATATTATATATTTAACTTCTTTTGGAAATTGTATGTTGAGTATCCCTAGTAGGAAGAATTCTGGTTTAAGTTCAATCTGTTCAATCGTAATTTCCTCCAGCCATTTTTTAATTCTCAGCCAATATGTTTGGGCTTTTGTGCAGGACCACCACATGTGATAGAATGTTCCAGCTTTCTTTTTGCACTTCAAGCATTTTGGGCTCATGTAGGGGAACATCTTCGCTAGTCTCAAAGGAGGAAGGTGCCATCTATATAATATTTTATAGGCATTTTCTTTGTATGTTACCAATTTTGTAATTTTATTATTTCTGTTCCAGACCTTCTCCCATTCTATTAACGTAATTCTGTGACCTATATTCCTACTCCAAGCTATCATATTACCTTTAACTATTTCTTCCTTTAATTCTATCTCTAATAAATAGTTATAAAATTTTGTTATGTTTTTTTATCTGGGCCTAATAAAATTTTATCTAATTGTTGTGGTTTAGTATAGATTCCAAATTCTTTCTGATCCTGTCTAAATCTATTCTGCACTTGTAGATATGCCCACCGGTCAATTTGTAGCCCTTGTTCCTGAAGTCTTGCCATGATTTCAGATTTCCTTGTATATCCAATAAGTCTTTATATTTCATCATCTTATTGATATCCAAATTGTTCGGGTGAATCATTGCCTCCATTATTGAGATCCAGATTGGAATCTTTAGATAATGTTTTTTCCTTACTTTATTCCAATTGGCCAGTAGGGAGTCTCTAATTAAATGGAAATATTTGTCTGATTTTCTGCATATCCCATAGAAAGGCATGTCAAAACGAAAAACATTCAGTTTTGTAAATTAGAGGAAATGTATCTTGTTTTTCTGTTGCCAGCATACTTTATTTACAAAATAACTAAGAAACAAAGAAACAGCAGTACCATCTTACTAAGCAAGCAAAAGAAAGTAGAATGAAAGATGAAGTAGAAATAAAACTCCTCCCCTGCACACATGCGCAGTAAAACAGAACTTCACAAGACATTCATATCTTGTTACTATGGAGACTTGGTAACCAGTCCAGCTTATTCTGTAAACTTCTCTGGAAGCTTCTCTGGAAGCTCCTCAGACAAACTAAATAAACGCAGTGATAAGGCATGCCACCCCCTCTGTAAATCATGGCCTTCTAAGATTAGTATTCTTTTATTAGTTAAATTCACCCATTCTTTCAGCCATGCTAAGGAAGCTGCACTATGATATGACTCCCAGTTTGGGAGTACCATACCCCCTCCCCGCTCTTTATATCTTGCATTGTTGTTGATGATGAAAAAAAATTAATCATTTTTTTTCTTTTTTTCTTTTTTCCCCTTCTTTTTCTCTGTTTTGTGTGCGTGTTGTTCGCCTATTTTAATTGTAAAATCAGTAAAGTTTATTTTTAAAAATTACTCTATTTCTTTCAAGTGAGATGAGGATGCTGTTCCATTATTAATGTTCAGGTAAGAACCATAATTCTTTTAGTATATAGTTTTATTATTGCAAAACCAAAGGAAAAAACTTTTTTTTTTATACATAAATTCCATGACAGAAAAAAAGAACCAAATAAATAAATGTGGATAATCTAAAGAGTAGGGAATTGTGTCTGGGTATATACAGACACAGGTACAAGTACATACATACAAACACTACACACACACACATATATATATATGCATGCACATATACATATTAAGGAGAGTACAGAAGATTATTTATTGATGTTTAATATATTTATACAAAAATTACATTTTATATGGCAAGGGTTTATCGGAAAAACTTGGTACACTGATAAATCATTCATTTCTCATTCCCTTCCATACAATTCTTGTAATTGCTCTTGGGTGGGGGGGAAGATTTATGAATGGCCACCACAGTTGCATATGGGCATCCATTAAAAAAGCACTAAAATTAGATTGAAACTTTTGAGAAAATGAGAGATGTAATTATCAGAAACACAACTGATAGAGAAAAACTGCAACATGAATTGAAACAATTTAGTATTCCAAGTACTTGGGTTACCTATAATGCATTGTAGAAAATGTAGAACTAGACAAAAATATGTAGAAACTATAATGCCTAATGTCTTTGTAACAATATAATTGCATTAGCAGTTCTGAAATTCAGATAAAGAATTTGAAATATCTATGCAGGGATACCTTGAAGTTACTGCTAATTTTGTTCCAGATTGCGGCAATAGAGCAAATACTGCAATAAAGTAAGTTACATAAATTTGTTGGTTTCACAGTGCATATAAAAGTTATGTTTATACTATACTATAGTCTATTAAGTGTGCAATAGCATTTATGTCTTAAACAACCCCAACGTATATATTTTAATTAAAAAAAACTTTATTGCTAAAACATGCTAATCATCACCTGAGCCTTCAGAAAGTCATAATATTTTTGCTCCACTGGAGGGTCTTGTAAAAAAGATGGCAATATTTGCAAAGAGCAATAAAGCAAAATACAATAATGCCTGTATATTGAAATTGTTGGTTTGCAATATCGACTTCGTACTGAGTTAGTGATGAGTATGGCAATTGGCACATCTCTTTTGTGGTTTATTATATAATGAAGTCTTGTGCAATATATTTTTCCCAAGTTGGTTTATTCAGTTATAAAATATAGATAATACTTTATAGAATACAGAGAATAATCAAGTGCAGTGGTATTTATACAATAGAAATTGGAAACTGTGCACTGTGAGATTTAATTTTAAATATAAATATAAAATATATTTTAATATAATTTTAAAGATTTACTTTTAAATATGGGCTTATTTAAAGAAAATGTTTGAACGTATATTTTTTGTGAAAATAACCAAAAAAAATTAAAATAGCATTATTGATTAACATTATTGAATCAAATGTATAGTTCTAACTCCTGAGGTTATTTAGCAATTCACAGTTTAAATGTATAGAATTTCATTGTGAATTTGTATGCATTTTTAACTTTCTCAGGTCACTTACAACCCATGAAAGATCAGAGTTAAATTTAACTCCTAATCCTCATTATATGCATTTTATCCCATAGGGAGCCAGCCGAATTGAGATCAAATAAATTGCACTTTTCAGCATAGATATAGTTGCCAATACATGAATGCAATTCCTTTGGGAAAATATTGAGTACAATATTAATAGCATCTTTAGTTGACCTTTAATTAATACTTCATAGAACAGAAGACTTTTGTAGAAAGCATTGGTCTCCTACTGATCCTTAAGACAGGCTTAAAAGAGGATGACAAATAATGGTGTTTTGCTTGAAATATACATTGTCCCAAGGCTCTTGTACAGAAAGGAGTTTACATAGATCAAGAGAGACCAGTTGATGCACCCTGGGCTGTTTCAGGATCTAGAAAACAATTTTATCTTGCCCATAACAACTTAACCAACTATAAATCATGGTGCAGGAAAACATTCTGTGTCAGAGGAAAGCAAATGAATGTAAACTCTAAAATACTAGACTAGATCCAGAGCTAAATTCAGAGTTTATCTACTGAATTCATTGAAAAGTAACTTAATCATTATCAAATTAGGTCCCTTTTTTTCTAACCGAAAAATATAGAGTTACTTGTGCAAAATAGTATTGTCATGTTTCCATTTAAAAAGAAAAGAGCGAAGTCCATCTTCCATAATAATTTATTTTATTTAGAAAAGCATCAAATTGGCAAAGTCTGTTGTAATTCTGGATCTGACTACAACCCGGAATTACACCACATAATATTGGAAGTCAAAAACAACTTCTAAAAGTCACATTCTTCAATAGAAGTAAATCAACGTTGCCTGGTGTCATAAATCTCCATCTCAAGGCCTCAGCATGGTCAGCTCATGATCCCACGGAAGAAACCACCTACTCTAAACAACTCTATCTTCACTCCTCCCACCTTAGAAGTGGCAAACCTGAAACCCTTCCCCCTCATAATCAGCAAAGAGAAAGAAAGAAAAGGAATATATAATAAGGCTAAATAAAATGGCTACGCATATGTCAATTCCAGGCTTGACAAGTATATTGTTAACATTATTAAATGAGTCATGCCTTATTTTGCAATCTTTTTGCCATGATCAGTTAAGCGAATCACATGGTCATTAAGTAAATTCAGCTTCCTCCATAGACTTTGCTTGTCAGAAACTGTTTGGGAACATCATGAATGGTGACCACATGCCAAATGCCAAGTGCTTGAGTTTCTAGGTTTTGATCAGGTGACCATGCAAAAGTTGTAAGTGTGAGTACTAATTGTAAGTCACTTTTGAAAAATACCATTGTAACTTTGAACAGTCACTAAGCAAACGGTTGTAACTCGAGGACTACCTATACAAATGAAAAATAGTTTTAAAGAGTAACTTTAAAGAGTCTTTCAGGGTTTCATCTGCATCTTGATGAAATGTTTTAAGTTCTTACTTCTAATAGTATGTCTTCTCCAGACTTAGTTCCTTCAGGGATTGTTTCAATCTGATATTATAGAGAAATAACCCTTTATTCTTTTGCTTTGACATTTAGTTGTACAATTTAAAGTTTCTTATAAAAGTCTACAAGAATACTTGCTTCTTTTCAAACGATCCAAATTTAGTCACAGATATAATAGGGCCTTTGAAATGTATGAATCCGTCTGGATATTGGAGTTTGTAGAAGAGATACTTTAAGATCTCTCTTTGTTTCCTCAGACAGGAACCTTGGAGATGCTACCTCAGAAGTTGTTCTCATCCCTACATTTGATTCTTTCAGGAAATGGAATCAAGATCTCTTTTCTACCGCTCAGGTACATCTGTTCTGATTCAGTTTTAATTCTGCATTTTAAATGCTTTCTGGGCTATGAGGTTATGAAATTCTATCATTCTTCATACACTGGGTAGAAAGACCACACATAAATAAACTAAATAATGCATAAGTTACATTTATTACAATGGGTCTACTCATGGCCAGCTTACATCTAGACCATCTCACTAATATTACTAACTTCTGATCTGAGCCATTGTTCTACTCCAGAAGTGTCAAATTGAATTTCATTGAGGGCCGCATCTGGGTTGGGTTTGACCTCAGGGGCAGGGTAGATATGGCCAGCTTGACATCACTTATGTCGGGGTGCCTGTGGTGGCCTGAGTGCTCTTGCAGCGAAACCGGGCTCCCGAGCTCAATTTTCGGCTGGGACGGCCTCCTGCAACCCTCTGCCAGCAAAAACGGAGCTCCATTTTCACTGGAAGAGGCACCATGGACTGGTCCTTCACTGTTTCCAGGGTAGCCCCTGGGCTAGATCTAAGCATCCTGTGGGCTGGATCTTGCCCACAGGCCTTGAGTTTGACACCCTGTTCTACTCTGATAAAATAATTTGATGATACACTTATCAAGTTTATGAGTCTTACTCTCGAATAAATAAAAATTAGATTAGAGGGTAGATATTGTTTCTCTTTTTAATCCCACATTCTGAGTTTAAAATGCTAAATCAAAAAGCTACAGGTAGCATGAAGAACAAGAGTGAAAAGATAAGCAGTTGGTTAGGTAGAAAGTTATAAGAAAATTAAGGTATGAACGAATCTGCTAGAATTAGGGCTAGTAGATCTAGGCTGAAAGCCAAGAGTAGTGGTTAAGGGACCAGGCTAGGAACATGGAAACTGTGAGTTCTAGCCTCATCTTAGGTGTGAACCTAGCTGAGTGACTTTGGGCTACTCACTTTGGGTTGTTTCTTTGTTTCTTTATATGGTCTTATTCTGAAAAGTGACTTTGCAATGGCAAACCACTTCTGAAATTTTGCTAAGAAAACTGTAGACGTGTGTCTGAGTAGTCACCAAGAGTCAACACTGACTTGAAAGCACAAATACAATATAGATCTAAACTACAAGAACCTGAAGGATTACTAAGTAATGAAATCAACGTTTTCTGTTTCTCTTTAGTGCTTATAGATCTACCAGTCCTCAAAATAGCAGCTGGATGTTGAAGCTACCTTAATCTTTGCCAGACGAGGCCTTCTTCAAATATGTAGTCTTCAACTCCCACAGTTCTGAACCTCTACCCTGCATAGACAAGGCTGGGCTACACATTCAATCTACTGATAAACAAAATGACCTTAGCAGAATTACCTGTTGCTGTGCCATCAAAAATCCTAGTAAACATTTTTCCCCATCTTATATTTTTAGGAATCTATCTATCCTCAAGGAACCGGGCAATTTTTTTCTTTGGACAGTATGAAATTCCTGATCTTCTGCAATTATGCAAGGTGGATTTGCTCATGTCTCATATGACAAACACCCTTCGTGAATCTGCTGAGTAAGTGGCACTTGTATTATTTCTGCAGGGACTGCTGACATTTTCTCAGAAAACCTGTTTTAAAAAAATACTAAGGTAGACCATCTTTTATGTCAACCTTTTTTCTATCGGGTTTAAATCCAGACACTACTTGCAAGATAGCAGTGTTTGTCTCTGGGACCGCAGCTATTAGGAAACAAATGGTATCACAGGTGCTATAAAACTGGACCCGTAGGCTTAGATTTAACTCATAAAACTGGACCTGTAGGCTTAGATTTAACTCATAGATGGCAAATGTAAGCCTATAGGTGCACCTTATCCTTTGAATGGTGTGGTAATTCTATATATTTCATACTAATCTATGAGCACAATAAAGATCATTTGACACATTCCAACTTTGAATTCTTCTTTGAGTCTGTTAATTTAGATTTTTAAATCTCTCCTTTATTATTTTTACAAACAATTCAAGATGGAGAACATACCTAATACTCCTTCCTCCTTCTTCTCCCATCCCCCCTCAACAACAACCCTGTGAAATGAGTTGGGCTGAGAGAGAGTAACTAGCCCAAAGTCACCCAGCTGGCTTTTATGACTAAGGCAGGACTAGAACTCCCTCTCTTCTGGTTTCTATACAGTATACATAATTTTACATAAATCTTAACTATCTACACACCTGTCTATGTTGTTTAATCTATCCTTATCCACTATATTTTTTATCTTATTATCTTCTTCTCTATTCAACTGTATATTTATTATTTAGCCAATGATACTGTACATTCCACATCAAATAATAATCCATTTCCTCTCTTTCCTTTATCTCCATGGTCAACTTATCCAGTTTTGGCACACTCTAATATATTTCTTCTATCCATTTTTTTGTCCTTATCCAATATTTTCTCGCTACAGGGCATGTCCACAACACATGGTAATATGTTCCTTGCTTTTGTTTGCATTTCCAACATTTGGATGATCTGTTTGGGAACATTTTTGCTAATTTAGCAGGTGGTAAATGCACCACCTTTTGTACAAATTTTCTCTATATAATGCAGACATCATCGATTTATAATTCTTTTCTCACATTTTTCCCCATTTCTCCAATTCTATCTTCTCTCCCTCTCCTCCTCCTCTTTCTCTATTGTTTAACCACTGCAGGATGAAGGCTTCTTCTTATGTTTATATCTTTACTAGACATAAACTCGAATACAGCTCATCAGTCTGGAACCCATATCATGTATCTGATATTAACACAATTGAGAAAGTCCAGAAATATTTCACAAGAAGAGGTCTCCGCTCCTCTACTCATTGCAGAATACTTTATGCCACCAGACTTGTAACTCTAGACCTAGAAAACATAGAACTACGCCACCTTTGGTCCAATCTAAATATAGTATATAAAATCATACATTGCAATGTCCTACCTGCAAATGAATACTTCAGCTTTAACTATAACAATACAAGAGTACACAATAGATACAAATTCAAGGTTAACCTCACCAAACTTGATTGCAGGAAATACGACTTCAGCAACAGAGTGGTCAGTGTCTGGAATACTCTACCTGACTCTGTGGTTTCTTCCCCAAAATCTTTAACCTTAGACTGTCTACCATTGACCTCACCCCTTTCCTAAGAGGTCTCTAGGGGGCATGCATAAGTGTACTGATCATGCCTACCGTCCCTGTCCTAATGTTTCTTTTTATTTTTCTTATACGTATCCATCTCATGTATTCAAAATTATGTTTATACTTATATCTGTTATCTTGTAAGCGATTGACAAATCAAATAAATAATAAATAAATAAATAAATAAATTCTATGTTAATAAAACCTATAATCATGCTATTAACATAGTCCTCTGTATCTTAAATCCTTATTTTTCAAACAGAGGTAATTCTATATATTTTATACCAGTCTACAACCAAACTAAAGTTTGTCTGACAAATCCAGCAGAAATCCATGTATCATTTGATCTGGGGGCCTTGTGTGAAGTAATCAGTGATGGCTTGAAAAATTACTCCATGTGTGTCGCGGTGGTATATTTATGGGATCAATAAAAATGATTCTCACTTTAAAAAAACAATGGTTAAAAAAGCCAGTCCTTTCTCACTGTCTTTATTTTTTTTTTCAAGAGAACCTTCTTAGACGCGTGGGTATCTGTCATATCAGCTGAGAAAGAAAAATGAGAGAACAAAGTGGTGATTATTTCTTTTGAACACTTTGAAGTTTCTCAAGTAGCAACACCCAAAATCCCTTTTGTGTATGTGCATTTATGTCAGCCTATTTATCTGCAGTTTGTTTTACAGAAATGAAAGATCACACCTTAGCTTCTACCTCATTTCTGACATATTTTTTTTTTACACTCAAACAGATCCAGTTCCATTTTATTATTAGTGCAGTAAATGATTAGCACTGATCTTCTATACTTTGAAAGCTTACTCCTTGGAATAAATTCTACACATTAGAGAAATTAATAGAATTTGAAACAAGCCTGCTGCATTCATATCTTCTCATTTTTTATTGTCCCATATTTGACAGTGGGTAATGATTCACAATAAGCTAAGTACTAATGTGTCTGACAAAGGCAGATTAATTTGATAATGCTATTGACTTGCGTTCAGATACATATTGTTGTATCAGATGAGACAGTCATGGGCAGAATCAATACTGCTTTTTTGCTGAGTAGGACCATTGGTCTATGAAGCACGCATTCTCTAACTAGGCTGATATATACCAATCCATTGCTAATTTAGTTTGTTTTAGTTTAGTTTTCCTCCAACAGCTACAGGTAGGGCTTGATTTACAACCGTAACTGAGCACAAAATTTGGAGTCATAAGCTGTTGTGATTGTAGGTTGAGGCATCACATGATTTATGCTAAATTTGAGGGTTTTTTTGCAGCCATCGTTAAACAAACATTGATCTCATTAAGCAAATCCATTTTACCCAATGGGCGTTTTTTGCTGGTAACTGGAAGTAAATACTGAAAATAGGTAAAAAATATTTACAAAACCCCAGTCATGTGACCATGTGACACTGCAAATGGCTGTAAAGGTGTGCAGGTTGTCAAGTGCCCAAATTGCAATTGTGTGACTCTGGGGGAAAAAAAGGGACCACTCACCATTACCAACTTGCTGAAGCCAATGAGGTTGTTGATTGTAACTTCAAATGATTATAAAATGAATGGTCATAAGTCAAGGATTATCTGTAAGCACAAAGGAAAATTTAAAATTGTCCATCAAATCCATGGGCAAAGTAAGAGGATAAATTCTCCAATGATTTCTTAAAGGTAGAATTTTCTTTTATTCATGAGAGTAGAACAGTTAGTTACAGAAAAGGCCCACTGGTGGGACTCTCTACCTGATGTCTTCTTTCTTTATCCAGTGGGAGGGATTGCAGACCTGTGTAATCTGAATTCAGAATAACAGAGTTGGAAATGATTTTGTAAGTCTTCTAATCCAACCCCTTGCCCAAGGATGAGACCCTATATCATTCCAGACAAATGGCTGTCTAATATCTGAAAAGATATTTTAAAAAATGAAGATGTAATTGTCCTTACATTCCTTTTGCGTGTAAGTCAATGTTGTATTCACACACAAAGAAGTGGGGCTCCAATTGCACAGTTCTGGCTGCCATCTTGACTTTTTTGACCATTAGAGAGCTCACTATAGAGTGGCAGACAGAAACACCCCAGAAACATCTTGGCCTCATCTGAATTAAATAATTATAAGAATTGCATTGTCCGCCATGAACATTTTTCCTCAATACTCTTATCCTAAACTCATGCACATTCTGCTACACTAAACTGAATGAGAATGTTTGGGAAAAAATTCAAGAAAATTTCTCAGTGCATAACTAGGTTTTATGACTGAAGATATACTAAACACCGTAAGTATACCTTTTACAGATTGACTGATCTCCAAAACAACTCTGGGCAGCTTACATTGTAAAAGAATAGAAAATGATTAGGTTAAAAAAAAAAAAGAGAAGATAATGTACGTCCAGACAAACCACACTCCATACATCATGAAACACAGCCAACAAAAGATCCAACAAAAGCATCCTACCCCATGGCCTGGGAAAACAGCCAATTTTTTTAAAGACTTTCAGGACATCAAGCCACAATTGTGAATGGGGAGGAAAATCATGCAACTATTAAATGTGAACATGCCAAGGAAAAAAATGGGATATTTTCTCTTGATGCCAATCCAAAATACAATGCAGCGGATTGAATACTAGTATGGTATCATCCTATTGGTGAATCCCAGTTAGTAGCTTTCTTATAGTACAAAATATAAGGAATTAAACGGGTCATAGGATCCCAGTCTTGGGATTCGCATTTTCCTCTAATATTTTGCCATTTCTTCATTTTGAAGACATATTTCTAAAAACCTGTAACATGACTTTTCTGTGTTTAGTCTCTTCAGTGGAAAAAAGGGCTTAATGAAAGAAGGAAAGGCTTGTTGCATTTTGCTTATGGGAATGTCTTCTTGGTTGATGAATAGCCACATTGCAGAAAGCAGGAGCTTAACATCTGTCCTTGAAAACTTAGATCATACAACATAACTTAGTATTTCCTACACATCTTGAGTTATTCACTCTGCCAATTTAGCTAAATCATGGTCTCCTTTGCTGTCAAAATCCATTTGCATTTGTTTAATCAATACACAATATTAGCATTAGCAGCATCTAGTGCAGAAACATGGGACTGAAGGTGGATTCCTGTACAATGGTTGGAAATGTGACCAAAATAACCTCTATAATGGCATCTTTAAAAGCATTTCTGTCATATGCTTAATATCATTTGGACTTGATCCAAATGTTGTTTACAAAAGGTTGATGAGCTAGTTTATCCAACCAGCAAAAGCAAAATAATTCTTGGACTATACTATTTAAATTTATGAATGTTGCACTTCTAATAAGGCAAAAACCAGGGCAGAAGACTGGCATAACATTTTTCCTGACATCATCTGGTTAGGGGCAATACAAGCCACGATGGCCTCATGATATAATCAGGCAAACTGATTAAGTTACATAATTTCTGTTACTTGCAAACTGTTTTATGACCTTTGTGTTACTACTTCTTCCCCTTCTCTTCCCTCTCATAGATGACTATAGAGAGAGAGAAGGAATCCCAAATCCCAGGGCCAAGAATAGAATAGAATAGAATAGAATAGAATGGGATGGGATGCAATGGGATAAAATAGGATAGGACAGAATAACAGAGTTGGAAGGGACCTTGGAGGTCTTCTAGTCCAATCTGCTACTTAGGCAAGAAACCCTATACCATTTCAGACAAATAGTTGTCCAATCTCTTCTTAAAAACTTCCAGTATTGAAACTGAAAGCAAGCTGTTCCACTGATTAATTGTTGTAACTGCCAGGAAATTTCTCTTTAGATTTAAGGTTGCTTCTCTCCTTGATTAGTTTCCATTCATTGCTTCTTGTCCTGCCCTCAAGTGCTTGGAGAATAGCTTGATTCCCTCTTCTTTGTGGCAGCCCCTGAGATATTGGAACACTGCTATCATGTCACCTCCAGTTCTTATTTTTATTAAAACTGGACATACTCAATTCCAGCAACCATTCTTTGTATGTTTTAGCTTCCAGTTCCCTAATCATCTTTGTTTGCTCTTCTCTGCACTCTTTCTTAGAGTCTTAACATTTTTTAACACCATGGAGTCCAAAACTGGATGCGGTATACCAAGTGTGTACTTACCAAGGCATTATAAAGTGGTATAGACTGGTATCAGTCCATGGCCTGTTAGCAATCGGTCCTACAGATGGAGGAGAGCAGTGGGTGAATGAATGAAGCTTCATCTATATTTGCAGCCACTCCCTAGAACTAGTATCACTGCCTCACTTTCATCTCAAATTATCTGGCACTAAATTTTCAAAGGAGTGCAAACCCTACTGTAAACTACACATGTGTGGGATCTAGGTTGTGCATTCCTCCTCCCCTCCCCAGGCCATGGAATAATTGTCTTTGGCAAACTGGTCCATGGTACCAAAAGGTTGGGGACCACTGGTATAGAGGACTCCCACATCACCATTTAACATTCAAGTGTCCAGGTTCTATCAGCAAACATGATTATAGCTGCTGAGAGCTGCAACTCATTGGCAATAGTCTCTGTTGGAATCTTATGCAAATTTGTATATATAGAAATAGCACTTAAAACTTATATACCACTTCACAGGGTTTTTCAGCCCTCTCTAAGTGGTTTACAGTGTCAGCCTATTGCCCCCAACAATTTGGGTCCTCATTTTACCTCAGAAAGAGAGAAGGCTGAGTCAACCTTGAGCCTGGTGTGATTCGAACTGCCAAATTGCAGGCAGCTGGCAATCAGCAAAAGTAGCCTGCAGTACTGCAATCTAACCACTGCGCCACTGCATCTCATCACTTCATATATATCCTATATGTCTATCAAAAAATGGCATGTAAGGTTAATAGTATTGAATTATTTTTGAAAACCATATTCAAGCAGCTCATATATTTGTATAGAGGGGTTCAAAGGCATTTCAAATCTCAGAAACCAATATTTTATTCCTATGCCAGGAAACCTGACAATTTACACACACAATTATTATATAAGTAATTTGGGAATGATAAAGAACCAACACAAAGTCTGATTTCAGGTCAAATTAATATTGTATTATTAAATGAATTGTTCAGCTAAAGTACATCCTATGATTTACAAAGCCAAATGGTGGAGTTTACCTCAGGTGGTAAGCCAAAATCAAGCAGAATCGATCAATGATTTACCACAAAGAGAAAACCGAGCCAGAATCAATGTAAACATTAGAAATCAAACCACTCTTGTAAATAGGTCCACAGAAGTTAGTAGCCAATAAATAAAAAGTTGAAATCCTCCCAAAAAATCCTTTGCTCTTTAAAACTTCTTTCACTTTTAAAAAATCTGCCTAGGGTTTGGTGCAAAGTTCTTCCCTTCACTTCTGGTTACTGTAGTAATACTTAAATATAATACTGGGTCAACATATACCATAATATAATCTGTATATTATTTAAAATAATAAAACTATTTTTTCCTAAGTACATCTGGTTTTTTCCCTACTCGATAAAAGACCTAATACTTGTTACTGATTTTATTTTAGTAAATAAACTTCAAAAGTTTCTTTTAACATACGGTACTTACTATCTTCTATTTTAGCTTGTCTTGTTTCTTCAGCTTTCTTTAGTTCTTTTCACTTTTTCAGTTCAATTCTTCACCAATTTTTTTTCCTGAGTGAAAATTACCTCAGTTCCTTAATAACTTTATCCAGTGGAAGATTTATTCCTCAATTATTAATAATCTGTAAAGTTCCTTCCTATATTTCAGAATAGAAGCTTTAGTCTGTAGTTTTCCCCCAAAGTGAATGTAATTGTGAACCTCACATTTTGTTCCTACTATTGAAATTTCCTAAAAGGAAATCTACGTTTTGTTGTGGCTAATCTATGAACACATCCAGATTTATAACAATGTGAAGGAATAGAGAACTCTGTTTGTCTATATAGTCCATGAGCTAATTCACTTTTAAATCCAAAAAGATGAGGAAAAGGAAAACAATAGTTCCATCATCTGAGGAGCTATCTATCTCCAATGGGACTAGCCTGCCCCACTCATGCCAATGGAAGTCACTTGCTACAGACTTTGCTAAGGAATTCCAGCAGGCAGATTCAAGGTGAAGAGCCTTTTCTGCTATGGCCCCATCCTGTGAAACACTTTTATCATTGGAGATAAAAATTGCTGCCAATCTTTTGGCCTATCCAGAAGAGTATTTAAATTTGGCTTTTCTGGTTTTCTTGGCTCCCTGATTGTGTGTGTGTGTGGGGGGGGGGGGGGGGGGGGGGGGGGGACGACTCTCATTTCTGAATGTGGTTTACAAAGTAAGAAGACCTCATCCCTAAGACATCTGTCTCCTACTCTTAGTTTTTTTATAGTGTGATGACCCAGGGCGTGGCACAAAGGCAACACAGTCAAATAAGTAATAAGAGTCCCTTTATTATCTCCAACTTTCCCCCCAATGTCCAGGTTACCTTTGGCTGGAGAAAAACTCTTCCAGGAGCAGTCTTTAACTGTAGAAAATTCAGTCCAAAACAAGGTACACACAAATTATAACTTAAAATCCAAACAAACCAAACTGAAGTAATTAGTTTAACAGGGCAGGAGAAGGAATTTCAGACTTGAAAGCACGGCAAAACTCACTCAGTTGGGAAGACGTCAGGAACACAGATAAGCCACGATGGTACAGGATAAAGTCACATTTGCTCCCAACAGCTTGCTTGCATGCAGCTTGCCATTTTTATACACTGTATTCCCAACTCAGCTAATGAAGGGAATCAGGGCCCTTTCCTCTCCCATAAACCATGCAACCCACACTGCTCTCTTCTCTGTTCCTCCCTGCGTGCCCTTAGGATGAAGAGGGACGTGGGCCTGGGTCTTTCTCTGAATTCCCTCTCCCTTGTTCTACCTCTTCCCTGCTCTGCCCAGCTGGGCTTTGCCCTTCCCCAGTTTCTTCCTCAGCCAACGGAGCCACATTTTCGCTCCCTGTCAGCTGTTCGGCTTCCTCCTCCAAGTCAGATTTCGACAGGGGCATGACATATAGTTTTAAGATTTTAATTGGCATAGTTTTAATATTTGAATTATCTATCTTTTGTCTTTTTATAATCTGTAAATGACTAGAGTCTCCTGTAGGGGAGACTCTAGGGTCATGATTAAACCCTCAAAACGTGGCTTTATCACATGTTACTTTCCTTCCAACAGGCATGAGCAAAGTCTCCTTGTTAAAACAGCTAAAAATGCAGCACCCAAGACCCTTCCCTTTACAAGGTCCAAATGCACACTCCATGAAATGTATTATTGTGCATCCTAAAGCTGCACTTTAAATCAATGAATTATGCATTGATTAATGAATTATGCAATGGGTGCATTTTCAAAGATTCTTCAAATTATAAATTGTACCTTATTAAAGCTAACTATGATTAGTTATTTTAAAAAAAACTGCAGCTCATCAGTGTTTATGAAATTTACATAAAAGAATGATTCTTCTGAATTAGGACTGCAACTTAAATTATTCTACACCAGTGTCGTCAGAGTGGCATCATCATGTGACAAATAGCGGCTTTCCCCCATTTCATTAAACCAGTCATGGACATGGCCAGCATGTGATATATCCACCCCATGGTCTGTGAATTTGACAGCCCTGTTCTATGCCATCCAATGCTACTTTCACTTAAGTTCAGGCAAAACATTTAGCTTTTCACTATATCCTTTGATTGAATTTACCTGTATGCTGAATATCTGATAGTTATATCTTAGTTTATTGCATGCAGTTACAATGTCTTTCTATAATATTATTTAATGTTGCATTAATTTGTATGTCCAAGAAAGTAACTTGCTCCAGAAAGTCAAGGGGGGAGGATTTCCAAAAGCCCTCCTCCCAGATACAACATTGATTTTTGTTCATTTTTTTTAAACCAAGATTGCTATTTTTTTTTGCCTGTAATGTTACACAGACATACCTTTTCTCACAATCATATGACAGTTGCTATAAACTTTGGAAAATTCAAGAATTGCAGCAAGTGCTACATTCTTATCCTTACGTGCCTAGAAGTATCTTTTTGACCTCTGTGATCATATCAAGAACAACTGCGTTTTCTTTGCTGATGATGTAAAGCTATTCAACACCACAGACAATACTGCTACCCTTCAAAAAGACCTCAACTATGTATCAGAATGGTCAAACATATGGCAATTTAAAATCTCAACAAATAAATGATCTGTCCTACATATTGGCAAAAAAAATCAGAAAATAAAATACAGGCTGAATAGTCAAGACCTTGTTGATGATCCAAACTCTGTCAAGGATCTTGGAGTACTCATCTCTAATGATCTAAGTGCTAGAGCCCACTGTAACTACATAGCAAAACGACGTTAAGAGTTGTTAACCTAATCTTACATAGCTTTTTCTCTGGTAATATTACACTATTAACTAGAACATACAAAACATTTGGTAGACCAATACTTGAATACAGCTCATTAGTCTGGAGCCCACATTACGTATCTGATATTAACATAGTTGAGAAAGTCCAGAAATATTTCACAAGAAGAGTTCTCCACATCTCTACTCATTGCAGAATACCTTATGCTACCAGACTCGAAATTCTAGACTTAGAAAATCTAGAACTATGCCGTCTTCGGTCCAATCTAAATATAGCATATAAAATACAATAAAATATATTGCAATGTCCTACCTGTCAATGAATACTTCAGCTTCAACCATAACAACACAAGAGCAAACAATAGATACAAACTCAAGGTTAATCGCACCAAACTTGATTGCATGAAATACGACTTCAGCAACAGAGTACTCACTGTCTGGAATATTCTACCTGACTGTGGTTTCTTCCCCAAACCCCAAAAACTTTAACCTTAGACTGTCTGCTATTGACCTCACCTCTTCCTTTAAGAGGTCTGTAGGGGGTGTGCATAAGCACACCAACGTGCCTACTGTCCCTGTCCTCTTGTTTCTTTTGTATTTTATTTTTCTTATATGTATCCATGTATTCATAACTATGTTTTTACTTGTACCTATTATCTTATAAGCAATTGACAAATTGACAAACAAATAAATAAATAAAATATGACCCAAACATAAGGTCTCTAATAACTGATTTGTCAGGATACGTATATTTTGTCTGGGCTGGGCTTGAGGCCTCTTTACTGAAGCTTTCCACTGCTGTAAACAATATCTGTAGTAGCCTTACCCTCATGTTCAGGATTCACCTTAATCTTGGCTGATACTTGAGGGAATTCTAATCTTACTGTGGTGGATTTAATGGAACTGCTAAACTGGACTCTGGATTAGATTTTTGTTTGTGTGTGATCTTTTTCTTGAGCTCTTGCAGCAGGGCAGCAGATCACTTGGGTGCTATTTGTTGTTTTGCCTCAGAAGCAAAATCTAAAACCTCATTGGAAATAATCATACAGGACTATTCAGCTGAAAATCTATATAAGCTTGTGCTCTGCTAAACATTCCTTGTGCATTTTTCTGTCCTTCCCATTTACTTTGATGGAGATGAAACTGTTTGAATAAAAATGTATGGCAGGTATGGATAGCTATTGCTCATCTTTATGAAGTGCCATGATTCAGGGATAATTATCCTGTTCTCCATTGTATGATGAGCCCCCTTATCAGTTTATAATAAGTGCATTGGTTGAGGCAGTCAATGAAGAGTTGAAGTCATGGTGTCACAACTCTATTCACATCCCTAGACTTGGAATTAGCCAAAGAATCTATGACAGAATTGATCCACAGCACAACTGACTTAACCAAATACATAAGCATTGAAACTTATACCCAGGATTATGGATCTTATAAAACTCTAGTCTAACCACATACTTTCAATTTGACTGGACAACAATCAATAAGTAATAGGTAAAGATCTCCCTTGTCCAGTCATGTTTAAGGCATGGTGCTCTTCTCTGTTGCTTACCCAGTGGAGCCAGCATTGTCCTTCTGTGGTCATGTGTCCAGCATGACTATATACACCAAGGCTCATGGAACGCTATCACTTCCCACCAAAGTGGTACCTATTTATCTACTCACTGTTTGCATGCTTTTGAACTGACAGGGCAAGCCACTAGAATATAAATTGAGAGCAAACCCCACTCCTTATTAGCAGGGGTGGGATTCAATCGGTGTAACAACCGGTTCAGTGAATGAATGCTTCGCACGCGTGCAGCGTTTGCAACTCACCTTCTGCTGCAAGCCCTGTGTGTAAAACAGTTGACGCGTGACAATCTGCTGTGCCAGTGTGAAGCAGCTAAGCTGGAAAACCCAGAAATAAAGCACAGACTAGAGCTAGGGCAGGCGGGTAGGCCCAACAGCTGATTGTCAGAGTGAACCAGTTCTCTCACAGTTGATCTTCAGAACTACCGGTTTGCCCGAACCAGTCCAAATTAATAGAATCCCACTCCTGCTTATTAGCACTGATATTACCTAGTCTGAGTAATGAAACCGCAAGAAAACAACCAAGAGAGCACCAAGGACTCCTGATTTGAAATCAGTGCTGCCATGCCTTCAAAGGCGGTATTCTACACGTAGGAATATTTTCTCTCTAAAATGGCATCTTCTGCATAACTTTAATTTAATAAATATTTTAATAAATAATTTGACTAGCTGCAGGTTATCTGAGGTCGTTTTTGACCTGCAGAATCACAAACCATCTTTTTTAAGTGTACCAGTGTCTGTCATATCTTGAATAATTTTCTCATTCTGGAAAACAGTCTGAATCCCCATGGGCAACATTTACTTTTGAAATGCATTTGATCTCATCTAAACATTTGTGAATATCAGCTGTAAGTACTTTGGAATAGAATCTCTTGCCTTATTACATCCACTGAACTGGATAGTTTGCACAAAATAATAGGTGCACTGAACTCAAGAACAAAATGCAAAATATAAAAGGCTTTTATTATTGTCCCTTTGCTCATTGTTACAATAGATCAATCATTGTAAACAGCTTTCATACATTGGCTATGTTTTTTTAAAAGGATATCAGTGTGAGATATCAAAGACCAGCTCTTCAAATATGACTGATTTGTAAGAACTTTAATGAAATACTAAATTAACACAAGACATTTTTGGAATTCTTCTGACACCTTTTGTTAGTAAACATATCTTTAAATGACATAGACTTCCCATTCTTTCCATGAACTTAAAACGTAGATCCCAGTGGGGTTTTATTTGTTTGAACTGATTTTGATGTGAGTTATGATCAAATAGGGAAATGGTTCTCTTACCTTACTGGAAGAAACCAGGTGAGAGGTTTGTATGATTAAAAACCATATCATTCAGTCAGTCTCCAATGTATTATATCTGTATTTATAAGACATGCTTACCCATAAATCTTCTGCATTTTGTTTGCTTCCTGTAGACAGTCAAAACCTCTTGGGTTTAAGTCTCGGTAGCTGTTTAATTTATCTCATTTCAACCTGTGTGATGAAAAATTGTCAAGATGCATGGTGGTCCCACACAAACATTGGTGTTTTTTTTCCAGGTATTCAGTTAGATATCATTTCTGTGAATTATGGAAGCTGACAACTTGGTTTGGCTGAACCTTTTTTTTTAAAAAAAAAGATTATATAAAATCAACAACATTTTTGGTTGTTTTCCTCCTATGCCAGAAAACAATCTAGAGTTAAATCTCCACACATATATATACATACATACCCATTAGGCTATTGACTTTTGGAGGTAAGCAACATTATACAGAATGTAAGAGGGGAACAAAAAATAATAAGAGAAAGACATCAAAGGGATGAAATGATAAAAAAAATAAAGAAACCTAATTAAAGCTACGTTATGTCAGCACTATTCACGATACTTCTTGATATTTTTTCTGTGTTCGTAAACATCTCTGTTTCTACTATGTCCATAATTTGTATATTGCCTTTTGTTCTTTAAACTTTTCACCTCTCTTTGAAGACCTCATGAATCCCATTCTAAATGACTCTGTTGATTCATTCATCTTTTGTTCATGTAATCATCTTGAGGTTTGATTCTCATTCATTCTCTCTCTATAACCTGCTTCTTTTGTACTGGTCATTTATATATAATCAACATTCATTTGCATCCATTCAATCTTGACCCTGTGTTTTCTTGTTTCACTACAGTTGCTTCCTAAGTACTCCATTATCTCTATGTTCAACTTTTATTTATTTTTTGGCATATCAGATTCTCACTTCCATAAAACAATCTTGGTAGAAACACACTTATACTTAAACGTTTTTACTTTTTTTCACAAACATTCAATTTCTTGCAACAGATTATTAATCTCTATATTAGACTATCAGTATTTGCACATTTTAATTTTTTTCTGTTTCTCCATTTTTATTAAATATTCAATCAAGGGGCATAAATGTATCCACTTGTTCCCCCCCTTCATTCTTTAAGTTATATTATACTTTTTCTTTGTAAAATACAACTATTAGGTCTTTGATGAAATAATTTTCAGAGTCATATTCCTCATTGCATCTTTGATTGATTGATGAGGATTGATTATGTGTCATCAAGTTGTTTGTGACTCCTAGTGACCAGGGATTCTTAGCCAAAAATGTTTACTAAAAATACATAAGCAAACAGTATGCATATTTTAACATTCCCACCCCCCACTTATTTATCTCTAGTGTAACTTACATGTTTTCAACATTATGATAGTATTTATGATTTCCTCAGTATCATTTTCTTGACACTAATTTAGAATAGTTGGTTTATTTCCACTGTGACATTTATTTTGCTGCTTGCTGAGACATCTTTATTCTGTTTCCCAAACATTTCTTTTCTTCCTATCAAAATTGCTCTCTAATTTTCATGGCCTCTTTTACTGCATTCTTTGCATTGCACCTGTATTGTATATAAACAAGTTATACAGTTACAATAAGTTTGATCCTCAATTACAGATAGTTGTCAACTTACAACTATCCATTTAATAACCGTTTAAACTTAGAAAGACACTGGAAAAAGTGACTTATGATTATTTTTCACACTTACGACCATTGCAGCATCCCCATGGTCAAAATTCAGACATTTTGGCAACTGGCATGTAGTTATGACAGTTGCAGTATTCAGATGTCACCTTTTATGAGCTTGCAATGAGCAAAAATCAGTGGGGAAGCCAGATTTGCTTAACAAACAGGTTTCTAACTTAACAACTGGAGTGATTCACTTAACAACAGTGGCAAAACATCTGTAAATTGGAGCAAAACTCATTTAAGAACTGTCTTACTTAGCAAGGCTTTTGCTTGGAACTTTTGGGCTCAATTGTGGTTGTAAGTTAAGGACTGTCTATATGCAGAGGTCCCTTCCTTATTGTCTCACATACATTTTTCTCTTATCCATAGCTTTTATTATACCACCAAGCCTCCTTTTCCTTATTTCCCTTTAACATAACATTGGGTACTATCAAACAAAATGAAATTCAATGATGAAAAAGGTAAGGCTCTACATTTCGGCAAGAAAAACAATATGCACAGGTACAGTATATATGGTACCTTGCTCAATAGATGAGAGGGATCTTGGATTCCTAGTGGACAATAACTTAAATAGAAGCCAGAAGTGTGCTGCAGCTGCCAAAAAAGCCAACATAGTTCTAGGTTGCATAAACAGAGAGATAGAATCAAGATCACATGAAGTGTTAATACCACTTTATATTGCCTTGGTAAGGCCACACTTGGAATACTGCATCCAGTTTTGGTTGTCATGATATAAAAAAGATGTTGAGACTCTAGAAAGAGTGCAGAGAAGAGCAACAAAGATGATTAGGGAACTGGAGGCTAAAACATATAAAGAACAGTGGCTGAACTGGGTATGTCTAGTCTAATGAAAAGAAGGACTAGGAGTGACATGATAGCAGTGTTCCAATATCTCAAGGGTTGCCACAGAGAAGAGGGAATCAAGCTATTTTCCAAAGCAACTGAGGTAGGACAAGAAGCAATGGGTGGAAACTAATCAAGGAGGGAAGCAACCTAGAACTAAGGAGAAATTTCCTGACAGTTAGAACAATTAATCAGGGGAACAATTTGCCTCCAGAAGTTTTAAATGCTCCAACGCTGGAAGTTTTTAAGAAGAATTTGGACAACCATTCATCTGAAGTGGTGTATCATTTCCTTCCTAAGCAGGGTGTTGGACTAGAAGACCCCCTCTATTCTATTCTATTCTATTCTATTCTATTCTATTCTATTCTATTCTATTCTATTCTATTCTATTCTATTCTATTCTATTCTATTCTATTCTATTCTATTCTATTCTATTCTATTCTATTCTATTCTATAAATCCATCCAATGCTGATACTTTCTACCACATATTTCTTTCATTGATTCTCAGGAGAATTACCTGTACTATCTCTTTTGATATCATATTTTGTCACCATTTTGTCACTATTAACCACCTTTCATTTAAATTGAGGGAGTACAAGTTAATGTACCCGTAGGCCTTTCCATTATTTCAGTTAAATTGAGCAGAGGGATGTGGTTGTTTCTTCATCTTGAAAATAAGTGTGGTAAGCCCCTGCTCCCCCCCCCCCCCAAAAAAAAGAGGCTTTGGATATCTTTGACCACATAATCAAAAATAGCCATGAAATTTGTCCTTGCCTGTCACTTGATTTTAAGGGGTGGGATTTTTATATAGTTTATTATTGCTCTTAGGAAGAGAAAATGTGCTTTGGCTGCTTAGAAAATCAACCCATATGATTTCTTCCTTCTGTAACTCAGATTATTGTTCATCCACACTGATAGCCTCATTTTCTACAGGGCACTATAATGTCAGAATCCAATTCCTGAGTAACTGAGGCCATGTCATGATAGAAAAACAAGAAGCTCTGTCAAGTGGTGTTGTACCAAGAGATCAAAGTAGCAGTGGAAAGAGAAATTAAAAGAGTGCAAAAATAGTGGAAGATACAGTAGGTAGTTCCTTCCAAGATGATTTGTCCCATTACACTGAAAATATTTAGAACATAGAATATCAGAGTTGGAAGGGACCCTGGAAGTCTTCTAGGCCAGGGGTCGCCAACCTTTTGAACCTCAGGGACCACCAAACTCATAATTTTAAATCCCGCGGACCACTAATATGAATTTTGACTGACAGTGGCTTACTGATGTTGGTTGGGAAAGCTGGTCCCATATTCCAGAACTGCAGTAGTCACAAGACTGGCTCTTTGGTCATCCTGTAGCAGCTGCTCCTCCACCTGGATGCACTGGCCTGCCATGGACTGGAGGAGCAGCTGCTCCGGGATGACCAAAGGGCCACTCTTGTGACTACTGCTGCTCTGGAATATGAGACTGACCTTCCCACCAATATCAGCAAGCCACCCCGGGGCAGATTTTCCTTCCCTGCTATTGGTCTTAACTTCCAGTTCCAGCTCTACTCAAGGCAAGGTTTGCGCTCAGCCAAAGGGTGCAGGCCAGAGGGTGGGTGGGCCATGTGGGTGGCTCAGCCTTGTGTTCCCACGCAGCCTGGATTAATTGCTTTGGGGCATTTCCCTATTGACCATCAAAATTTTCTTGCGGACCACCAGTGGTCCCTGGCCAAGGGTTGGTGACCACAGTTTTAGGTCAACTTCCTGCTCAAGCAAGCGACCTTATACCATTTCAGACAGGTGACTATCCAGTCTCTTCTTAAAAGCCTCCAGTGATGGAGCACCCAAAACTCCTGAAGGCAGGCTGTTCCAATGGTTAGTTGTTCCCACTGTCAGGAGAACTATTTGTAGGACAACCTTAAGGGCAGAACTTGTCTAGGATGAAAATCTCTTAACTATTCTACATATGTAGAAAAAAAAGAGACATAGAACTGTATATATTCCTTTCTACTTTTTAAATTTTAGGCTTCATAGCCTAAATCATGTATATCACATTAACAAGACATTTTTAAATAGTGGAGAAAACACACAAAATATGTGAACAAACTGTTGCCAAATTAAACCTAATTAAAAGCATTTGTTCTTTCCAACTGCAGTCAGATTCTTTCAATTTGATAAAAAATTAGACTTTGTTTATCAACATTTCATGCTACAATTTCAGTAATACTTGATCCAGCAAATTATTTACTGGAAAAAAATGTGTGTGTGTATGTGTGTGTTTTAAAAAGCTTGCATTTGCATTAAAAATGCAGAGCCATCTAAATGGAGTTTTCCTTCAACATGCTATGAAATAAGCAGCTGATTTTTAGCTAGGAGGCACTATGGTAGAAAATATAATAATTTTGTAATAATTTTTGGATGGATAATGCCCCTGAACTAGGTTCTTAGGAGATAACTCAGAAAGCTTATGACAATCTTAGACAAATGTCAAACTTTTTTTTAATCACTAATTTAAAATATATAACTATTTTTTTCTTACAAAACTAGGGGTAAGAAAACGGAATAAGAAAAACAGAACAATGTTTTTTTGGATACAAATAAGTTCTGATTTACAAGCAGATAAAATTGCATTCATATCAGATATGTAATATGAATTATGGGGTATTGATTTATTTCAGGATGGCATAATTTAGGAAGACATTAATCATTTTTATCAGATATCTTACATTTAAGAGGTCTTTATAAGGTTTCCAATAGTGTTGCAAAAATCCCAGGAAATTGGAATGTAAATCATGCATTTAATAGGCTGTACTAGATAAACTGAATAACAGAATAACTAACAGAGTTGGAAGGAACCTTAGAGGTCTTCTAGTCCAACCCCCTGCTCATTCAGGAAACCCTATACCATTTTAGACAAATGGTTGTCCAATCTTTTCTTAAAAACCTCCAGTGTTAGAACACCCACAACTTCTGGATGCAAGTCATTACACTGATTAATTGTTCCCACTGTTAGGAAAGTAACTGTAAAGACCTGATTCAACCACATATGTTATATTCAGCAGATATGACCAGTTCTGTAGAACTGGTAGCGGAAATTTTGAGTAGTTCAGAGAACTGGCAAATATCACCTCTGGCTGGCCCCGCTCCCATCTATTCTCTGTCTCCCGAGTCCCAGCTGATCAGCTGGGTCTTCTTTTGTTGCCTTGCACAGGAGAACGGAGCTGGAAAGCAGGTTAGTGGGGTGAGGAGGGAATGGAGATTTTACAATATCGTTCCTCCAGGAGTGGGGTGGAAATGGAGATTTTGCAGTATCGTTCCCCTACCATGCCTGCAAAGCCATGCCCACAGAAACAGTAGTAAAAAAAATTGAATCCCATCACTGACTATATTAAGTTTACAAATCAAGGATCCTGAAGCCACAGTTTTCAATAATTTTTCAGAACAACTTTGGACTGAAATGGGATGTATCTAGGTAGATATTCCAGTGGTAGAGTTTGACTGTTACTTACTAGAGATGCTCCTGAGGAATATGTGTCTGAAACACAATTATCAACCTCAGTGATTCCCCAAAATTCCATTCACTATAACAATTGAACAGATAAAAACTCAATAGGTGTATTCAGTCCAGGAAAAAAAATTCTGTCATGCTAAAAATTTTGGCCCTATTCTTTTGGGTAAGTTTTTAAGTTCCTTTTGTAATTGTTTTTAAAGAATATATCTCCATATTATTTTAATTTTTTTAAAGTCAATAAGTATAAAAACAATAAGTGTATATTTCCAGTAGAAGAATGATTGCTAGAAATTTAAAATATGCCCAGATTTTAAAACTGCTTTATTTTTCAGGCAAATTTTAAACAAATCTACACCAATTTGCCTGCCTAGGCTAGTAGCTCTGATTTCATGTGTACTGAAATGGAGGTAGAATGAAATGTATTAATTTTTATTGTATTAATATTTAGAAAAAAAGATGGTATGTAAAAGTCTGATCTATCCTCTGTATAAGGATATATCTCTGCCCTTATAATTTCAAAATCTGGCTGTACAAAAGGTCACTTTTGAAAGTGGATGATAAATTTTACTTTCATGTGTTTTAGGTAGATGACTATTGTTTAGTTGTAAAGTGCAGTCAAAGTCCCAGTTTTTATGTATTTTATTTTTATTTTATTTATTCTATTTTTATAACTGCCCAAACTCAACTGAGTGACTCTGTTCAGTTCAGTTCCTAGAACAAGATTTTCATAAAAATAATTTATGAAGCACCACTAGGAAAGTACCATCAGTTCAAAAGTGGCAATTATTCTGTTTTGAAAGACATCCTGAGGAGTTCGCCAAATAAATGTTAGGAAAAATATAGTATATCCTAAAATAAAGTTCTTGGGAGTTATTTACCTATACAATTTATTTCTTCAAACAAGTTAATCAATTATGGTTTGGATTGATGGAGAGGCCTGGAGGAAATGATTCCAGTTTCACACAGACTCAGTGGGCATATGAATAACTGAACATTTGTTAGGACACAAGTAATCCTCAAGATATGACCATAATGGAACCTGCCCATCATTATCGCAAATGGTGATGTTCATAAATCAGGTAACCCATTTAATTGACACAATTTAACAACCTTTTTTGTTCTTTAAGTGACTGCCATGATTAAAAGGCTCACTCTAAATGAGGTTATTGATAAAAAGTTGAAGTACATGCTGGTTTTCAGGAAAACCATTGCAAAAACAAAGCCATGTGATTGTGGAATATTGCAAACAGCCATAAATGTTGCACGACCATCAGAAGGGAGGGACCCAACCATCAGAACTCCAAATCTGAGTCATAAGTACCTCAGGGAGGTTCATCGTAATTTTGAATAATTGCTGCAACCAATTGCAAGTTGAGGACTACCTGCATTGATGACCCTTGATCTAGGGGTATATTGAGTGTTTGAATTAAATGTTAGAATAGGGGTATCAAACTCACGTTGTCATGGTGGCATCATGTGACATATCGGGAATTTCCCCCCCTTCACTAAACTGGGCATGGGCATGGCCAGCTCATGATGCATCCAGCCTGCGGGCCAGGAGTTTGACAGCCCTGTGTTAGGACATCATTTGGGACAAAACCTTAATTTCCCACATTTTCTGAAATGGAGGTAGTTCGTTTTAAATCAAGTTTTGCTTTTTACATTTAAAAAGCAAAACTTAACATTTAAAATCTCCTACATGGTTCTTGCAGACATGATAATTTTAATTTTATGCAATGAGATGCTTACAACAGTGGAAAAGGAGATATTATTTAGATGGGAGTAATGGAACAAAATTAAAGACTGTAGTTCAAACGTTGTAATATTGCTACATTTTCTAAAACAAATAAAAACAAGAATTCTTAGAATTCTGAATGCCTATGTTACCATACCATTTTCAAAAAACAAATTAAAAGATCACTTTCTAAAATCATTAACAAAGTGATGCAATAACAGAATGGAACAAATTCCTCTGTAAAACATAATTAAAATTGTAGCAAATGGAGGAAAAGTGAGACTCAGCTTTTATAACTTCAGGTATAAATTCACATTTCTCTCAGTTTAGTCCTTATTATATAAATTAGAATAGATTTCAGTTAGAGAAAGGAAAAAGGTGATAACACAGCAACATTATTATGAAAACTGTAGCAATAATAAGCAGATATGGTATTGATCTAACTATCGGGCAATTACAAAGCCTATGTTAAGAGTAATTCAGATTCACATGCATTCAAGTGAGTCATACAGAGCTGTGATTAAAAAAACACAACAAATAATATAGAAGATGAATAAAGGAAGAAAAACAGATAAAAATATTTTTTTCTAGAAAAAAATATACATGACTAACCTGGACCAAATGGATATTTAAAGAATCTCTAGTAGAAACAAATGATCTTCTAAAGCCAGGCTGATAGCCCTCCCGTGCAACACATTTTTAAAATGGACACCTGTTTAACATTGGCTGAACTCTATCATATACAGTAATCAGTGAGACAAAGATTCTATCCTAGACTGAACAAGATTAGATAGATGATAGATAGATGATAAATAGACAAGGCTCCAATTCTACCTGGAAATGTTCTTGTCTGAGGAACTCCTTTTGCCTAGGAGCTGGTAGTGGAAAGTTGGCAACAGATCAGTACTTAAGCAAAAAAGATGGTTCACTATTCTTAATAGCTTAAAAAAAACACTGATAGGATGTTTGCTGCCAATGACCTTGCATTTTTCTCAACAGGACTCTGATTGAATTGCGGATGAGCAGAAACTCTGCAATCATAGATTTACAAGTTTGGGAGTTCCTATATTGATTAATTAGATTTAAAAAAATGAACAGTGGTAAGTCCAACTTTCTGATCCTGGTTGGTGCTAAATGTTTGTTTTTTTCAGAGGAAAAGTTTAGATTGCTTCATATGGGGTGCTTTATTTTTTTTTAAGTTCTGCATGTACTGTAATTTTTTTTGTTTCTTTCAATTATTCCCAGTGTTTTGCTGGCTTCTTGCCATGGACTCAGCTGAACATAAAAGATGGATGTGTGAAATTATATGGTTTAATTGTAACTGGGAATTCTTTGAGTGTAAGTCCCAGTTGAGGTCAGGAATTCTCAGATTATCCAGACCATTGTTTGAAAACCATCAGTGATGGGGAACCATTGTCTGTTTGGGCAGGCTGTTCAATCACTTAACAATTCCCACAGTCAGGGAAATTTCTCCTCATGTTTGCTTTGGGTCTCTCTCTATAAAACTTCCATCTCCTTCATAAAAAAAAAAAAGAACGGAATGACATTGGCTATTCTCCATTGTTTTAGCATTTCCTCTGTGGGGTTCTTGTTGCTCTCTGTGTTTGGTTGTTTTCTTGCAGAGGTTTTTGGTAACACCATCAGTCCTAGAAGTGAGTGGTTTGCTCACTGTTTATATACAAGTGACTTGCCCTGTCACTGTTGGTGAGCATCAGAGGTGGTATTCAGCAGGTTCTGACCAGTTCTGGAGAACTGGTAGCGGAAAATTTGAGTAGTGCTGAGAACCAGCAAATGCCATCTCTGACTGGAGATTTTACAGTATCCTTCCCCTGCCACACCCACCAAGCCACACCCACAGAACCGGTAGTAAAAAAATTTGAATCCCACCACTGGTGAGAATATACCTGGTGGTTCCTTGATTAGGCTCTTGTTTGCTGTTTGATAGCTTGTCTGAATGGGTATTTTTTTGATTGGACTATTGTTTATTGGTTGATTGTTGGTCTAGTATTAATCTGCAAGAAAACCACCAGGCTCAGAGAGCACTAAGAGCCCCACATTTCAACCTTGAGAGCTACAAATATTCTCTTGAATTTGTCATCCCTTTAATATTAGTCTATTCAGATTTGTCTGCTGCATCTCCTGCTGTATTTCCTTCTCACAATTTTCTTCCTGGTTGTAAGTTTGACTATGTATACCAAGGGTCTTCAAACTTGGCAAGTTTGAGACTTGTGGACTTCAACTCCTAGAGTTCTTGAGCTAACATGACTGGAGGAGGAATTGTGGTAGTTGAAGTCCACAAGTCTTAAAGCTGTCAAGTTTGAAGACCCCCTGATATATACTGTACATACAGAGAGAAAGACGCACACATGAAAAATATACTGAATGGAATACACACACCCAACTGCAAAATGAGCATCCTCTTGGAAACCATTGAAAATATCAGTTGAATTTTGATGATATTCCTTGTGTTTTGTTCTTCCCATTTCCTTGGCAAAGAGAAGAAACTGTTGTTATATTTTTATTCAGCCAGGATAGTCTGACTGTTTCATGGATGACAAATTCTGTTTGCATGGGAAGCAGATGCTGGTATTTACCTAGATATAATTTACAATCATGAGCAATGATGACTGAGATTCTTTTTTCCCCAGAGCAATATGTTGCAAAAGGAAATGCTACAAATAATTTCCTATAAAAGCGCTTTAAATGTTTCCTATTGAAATGCTTTATATCTATCCTATGTGCAGAGAGTTAGGTGTCAGAATGGGGTAAACAGTAAATTTCCCACTTCCTTTATTCCTCACTGCTTTTCTAGTCCACTGCTTGGTATTGCACTCAAAACTATCACTTCATATAGACTGACAGCTGTACCTTAAGTAGAAATGTAAAACAATTCCTCTAAGGAGAAATTTGCGGTGGTTTCCCCCAGAGGAATTCATTATGGGCTAAATTCGAGCTTCAGTGTGGCTGTAATTGCATTTATTGTATTTTTAAAATGTGTAAGGTGGCTCTGTTCAACTCCTGGAATTTTTCAAAGCAGAGAGAAGCTTCAACATACAATATAATTGTGATTTGTTCAAGGAGGCAGCCAACTATAGTACATTTGATCATTTTTCTTGCATGTCTGCTTTTTTGCTTAGTGCCACAATCTGTGACAGATACATAGTTCAGAACCCTAAAGGATTGGATAATTTATTTTGCCAATATCATATGTTTTTCGAGGAAAATAACCCCTTGTTCAAGGGTAGGAATATGAATTGTTGCAGTTCTAAGTTGTATCCAAACGAGTTTGGTTACATCCTTTAACAGAAATATCAATGTTGGTTAGGTGACTTCATTTCAGACAAATGGTTTCATTGTTGACACAAAGTCAAGTTTATCATGGAGTCATTTCTCAACATAGTCATTAACAATCAGCTGTCAGGGTCTCAGGCTGCAGCTTTTACCACAACCACCAAGAACTAAAGCTGGCTATTTTGCATGAATAAAATAGAATAGAATTCTTTATTGGCCAAGTGTGACTGGACACAGAGATAATTTGTCTTGGTGCATATGCTCTCAATGTACATAAAAGAAAAGATACATTCATCAAGAATCATAAGGTACAACATTTAATGATAGTCACAGGGTCCAAGTAAGCAATCAAATCATACTACAAAACAATCAATATAAATTGCAAGGATGCAAGCAACAAAGTTACAGTCATACACCGCCCCGAGTCCCTTTTTGTGAGAGGGAGCGGTATAAAAGTGCGATTAAATAAATAAATACAGTCATAAATGGGAGGAGATGGGTGATAGGAACGATGAGAAGATTAATAGTAATAGTAATGCAGACTTAGAAAATAGTTTGACAGTGTTGAGGAAATTATTTGTTTAGTAGAGTGATGGCATTTGGGGAAAAATTGTCCTTGTGTCTAGTTGTTCTGATGTGCAGTGCCCTATAGTGTCACTTTGAGGGTAGGAGTTGAAACAGTTTATGTCTAGGATGTGAGGGATCTGTAAATGTTTTCACAGCCCTCTTTTTAATTCGTGCAGTATACAGGTCCTCAATGGAAGGCAGGTTTGTAGTAATTGTTTTTTTTCTGCAGTCCTAATTACTCTCTGAAATCTGTGTCTGTCTTGTTGGGTTGCAGAACCAAACCAGAGAGTTATAGAGGTGCAGATGACAGACTCAATAATTCCTCTGTAGAACTGGATCAGCAGCTCCTTGGGCAGTTTGAGCTTTCTGAGTTGGCACAGAAAGAACATTCTTTGTTGTGCTTCATTTTTGATGTTACGTGTCCATTTTAGGTCTTGTGATATGATAGAACCTAGAAATTTGAAGGTCTCTACTGTTGATACTGTGTTGTCTAGTATTGTAAGAGGTGGTAGTATGGGATGGTTTCTCTTTAATAAGTGCAAATACATCAAGTTTCTACATCTTTTGTTTAATCAAAGTGTTATCTATGGAGATTCTCAATTATCCAGGTCATGGTTTCCCAAAGGTGCTTTTTTCAAAAGGCAACTGGACTTTCTTGGTAAATATGATTCAGCAATGGAGTCTCTGGAGAGCACCTTTAAAATGCAAAATATAGATATGAATAGGTTTGGGCTGTTTCGTGTTCCTTGTATCTTATAGATCAGCCACATTTTTATTAGTTAACTTATGTTCAATTAAATTGTCCAATTGGTGTTCAAACTCCATATTTGTACCCAGAATTGCAAGCATTTCATATGTAAAATAGAAAAACCAAACCAAATGCATCAGAAAACAAGACTACAGTTCTTTAAAAGACAATTAAAAAATAAAAATTGAATTACAGGTAGTCCTCAACTTATAATCATTCATTTAGTGACTGAAATTATACGGCCTTGGAAAAAAAATGACTTATGGCAGTTTTTTATACTTATGACCACTGTAGCAACCCAATGGTCACATGATCAATATTCAAATGCTTGCCTACTTGTCTGTATTTATGATGACTGCAATGTTCTAGGATCACGTGACCTTTTGTGGCCTTTTGATGAGCAAAGTCAATGGGGAACCCAGATTCACTTAACAACTGTGTTATTAACAACTGCAGTGTCATGCCCCTGTAGGAAACTGATTCGGAGGGGGAGGCTGAACAGCTGACAGGGAATGGGAATGGGAATGTGGCTCCATTGGCTGTGGAAGAAACTGGGGAAGGGCAAAGTCCAGCTGGGCAGAGCAGGGATGAGGTAGAGCAAGGGGGGATTCGGAGAAGGACCCAGGCCCACCCCTTCTAGGGCATGCAGGGAGGAACAGAGAAGGGAGCAACGTGAGTTGCATGGCTTACGACCTGGAAAGAGCCCTGATTCCTTTCATTAGCTACAGCTGGGAACAGTGTTTACAAAGGAAAGCTGCGCACAGCAAGTTGTTGGCAGCAAATCGTGAATTATCTGGTTTTATGAGGTTTATCTGTGTTCCTGATGTCTTCCCAACTGTGTGTGTGTTTTGCCGTGCTTTCAAGTCTGCAATTCCTTCTTCTGCCCTGTCAAGTTAATTACTGTAGCGTGGTTTGGCTTTTTAGTTACAATCTGTATGTACTTTGTTTTTTGAACTGAATTTCCTCCGCTTAAAGACTATTCCTGGGAGAGTTTTTCCTTCTTTATTTCTGGCCATTAACATATCCTATCGGAAAAGCAAAAATCAAATGAGAAAGTAGAGTGGTAGGATTGGAGGATGTCCAACTTTATAATATTACTTGGGATAATAGTGTGGGAGAGGCAAATCCAATTTTAGGCTGCATTACTAGAGGTATCATTTTGAAATCATGGTAAGTAATCATTTCATTTTATTCTACTTTGGCCAGATCCCATATAACCAACAGTACTATTTCCATTTCTGGGTTTCACATTTTGAAAAGTGTTGGGAAAAAGTGGAACAAAACAGAGAAGAGCAGTAAGGTTGATCAGGAGATGAGAAGTTACGTGTCATAAAAAGAGAATTGATATGTTCAAACTTGAGGGGGGGAAATGGAGGGTGGGATGTGAAAACATGCTTCGGTGCCTAAGGGATTTCACACAGAAGTAGGTCAAGACCTAATCGCTCTTGTTCTGGAATGCAAATAATGAATTTAAATTAAAGAAATGCAGGTTCCAAATTAAGGTGAGAAAAAAAAGAATAACAATAACAACAGTGGTGCCAGTTTCACAGAGATCTGTTAAGCTCCCTTTTAGTTGGTTATGTTCAGTCAGAGATTACACAGCCATATTCCCAGAATGCTTCAGTTTAGATCTCTGCACTGGATAGAGCTATGAAGTCAAGAGATCAGAGATGGTATTCAGCAGGTTCTGATCAGTTCTGGAGAACCGGTAACAGAAATTCTGAGTAGTTCGGAGAACCAGCAAATACCACCTCTGGCTGGCCCCGCCCCCATCGATTCTCTGCCTCCTGAGTCCCAGCTGATTGGCTGGGTCTTCTTTTATTGCCCTGCACAGCAGAACGGAGTTGGAAAGCAGGTTAATGGGGTGGGGAGGGAATGGGAGTTTGCAGTAACCTTCCCCCTGGAATGGGGTGGGAATGGAGATTTTACAGTATCCTTCTCCTGCCACGCCCACCAAGCCACACCCACCAAGCCATGCCACGCCCACCAAGCCATGCCCACAGAACTGGTAGTAATTTTTTTTTAATCCCACCACTGCAATAGGTTAAATGATCCCTTCAAATTTAAGATACTAGTTATGTTTCATATTCTCATAATTATATTTAAGACTACAAGAAATATTGTGATAGCTCAATGGCTCTATTCCTTCCCCCATCCCTCCCTTCTCCCAGAATCAGCTGCTACTTTAAACTTCTCTAACAACAGCTAGGAAATTCTTTTGGGTTAATAATTCCCATTTTCTTACATGTTTTTTTTTATATATTGTTGTTGTCTCTCTTTTGATAATTTCAGAGCCAAGCTGTGAATATTTAACACTCTTTAATCACTCCTTATAAATCAGTCATGCCAGACTGCCCAATTGTTTCTGTCGTATGTTGCTGATTTTGTTCCAGTTTGTGGCTATACTTCAAGTGTTGCCCAACTCTGCAACCAAGGGTATACAATTCAGTTAGAGCAAATTTACATAAACTTTGTTCACAATATGGCATTGCAGGGTGCTAGGAAACATCTTATAAAATTATGGATGCAACTTTTAAAGAAAGGAAATTGTATTAGTCTACACCAGAAACTGAGCCACTCAAAATATTTTGTGAATTGTTCTATTTGTGAACTTGCAAGCCTTTGTGATTCCACACACACCCCACCAGCCCTGGAAAAGAAAAAGGCTATCAAAACAAGTAGAGCCATTTGTTAATTATCATGACTTTTCCCTAATTGGTCACGTCATGCAACCATTTCTAATTGTGGCATTAGTCACATAGTGTGGCAACAGACTGGATAGCGGAGAACCAGTTGGGTTTAGTGGTTGGGAAAGTGTGAGTTCTAGTTCCCACTTTAGCCATGAAACCAGCTGATGATTTTGGCCCAGTTACACTCTCTTAGTCCAAGATTTCAAGCTTGGACAACAAGCTGCTAGGTCAATTTCAATTTCTGTCAGAACCAAAAGGTTGATCTGAAAAACCAGACAAGATGTTGTTGTTGTTGATGATGATGATAATGAAGAGGAGGAGGAGAGTTAGAGGAGAAGGACTGATGGTCATAACCGGCACGGAAGAGAAAAGCAACAATATCAGCAGAGGTGAGCTTATGTTAAGCAGGGTCATTGGACAAATACAGTATATCTCTCTTTGAATCTTGCACAGGGAAGTATTTATTCCCTTCTTATTTTTCTAGAATATAAAAGGCTAAATCATCCCACAAGCATCCCTTTTAGTGTCCTTCTGCCCCACTAAAATTGAGTTAATACCAAACCTAAAACCAGGATTATTTTTCAATGCCTTTAACCATTTTCAGTGATTTTGATTGACAATAAGCTGAGGGCATATACCAGTCCAGAATCTGATTTTTTTAAAATATAAATGTTGCTATGCTTCAATTGTTAGTTGGCCTAGACATTGGCATTTGAAAATAGGTTTTTTTTAACATTCATATTTTATTGTGTTTTACTAACCTAGGTGAAATGTTAGTATCTATTGCTAGTCCATGTATGATATACCATACGCTAAATAAAGTCAAAATGGGATTCATTTTTTTTACAACCGGTTCTGTGGGTGTGGCTTGATGGGTGTGGCAGGTGAGGGATACTGTAAAATCTCCAGCCAGAGATGGTATTGGTTGGTTCTCTGAACTACTCAAAATTTCCACTACCGGTTCTCCAGAACTGGTCAGAACCTGCTCAATACCACCTCTGAATAAAGTGCCTTTAACATAGATTTACTAATCAAAGAAAATTGTCACCCTGCTTCCACTTCAGTCACCTTCTGCATCATGTATTTTTTTTGATGAGGAGCTTCTGTATGGATGTTCACATCCACAACTGGCTTGTTGATCTATGTACATAGTCATGTTTCCCTCTGTAGACGTAGGCACATTTATTTATATCCGACCCTTTCTTCAGGAACTCAAGACAGTGGACATAATACTGTTTCCCTCATTCCCCTGAAATAGGAACTTTGTGACACAGGCTAACCCAATGTTTTTCTACTAAGCAACTTTAAGATGCCTGGGTTCAACTTCCAGAATTCCACTGACTGGGAAATTCAGGAAGTTGAAGTCCAAAGTTGCTGAGGTTGAGAAAATATGGGCTAGATTAGTCCAAAGTGATTTTCTACACTTCTATGATACTTGTTAGCATTTTGTTGTCTTGACTCAGCAATAGTTTTCTTTTATTTTGAACATGTCTTGAATCTTTAATTTCTCCTTTTTTTGTAACCTCCACTTATCTTGAGGCCCCTTTCTCATTAACCTCTCTTGTGTATGCCTTTGAGTCACTCCTGGAAACCAGCTGGAGTAGTCCCTCCAGTTTTCTTGGAAAGATTTTTAAAGTGGATTGCCATTGCCTGGGGTTGAAAGAGAGTACAACTGACTTTGTACCGAAGGTGGAACTAGAACTCACAATCTCCTGGTTTCTAGTCCAGTTCCTTAACCACTACACCAAAGTGACTCTCCACCTACCATAGGAATCCCTACTAATTTTTGCTATCCATGTCTTTGTTTTTGCATTCTCAAAATGTAAGGTACATATTTTATTTTGGAAAGAATATTCTGTGTCTCCTTCTTATTGGGGCGGGTAATTGTTAGATACCATCAACCATATATTATTTTTCAATTCTTCCAATTAGTTTTTCTATTTATGTTATTATTTCTTCCACTTATTTTATTCATTCTTCCAATTATTTTAAGCTATATGTTTAAGATAAATTATATTGCTACAATGTTGCCATAATAGTTTTACCGAATGTACCAGCACGCATGGATAGGTGTAACATACGCACACTCCCTTTCTCTTGTTTTTTCCTTTTGAAGAATTGCATTATCTAAAAGGCTGTTTTTCAGACATGGGAGTCAATGTATGCCTATTAATCTGATTAATGAGAATCTTCTTTAAGAGTAGAGAATTAAAAAAAAAAAAAAATCCCAGAGAGAGTCAGGTATTCTCAAAGTTACTTGAGAAAAGGATATAATATATCTCTATATTGTCTGGATGTAATGGCAGTTTAAGGACTGAAATTTGAATTTGAATTTATTTTATACATTATATATGTAGTCATTATATTGCTCTTTTTGAGAAATTTATTCTTTTTTCCTATATTTAATTTATAATTATCAAATTTAGGTTTTCTTTTTTCACCATATAATTACTATCTTTTGAGAGGTATTGTTTTTTATATTTAATCTTAACAAATTAAAAAGTGATCCAGAGTTGTCATTTTAAAGGCCACATAAAAGTAGCACTACAATTTGCAAGAAATATTGAAGTCCATATACATTCATGCAGATATATCCATTTATTTATATCAGTAGATTTTTTTTTTTTTTTACATTTCTTCCCATTTGTAAAAACTTTTCACAGGAAAACCATCTCTATCCCAAATAATGTGAATAAAATAAATGAACAAAAATCCTTTAAAATCTAATTAGTTTCTTTATAGTAAACACTTGCTTAGAAATGCAAAACAAATTTTATAAAGGCAATAACATTTCAATAAAAAAAAATCCTTAAGCGTCATGGCAATAACAGCATAGAAGCAATATTAATTCCTTCCTTCACCCCCTAAACAAAATCATGATATTATTAAAGGTTCATTTCTTTGGGGTTTTATTACTACAGTGTTTTGTTGTACATATTTTTAAGGCAATGACATTCTTAATGTGCTAAAATGGCACTGCTGGAGATAATATTTTATACAGCATTCTTAAGTGAATTGTATTGAATTCCTATACTGGATTTAGTTATAAATTAAATCCTGTGGCATCTATACCTATGGATTAAAATAAACATTGTACTTGGAAACTGATCATCAATGAACCATGCGGCATGTTTAGGCATTTGTAGAGTTACTAACAGTGGTGGGATTCAAATTTCTTTTACTACCGGTTCTGTGGGTGTGGTTTTGTGGGTGTGGCAGGGGAAGGATACTGTAAAATCTCCAGTCAGAGGTGGTATTTGCCGGTTCTCTAAACTACTTAAAATTTCCACTACTGGTTCTCCAGAACTGGTCAGAAGCTGCTGAATACCACCTCTGGTTATGAATTGTAGCTCCATCATTGATGGTTAGTTGGAAGAAGAATGTGAAGTAAAAGGATGCGGGTTGATTCCATCCAGATCCAGCACTAGCTAGACAACAAGTTTTAATCTGAACTTTAGGAAGGAGAATTGTGATGTAGTTTAGATTGGATAACCATTTGTCTGAAATGGTATAAGGTTTCCTGCACAAGCAGGGGGTTGGACTAGAAGACCTCCAAGGTCCCTTCTAACTTATGCTGTGATACCGTTTGAGAGGAGGTCCCAACAGCTCTTTATAACCAGAGGTGGGATTCAAATTTTTTAACTACCGGTTCTGTGGGTGTGGCTTAGTTGGTGGGCGTGGCTTGGTGGTCATGTGACCGGGTGGACATGGCTTGGTGGTCATGTTATTGGCTGGGCATGGCCAACTCAATATCACTCACATTGAGGGACACATCTCCTCGCCTGGCCTCTCATGACTGTGGGGATGCTGCAACAGTCGTAAGGGTGAAAAATGGTCATAAGTCACTTTTTTCAGTGCCATTGTAACTTTGAATGGTCACTCCACACAAGCAAAGTACCAGAAAAGGAGGGGAAATGAACTCCAGAGAAGTTCTGAGACAGGAAGTCTAGTCCTGCCAAGAATGTAATAAGGGTTAATGGAGAGGCAGTTTCTGTAAGCAACATCAGAATGTTTCCTTCCTGCCTTCCTTACAGGATTAGGCCAGTAATTTCTTCTAACAACCGGTTCTCTGAACTGCTTAGAATGTTAACAACTGGTTCTAGCGAATAGGTGCGAACTGGTAGAATCCCACCCGTTTATAACCCTTTCCAAGACTGTTATTCTGAATGCTAAAATTTACAAGGGTAATAGTTGTAGCAAAAATTTTTAAATCAAGGATTTGCACATTAGCACACTTGGAGTATGTTGGATTTCAACTTCCACCAACTACAATCAACATGATGACAATGGATTGTTGGAGACCTAGTTTAGAACAACCAACCAGTACCAAATTCCTTACTTCTTTCTTAATATCTAACCAAAGCCAACTGGTAAGTTAATAAAATTAGATTTTGGTGATATATTTTAGTGGAAAGAGGATGGCCTAAGAATACAACAATGATGATACAGATGATTATATTTGCCTTCCACTCCCAGTAGTGAAAAGAGGGTAATGTGAAATGTATGTGCAAAGAAAGAAAATAATCTAGACGGAAATATTTAGAGAGATGAGGCAGATGATATTTTTCTTTTCTGTATGAAATTGTAGAATAACAATTTCTTGGGGAAATAGAAATGTTTTGGAGAATGATGCATAGGTCATGTGCATGTGTAAGAAATGCCACCAAACTCACCTTTATTTTTAATTCTGAGTCAGTGCTTGAAAACATGTTAATAATACTGAAAATACTATCTAAAAAGACAGATAAATAGATGGATGGATGGATGGATGGATGGATGGATGATAGGTAGGTAGGTAGGTAGGTAGGTAGATAGATAGATAGATAGATAGATAGATAGATAGATAGATAGATAGATAGATAGATAGATAGATAATAGATATTTGTCCTCTCACTAAATTTTAGAACTAGAAAATCATTCAGTGAAGCTAACTGGGAGAGACCAAAGAAATGACTTCTCCAACAGTGCATAAGGAATTTGCAATTCATTAGCATGAATGAATTTGGCTGGCTTTAAAGGAGGAGTGAGTAAACTCATACAGGACAAGTCTGCAAAGGCCATGAATCTTATGATTCTCTGTTACCACTAAATTGGCAGCAACATATCTCCAAATACTGATTATGAAGCAAGAACCACAAAAGAAAGGAACATCTTCACCTTGTGTTAGCAAGCATCCAAGAGGCAGTTTAGATTCTCTAAGAAACAAAAAATGCTGGACTGAGATGAGGCTTGGGCTATGCTTATGTTCTTAACAGCCGTAGAAACGATAATCTGTCTTCTCTGTCTTCTAACGGGTTTCCTTAATGTGAGTCCTTATTTGTATATGTTAGTCTTGCACCACAAAGCTGTCATACCTATGGTTGCCAAGCCAGAGTGACTGTAGATTAAAATGACAATGAAAACTGGGTCAGATGCTCCATCTGTTGAAACTCAGCTGTCCTCCCAATGGACTTTCCTTAATCAGAATGTTATTGCTGTTTATTCTAAAACAGATCTCTGTTTGAGGGGCTCCCCAGTTTTCCTCAAGAGACTGAGAGTCATATTGACATTCCAGTTCTGTACATACATGCATACCCACACACCCTGACATTCATGTAATAAAAAAGCTTGCATTTTTCTTAGTGAACTATTTCATAGTGATAGGAATCACTGGAAGGGAACAAGCAAACTGATTGAAGACATGATGAAGCATTGGACCCAATTTCCCAAATGAATGGTGTACAAGAAATGGCTGTGGAACTGGGACTGAAATCAGTTTTCAGCAGCTGACCATTCATTAGTTTGGAGTAGTCAACCTGGAGCTTTAGTGTATCTATCATCCTTGAATTTTTTTTCCCTCTCCATTTTATTTTTAATATTACAGATGTAAAACATTGAAAAGGTTAATTTAGATCAAGTCCAAACTTGGCCGCAAGAGAGGAATCAAATTAAAGACTCAGACTTAGGAAACAAAAGCCATGCAGGCTAATACTACTTTTATTATAATGTTACAATAACACAATCTTGCAAGCCCCTCCTTTTATTTCAGGAGAACTCGGGAGGGTCTTGTCTGAGATATTTTCTAAGGTTACCATTCTGGCCCAGACTTAGGTTTCTTTTATCTGGCCACCCCAAAGGTCAGTGACAGGATTCAAAAATTCCCATCACCAGTTCTGGTGGTATGGCTTCAGGGGGGTCGCGCAACTCACACATGCACCAAATGTGCACTTTGCACATATGTTAAAAACTAAGCTACTGCACCTCTCAGCTGTTTAGCATAGCAATCCGCTCAGCCATACCAAACAGCTGAGAGGTTAAAAAGGACCTAGGAGCAGATGCAGGCAGGCGGGCGGGCCCAACTGCAGAGTGTCGGAGAGACTTGGACCGAACCGGTTCTTTGCCAGCTGATCTTCAGTGCTACTGGTAGGCCAGAACTGGATCGAACCAGTAGAATACCACCACTGCCAAAGGTGCTTTTTCAAGATGCAACTGGACTTTCTGGTTTTTCTTTGAAGACATTTCACTTCTCATCCAAGAAGTTTCTTCAGCTCTGACCATTTTCTTAGTAGCTAATCTATTCCACAAAGTTACTCCTTCTGTCCAACATAATGGGCAGCAACAAGGTACCCCCATACTTTCATCACCTGATTACAGGATCAAATTGCTTTTACCATTAGGAATGATGCTTTTACCATCATTCCAGTTCAATTTGCTTTTCTGTGAGTATTATTCCATATCTTATATTCTGAGGCATTAAAGAGCATGGTGGGCATATTGTCTAACATACATTGGGTATTAAGAAATGCAATCGTATTCTTTCTTATATCTTTTCTCAAACACAAAGGTATATAAAGAGTCCACTGGAGTTGGCAGCCAATAAATTAAAGTAAATAAATAGAAATAAATGTCTATGTTCTTCAATTTCACTTTTTGGAACTAGGTTTTCAGCTTTCTATTTTCCTCCATCTTCTCTGAACCAACCTCTCCCTTTGTTTTGCTTATTGAAGTGTCATACCTAGAAAGGAGCAGAGTATTTGAGAGAAATTCTTGACTAAAACAGAATAAAGTGTATGGATTACTTCTTGCACTGTAAACTATGTTTGTTTAGCTGTACCCTAAAATCTTGTTTATTTCGTAACATTTTGTTTTAAAGCCAAATCTCAATGTTGACTCATATACAATGTATAATTCTCCTACCATTCTAAGTTCCTTTTCACAAGTACAAATCAGATTTTCCCCGCCATGTACCTTAACATTTGATTCCTGCTTTGTAAGTGAAGAAGTTTGTATTTCTCTCCATTAAATTTATCCTGTGATTTTCAATAGACTCTGCGATCTTTCTCTAAAACCTTTAGGTTCCTAGGGCCAGGTACAACCCAAAAACCCTTTTATGCATTTTTCTTTCTAGGTAAGAGATTATGTAAAAAAAATGCAGGTTAATCTCTTGAATAGGCCTAACACTGTTAACATAAACAAAGACTTTATCACAAATTAAAAACTAGAAAATCCCAGCCTAGCTCAGGTGTAAACAAAGCATCTCGATACATTTTGCATCATTAATCCACTCACCATGATCCTAGCCTTCTCTAAAAATGACAAGAAGAATTCCTGATATTTGAATATTGCCCACCTCTGTTTTAAATGTAACTGTGAGGTCCTTTGGATCTGAAGATAAAGGTACATCCAAGACATTCATATCCATGTTTTCCTAAAAACAGGACCTATCCCAAAAATAAACCCTAGCCTGATTTTTAAGTGTGCACCAATAGAAGCCCTGCTCCAAAAATAAGCCCTAATGAATGGGGGTAGGCATGGCCAGTACAGGAGGCAGGGAGCGCGCATGTGGACTGACAGTGTCTGGTAGTAGCCACAGCCCACACAGCACAGGTGAGTTGATTACTTATCCAAGCAGCATATGGACACAGAGATGCTGAGTCTCCCACAGCCACCCATCCTCTCTGGCTCACTGACACTTAACTTTCCCATGGCCCATGTGATGCATCTGGATATCCTCTCCCCCCAGTGCCTCTGCCTGCTGCTTGGATAGGGAATCAACTCACTGTCAGCACTCCAACAAATCCACCCCCCATTCAAACCATAAATCTCTAGCCACATCTCTCGGAGAAAATAAAATTGATTTATTAGAAGTGGCCAATGTTGGTGTTAGCTGGGTGCACCCGATACTAAAATACATCATTCATTTCCCCCTTGACTCTGGTCTTCTCCCCATCCCCTGGATGTATATTCTCCAATGGGACACATCCATAGCCAAGAGTCATCAATCATGCTCTCCAGTAATATTCTTGCACTCCAACAACTTTGGGCTGCCAGAGTGATTATCTAGTCACTTAAGAAATGCACTGTTTTTCCCCACTCCCTTTTTTTGGCAGCTAAAAAGACCAAAGGAGTATCTTTTTAGTTGACACTCACCTGTACTGTGTGGGCTGTGGTTGCACAGCCCCAAAGTATGCTGACCAGGGGACCAGTGGGCTGCAGCTGCTGACAGATACCATTGCTCCTCTTGTGTCCATGCTGATCATCCTGAAATGTGCTTTCCCCAAAATAAGCACTAGTTCTTATTTTGGAGTCCCCCAAAATATAAGACCCAGTCTTATTTTGGGGGAAACACAGTACTATATGGATTAGTGCCCTCTATACCTCTTTATAATTCTAGAAAAAAATACTTCAAGGAGTTGCAGGCAAGTCTTATACACGTGCCCTTGAAAACTCTTACATCTCTCTTTTGCCTAAGCACTCTATGTCACTAAAACTATCTTTAGAAGAATGATAACTACTCATCCCAACTTTACTACATTTTTTTTCCTGTTTCTCATTAATTGCTTCTGTGTCTCTGGAAAATATGAAAAGTAAATCTCAGTCCATTTCTCTCTTGCTTCTAGATTGCCTTGAATCAACAGGGTGTGAGACAGTCTGCTAGCAGCCATTTGGTGCACAAGTTTAGTGTTCCTTGTAATTGCTGAATTGATATGGGAGTTTCATTGCCAGAATATAAACCTAATCAAGAAACGTCAGCTATTTTTTTTTCTGTAATGCTGATTTATGTAGCCATCTGGTTGGGGGGGGAAAGCTCCATTTTCTAAAACTTGCCAGAATAGTCAGAGAAAAGAACTAAACCAAAGCATGCACAATAATAACAGCAAAAAACATCAATGAACATGTTGCCCCAAATAAGTATTCTGAAGCAGAATTTTTGCACCAAACATGTAAAATACAAAAAGTTTCGCTTGAGAATTTTTTCTAAAGACTAACATGTCTGTCAAATATGGACAAGAGAAGGTATCAGATATTAAACCCACTACTGTTAGCATGTTATTAAAATAAATGGTAATCTCTCAGACATTATAAGTGAGAAGCAAAGATACTTATGGGGCATAAAAGTATCTTCATATCATCAATTCTAGCCCCAAATTAGGTTAGATGGATAATATGAGGCAAACATACAGTTCCTTTCCTATTTCACCATAAAATAGGGTATCATGGAATATTATTTACTGTAAGAAATAATTAGCAGAGTTCAATGTAATCTCCACAACTCCATGATTTTTTTTTTTCAAAGCCTTAGGTTTCTAAGACTGAATTTATCTTAGGAAAAAATAGGAGGAATTAAATGAAAATAAAAATCACTGAAACGAAGAGCCAACCAATCATTTTCACCTATAAATTTCCCTTCAAACCAATGCTGATTTGGTAACGTGTGTTTATAGACATCACTTATAGCTTCATGTGAAAGCAGAATTTCATCTAAACTCCAGGAGTTCAGATACTTCCCCCCAGAAATTGGGAACATCCCTCCCCCAATTTACAAATGCTCATTTTTAATGAGATTGAAGGGGGGAGGGAGTATTAAACACATGACTGGAGAGTAATCTTGTTAATTTGATTTAACTTTAATTAAATTGAAATTAACTGAACTCAAGTTACTATTACTTGCTTTCTGATTGGATAAATTTTAGAAAGCAGCTTTTCATTTGGTTTTCTTATGGCAAGAGCTCACAGAACATTATCATTTTTTCCCAATGTATAGGGTGAAATGAGATAAACAAACATTAATGCGTTGAAATCTGAATACATTAATTAATCAACTTCAGTTTCTCTCCCATTATTTGTTTGAATGCATGTTCCTTAAAATCTAGGTCAAAATCTTGGTACATAATTCATTGTCTGGGACACTTCATTAGGATTACCATATTTTTTTTAAATTTTAGGCTCCTGATCATTAGTGTGAGATATAGTGGCTTAAACATGGTGGAGATGGTCTCTATTCCAACAGTTCGAGTCCTAGCACTGCCTGATGGAGTAAGCTCCTGTCACGTTCCTCAGCTTCTGTCCCCCTAGTGGTTCAAAAGCATGCTACATGAGAGTAAATTAATAGGTACCACTTTGATGGGAAATGTGACAGCGTTTTGTGCTGGCAGTCGGATACCTGCCGATGCTGCGCTTGCCTGGATGCAATGTCCAATTGTGAGGTGACATAGGTGATGACAGAAGGCCCTATATGATGTCACAGGACACTGCTTGTCTTTCTGGTATAGAGCTAATTCACCTCCTGTAGTGCAGCCTGAATAATGTGTGAGCACAAACTAAGGACTAACACTCTTCAGCAGCCAAATAATTACGTCCTACCATTGTAATCTGGTTAATTGTGACATCACCATATGTACGTGTACAGCAAACAGAACTAGTCCTTCTATCCCCCACATCAACCAGCCAGAACTGATGAAGCTTCTTGGATGAGAAGAGAGGGAAGTCTTCTCATTCCTTGAGGAAAAAAAAACATAGTCCAGATGTCTTTTGAAAAAGCACCTAACAGACAACAGATAATCAGAGTTGGAAGGGACCTTGTAGGTCATCTAGTCCAACCCCCTGCCCAAGCAGGAGACCCTACACCATTTCTGACAGATGGGAGTCCAATCTCTTCTTGAAAGCCTCAAGTTAATCGTGCTCCCACAACTTCCAAGCTGTTCCATTGAACACCTTTGAGATATGGCAAGCAGGTAAACATGATTTTCTTCATGGTAGATGACAATTTTGTTCATTCATTTTTGCAAGAAATTACCAACTCCAATCACATTTCTTCATCCTGCAATGCGAAGAAATTGAGATGGAAACAAATGAACCAAACAATCGATGTGAAGCTAAAATTTATAAATCTTTTCTTCCACGCTTAACATTAAATGTTTTTTAAGTTTGCTTTCTTTAACTGATATAAAATTATCTTCTGGGTTAAAGTGCTTTAGAAACAGAAGCTGTTCCACATCTTCAGAAAATTACATTACAAATGGAGGCTAGCATTGAATTAGAAGCTACAAGTAGCGTTTAGATTTTTAGTACTTCAAGCCTTTTGTTGGCTAACGTGCAATATCTGTTAACAGCTCTTAATGTTTTTAGGAAAATGGGAGGAAATATGTGAAATATTATGGCAAATAGGCTTTTAATGGGAAACAAAAGAGAAACTAGTGCAAGGTTAAATTTTGATTTTTCATTTAGAAGTGGTGTAAAATTATATTTTATTTTCTTTTAGTATGAGATGACATTTGCAGTCAAATAGTAGGTGTTTTACGGTCAAATATACTACTCTTCTCTTTTTTCCAATCCTGATGTTTAACAGGGAAACAGAACCTAGAAATAACAGAGACATATAGCTCCATACAGGGGTGGGATTCAACCTGTGTTACTACTGGTTCGGTGATTAAGTTTTGCCGGGCAGAACTGGTAGCATCCCACCCATGGCTCCATATCTCTGTCTCTATTGCTTCCCCTGTATCAATCTCATCTAAATCTAGATTTGGAAGAAATACAAACTTTCATTCTGCATGGACTGTAAAGGGTCCCAAATTGGCATCACAAGAGTGTATGAATGGCAGGGCTGCATACGTAACAACAAAAGCTTGAATGACCATGAGAAAGTAATAAATGGACAGGTAGCTCTTGACCTATGACCACGATTGAGCCCCAATTTACCACTGACAAGCAAGATAGTTGTTAAGTGAATTTTAGGACCATTTTACGACCTTTCTTGCCACAGTTTTTAAATGAATCACCGCAATTGTTAAGTTATTAACATGATTGTTAAGCAAATCTGGCTTCCTTACTGAATTTGCTTGTCAGAAAGTCCCAAAAGGTGATTGTATGTCTCTGGGATGGTACAATTGTCATAAATACATGCCAATTGCCAAACATCAAAATTTTGTTCAAGTAACCCATTGGGATGCTGCAGTTATTTTAAGTGTAAAAAATGGTCATAAATCACTTTTTTAAAGTGCTGTTGTAAGTTTGAACTGTCACTAAATGAAGGATTGTAAGTGAAGGGTTACCTGTAGCTAATAATTCCTATTTTTCTTTGCAGGAATCAAATGATGGTCAGGACTTTTGTAGCCCAAATCTGATGCTTGTAATGAATGAGTTTTCATTATTTACAAAGGCATCAGTTAGCAGTACCACCAATGGTTCCATTGATCACCTTGCTAGAATCCAGGCATGCATTTCACAATTACTGTCCCACCTTCTATTTATTCATTCAGTTTTCAACAATACCCCATTTCTTCCAATACTCAAAAGGAGTAGAGAGGGCAGGGTGATACAATGCCTAATCTTCTCTTTTCTTTTTACTGTTCAGAATTCAAAGAGACTCAAGACAAAGATTTAAAGATATCCTCACCAATGGCAAAGAAATAGGACTTTGAAGGGAGAGGGGAGGGAAGTCAAGATTGAGCGGAAGCATTTCATATTAAAGCATTTCATTGTCAATGCTACCAGTGGGCAGCCCATTCCAGAAACAGTTTGATTCAGTTCACGTGATTTACTTTTTATTACAATATCCATAAATATGTTTGTCAAGCCTAAAACTGACATATGTGTAGCAGAGGTGGTATTCAGCAGGTTCTGACCAGTTCTGGAGAACCAGTAGTGGAAATATTGAGTAGTTCAGAGAACTGGCAAATATCACCTCTGACTGGAGATTTTACAGTATCCTTCCCCTGCATTGCCCACCAAGCCACACCCACAGAACCGGTAGTAAAAAAATTTGAATCCCACCACTGATGTGTAGCCATTTTAGTTAGGCTTACTATATATATTCCTTTTCTTACTTTCTCTGTGGCAGTCATGGGGGAAGGGTTTGGGGCTTGCCAAATTCCTAAGTGGGGAGGAGTGGAAATAAAGAGAGTTGTTTTGGCTAGGTGATCTTTCTTCCTGTGGGAAATGAGCTGTCTGTGCTTGCTTGGGGCGCTGGAGGTGGAGATTTATGACATCAAGCAACATTGAATTACTTTTATTGGAGAATGTGACTTTTGGGGGTTGTTTCTAACTTGTAATATTGTGGGGTAATTCTGGGTTGTGTCAGATCCGGAATTACCATGGACTTTGCCAATTTGATGCTTTCCTAAATAAAATAATTTGTTTTGGAAGATGAACTTTGTTATTTTCTTTTTAAATGGATTTCATCACTTGGAAACCTGACAATGTTTTTGATTCATGAAACAAAAATATATGAAGCATTCACATGCCAATCTAAAGATCCATAGATGCATATTTAGAAACAATATTGTGACTGCTTAGTCTTCTGTCTCCTTATGAACATGTTCATGCCCTCTTAACCAAGATTTCCTTTTATTATCTTTGAAACAAACTTGGATAGAATAGGTCTTGTAGCAGAGGTTGCTTTTGAGGTGTGTACTTGTCCGCCATACATTGGAATATGTGACCACCATAACTGAATGATAGAAGTGGATGAATAATCAAGCAGGTGTTCACCGTTGATCATAAAGTTTTTCCAAGGACCAGGAAGTGCAAACCTGAGACCAATCCAGCCATTGATTTCTGATCATTTGAGCCCTCATTTATGTAATCCTGAGCATTAATCTAAATTTGAATACCTAAAAGTATTAATTATTTGAATGGCCCTAATGGCGTAGGGGTTAGAATGCAGTATCTGGAGTTTCATCCAAAGTTTGGCTCAGCTTTCCATCCTTCCGAGGTCGGTAAAATGAGAACCCAGCTAGTTGGGGGCAATACTCAAATACAGCTCATCAGTCTGGAACTCACATTACGTATCTGATATTAGCACAGTTGAGAAAGTCCAGAAATATTTCACAAGAAGAATTCTCCACTCCTCTACTCATTGCAGAATACCTTATGCCACCAGACTCAAAAGTCTAGACCTAGAAAACCTTGAATTACATCGTATTCGGTCTGATCTAAGTATGGTATATAAAATCATACATTGCAATGACTTACCTGTCAATGAATACTTCAGCTTCAACCATAACAACACAAGAGCACACAGTAGACACAAACTCAAGGTTAATCGCACCAAACTTGATTGCAGGAAATACGACTTCAGCAACAGAGTGGTCAGTGTCTGGAATACTCTACCTGACTCTGTGGTTTCTTCCCCAAAAACTTTAACCTTAGACTGTCTACTATTGACCTCACCCCTTTCCTAAGAGGTCTGTAAGGGGCGTGCATAAGTGCACCAATCGTGCTTACTGTCCCTGTCCTATTGTTTCTTGTATTTTTCTTATATGTACCCATTTCATGTATTCATAACTATGTATATACTTATACCTATTATCTTGTAAGCGATTGACAAATCAAATAAATAAATAAAATAAATAAAATAAATAATTATGCTGACATTGTGAACTCTTCAAAAAGTGTTGTAAATCTCTATGGAGTGGTATATAAGTCAAAGTGCTGTTATTATCACTTTTTTAAAAAGTAGAAGTTGGAGGTTTGAAAATATAGAAGCTCTGAGAAGCTATAATTGCAAATAATCCAATGGATAATACAGCCTCCAAAGGATCAAGCTAGTGACCCATTTCCAAATGTTAGTTGAGAAATATATCAATGCTCTTGAAATCTAATTTCTTAATTACACTGAAGTAAAAACAATCATCTAGGGCCAGTTTTCACATTTCCACCACACTGCTTGAACTTGAAATCCATGCAAAGAAAAGCTAGATCGAATGGAAAACAAGCAGGGGTGCTGTTCAATGTGTGGCTTGGGGTAAAGTTTCTGAAATTGCCTACATGCCTTAGCAGATGGGCAGCATAATGCACAATATGCTTTGCTAAAGCAAATTGGATTTGTATGAATAAAACGCTTTGGGGATCAGGTTGTAACTCTCATTACCAAACAGCCATGAGAACACAGTGTTGTGGTTCGCTGGCAGCCGGTGCAAACAGCAGAGGTATCGGACAGTGAGGACAAAAAGGAACCAGTCAGGGAGTCAGGAGAGGACTTGGACAAGGGCCCTGCATCTGATGCAGGGATAGGGCCAGGACCATCTGAGAGTGGGGTGCTGCCTTCGGAGCCTTTAGAGTCTGGCAGCAGCGAGGCAGAGGACCCAGGGGAGCCTGTTCTCAGTGCACATGTGTGCTGAGCTGCTAAAAGGTGAGAGCAACTGAAGCAAAAGGGGTGACTCGGAAGTAAGGCTGGGAAGTGATTGACCCTCCCATAAGGGATAAAAGTCAAACCTCAATGAGGAAAAGCTTTGCAGGAAGCAAAGCAATTCAGTAATTTCCGAGTCCTTCGTGAAGCTCTGGTCATTTTTTTCTGGATTTTTGGGGGTTGGTTTATGTTAGCCTTAATTGGACTTCTGTTTCTTGGCAGCATTCTACAGCACTGAAAAGTATGCTCTTATCTGGAGGAACTGTGTATAATTAGTTTTGGCTGGGAATGCAAGTAATTCCCAGCGTCGCATTAAAATAGGTTTTACTTTTAAATTCAATTTGTGTTTTATTAAGTTTGATGACGCCTGGGCCAGAACACACAGATTCTCATTAGTGTGTTCACCCTTCTCCTAGAAGACTGAAATATTTTAGAAAATATTAAAAAGGCAGAATATTATTATTTCCCTAATGGGAGAAATGTGCTCTTGGAGACAGAAAGCAGCTCCCACCTTTCTTAATAGTCTCAGCAGATGTCAGCACTTAGATAAAGAGATAGATAGCTCTATTCATAGGCAAATATCCTCACTCAAGATCCAACAAAGGTAAGATTAGCCTTCAGACACAATAGGAATTGCCCAATAACCCTTCATTGCATCATCCTCAAACTTCAACCAAGCCTGGGAGCTCAGACAACCTATAGAGCCAGCTATGACCTCTACATAACCCCATGGGAGTCTGACAACAGCCAATATAATAAATGTTCTTGCACAGGAACAGGAAGTTCAAGTGCAAAGGCCAAGAGAAGGTATAAAAGCCAGTGTCTTTCTCCCGGCTTGGAACTGAATCTTCCCATATTAGTTTAAGGACTGAGCTGAATGTTACATTCTATGTTTTAAGTTGGCATTTCATAGGCATTTAATGAAAAAATCCAGAAGAAACTGAACTGAATAGGTGATGTTACTTGAGATAATCACACATCCCTGTAGAATAGGAATTATCACCATGGACAGTATGTGGTGAAGGACTTCTGCCTAGAATACTTCTTCCCTATCTGACTGAACAAGGAGAGATTTAACCTGGAAATAAGGAGAAACTTTCTGACAGTGAGAACAATCAATCAATGGAACAGCTTGCCCTTGGAAGTTGTGGGAGCACCATCACTTAAGACTTTCAAGAAGAGATTGGACTCCCGTCTATCAGAAATGGTGTAGGGTCTCCTGCTTGGGCAGCGGGTTGGACTAGATGACCTACAAGGTCCCTTCCAACTCTGATTATCTGTTATCTGTTATTTAAAAAAAATACTGTTTAAAAGGTGGCTAGCATTGCTGAAGAGCAAAGCACCACTCTCTAGCATAACCTTAACTTCCCAGAGTGAATAAAACATGGAGACTGGCTGTAGCTCACTGTTGGTTTGGAAGTCTGCTCAACTGCCCAGATGTATTGCTTTGCTGCCATCTAGTATTATCCAGTTATATGCAACTCATACAGTATATCATAGCCCAATCTTAATATTAGAAAAGTATCCACCAGTTCAGAAAGTTTGGTGACCTCTAATTCATGACCACTCAAAAGGGGTTTTGGGATTCTGAGTTGCAAAACCAAATGACACTTCTGACTATTGTTCTTTAAAGAAGGTCTGTAGATACAGATACATAAAAGAATTCTTCTAGGTTTATTAGTCATAAAGACAATAAATTTTCTACAGGAATACATTACTATAAAAGATGGAGGCAAGTTATTAGGTATTCAATCTGTAGCACCATGCTACTTCCTGGAGCAGACCTTTCTCGTGGTGAAAAGCAGTGGTCCTTCATATTAAGCTAGATGGGGCTTAGCAGTTGGTATATTTAGCTTGATTATGTTGCAGTTATTAGATAGATCTATTTTGTATGCTAATGTAAGGTTTATCTTATGATATTTGCATTAAGAAAGGATTACAGTTCAATTTGTTATTTTTTTCCCTAAGGCTACCTTGCCAGCTTGGATTTTTTTTTTGTCACATTTAAATCATTTCTGATATCCCTAGGAACCAGTGCTTTTAAGATAAATTATTGTATTGTTTTGTGCTTTTGCCAATACTAAATTTGTTCAAATACTTGGAATTACTGAATTTTGCTTCAAGGACTTCATTTCTGTAACTTCATGCCTATTCTAATTCTAATTCTAGAAATACAGAATTTTTAGGAAAAAAAATAGCAAATGTAAATACTCAAAAATATAATACGTTTTTTTGTTCCATCTACATTTGTGTCCTACAAAGCCTTAATACTCAGTAGATTAAAATATATTGAGAACCCGGCGGGAAATAATCTTGTAGGAAATCAATGCCAAATCATTGCCAAGAAAACTATATGTATGTAAACCCCCAGTTTACCATTTTTACTCCAAAACAACTTTTAAATACGAAGTCTTAAATATTCATTTTCTGGGAGAAAGAATGACTGAGCTAAGGGGAGGAGTCAAATGGGGAACTAGTGTGGAATCGCTACAGTCTGATTCCCCTTGAATGCCATTGAATTTTATCTAGTCTGACCCAGATGCAAACCAGCATTGTGAAAAAATTTCTGTATTATAGGTATGAACAATAAAACAGCTAACTGAATTCTTCACATGTGAATCTGATTGTTTCATGCCTGACATACATTGAGTCATGGTGTATCCCAATTGCCAAACATGATTTGAAGTGCAAAAGGTTGCATAATCTTTCCAATAATCAGGGGGAATATATATGATATTTAGGAATTTCTAACATTTCCCTTGAGTTGAGTTTGATGTCTTTGATTTAATGGGTACATCCATGGAATTTTATTGAGGACAACATTGAAATGCTTTGACATTGTCTTCTATTAGCATTAGGACTCCTTCACACAGTACATAATTAACCTAAGGACTTCATTACCATAAGATGTGGTGATACCCATTAAACCTGAATGGCTTTAAAGGGGAATTTGATCAATTCAGGTGGGGCACGCTGTTCCTTTGAAGACTTAATGTTTTCTCCAGCTTCAGAGAAGTTTGATCCAAACCGGAGTTGCCAAGATTCAACTTCAAGTGAAAGAGAGGTCTCCATTTTTTTGCTGATGAGTAACCTTGAAGCATATGATCAGTTCTTATGGAAAACAAATGCAAACTAGGATGGTGGATCTGATCCAGTAAGGTTATTCTTCTCTTCTAGAAGAATGTCACTAAAAGGAATTCATTTTTCTGCTGCTGTTCAAAATGCACATCATTTCAAACACTATGAATCATTTCCCTAATCTTACCAAAACTGCTTCAGCTTCCCAGAATTACTTGAATATTTTGCTCAAGCCTGATCCTGCTATTTCCTTCCTTTCAATATTTCACTTTAGATTAACTTCAGGAACAGTCCTATTCAGAATGTAAATGGGAAGATTTCATATCAGAATGTTTGAGTAGCGAAGGGATTCCAACTCATTGGCATGACATTTACTGCATTCAGAAGACCCCAAACTCAATCCATGTACCTAATGCCATTTATTTATTTGTTGTTATTTATTAAATGAATATCCTATCTTTCCTCCCACATAACAAGATAGCTTACAGGAATTTAAAATACAAATGGTTAAATCTATAAATAAGAATGCTATAATTAAAATCAAGGTTTCATTGAAACAGTTATTATAAAAATCAGTTCAGCTGACCAAAATTTAATGAAAGTTTTCACCAGTTTCCTAATACTGAGAAAATGGGAAACAAACACCTACTTGGAAAATATATCCCACAGCCTTAGAGCTATGCAGGAGATAGTCTTTTCCTGCATACTCTGTCTTATGACACAGGGGATTCTTCTGATGATCTAAGTAACCAGGGACCTTTACAATGGGATAGGTCCAAAATCATTTAGATCAACACCAGCACTTGTGCATAGTGATCAATTGATATCAGGTACACATTTTTCACTACAGGTGCCATATGATTTCCTTAACTGCACACACAGCACACATAGCTTCTGTATTTAGCACTTGACAGTTTTCAAGAGTAGCTCCATTTAAAATGCAATAGCCAAGATGGGATGGTTTGGGGGAATAACTGAGGGTGGAAATGAAAATGTTTCATCCTCAAGAAATCACATGCTCTTTGTTCAAATAAATAAATGAGTTGGAAGGGACCTTGGAGGTCTTCTAGTCCAACCCCATACAGGAGATCCTGTACAATTCAGAGAAATGGCTGTCCAGTCTCTTGTAAAAAGCTTCCAGTGATGGGGCACTTACATTGATTAATTGTTCTTACTGTCAGGAAATTTCTCCTTAGTTCTAGGTTGCTTTTCTCCTTGATTAGTTTCCATCAATTGCTTCTTGTCCTGCCTTCAGTTGCTTTGGAGATTAGCTTGACCCCTTCTTCTTTGTGGCAGCCCCTGAGATATTGGAATACTGCTAATGTCACTCCTAGTCCTTATTTTCCATAGATTAGACCAATGGTGGGCTGCAACCAGTTTAAAAACTGCTTCTGTGAGCACACACTTGGTTAGAGTGCAGTACTGCAGACCACTTCTGCTGACTACCAGCTGCCTGCAATTTGGCAGTTCCAATCCCACCAGGCTCAAGGTTGACTCAGCCTTCCATCCTTCCGAGGTGGATAAAATGAGGACCCAGATCGTTGGGGACAATAGGCTGACTCTATAAAAATTGCTTAGAGAGGGCTGCAAAGCACTATAAAGCTGTATATAAGTCTAAGTGATATTGCCTAATGCCAAGGAACAGATCCTTAAATATAGAATACTTAAAAAATCCAAGTATGCATTCCTGTGAATTGAGCTTTTCAAATAAATTAGAAGATGGTGATACTCTGAGATGGAGATAACTCCCTGGAACTCCCGGCTTATTAGTAACTTCTCTGTACAATGGTGAAAAGAAATGTCAGATTTCCACCTCTGGTTCCATGGAATCCATTTCAGAATTGAATCGGGACAATGGCAGTCTTCAATAGCTAGATAGTCCCTTACAGAAACACGCAATCTTTAACTGCTATTGCCCCCATATGAGTGAGGGGTGAGAAAAGGAAGGTCAAGCTACAGGGCAAACATCTGAAGACAAGGAAGAGATTGGTTTGAGAAGCGGGCTTAATAATCAAAGTCTGTCTCTGTAATGACTACCATTCTTGAGTTACAATAAAGATATACTGTGTTTCTGAGAAACATCAGTCACATTTGTGTCTGCCTTGGGAAGCAAACTTGGAGATGGTTAGTGTTTGGTTTATTGATCACCAGGATATTTCATATCTAGAAACCATGCTATAGGTTTAAAAAAAAACAACTGGCAATGATGAAACAGTTCTGTTGCTAAAAAAATGTGATATGGGTTTGATGTGAAGATCTTCAGGATTACCTACCTGCAGGGTCTTTATTGCAGAAATAAATTACATTTTCTAAACACCATGCCAGACAAAACCAGACTATGTTACAGGTATCATGTATCAGTTTATATATGTGAGATTTTATAGCTGCAGCCATAATGTAAGCTTGAAATCAAAGCTGCTTATTTTGGGGTTTTCTGTATGGAATATGGCTGTATGACTCCCGCTACCTGAGAAATACCATATATCATGTCATATCATATCATATCATACCATATTATAACATATTATCAATCACCAATCAGAGCATAGAACAACTCAAAAATAGTGCATCATATAAAGAATGCAAAGAAGAGCTAAATTAATAATCCCTCAGCTAAATTAGTTGTAACAATTTAATGTTAAGAACACCTAGGATAAATTATATAACAATACTAATAATGGTATTAATAGCATCCATTGATTAGTCAATTAATAAATTCTTCCAATTTTAAACAATCATGATTCTATAACATTAAACAAAGCATCATTCTTCCTAAGATTGTCTGTTTATCAGCTTTATCTCTCCAAGAAATAACAGATATCATTAAATCTATAAAAACAAAAACCTCCTGGTTCAGAGGATAATCCCACTGAATGATATAAAACATATACTGAAGCCTTTTGCTTTCACTGTAGAAACCTGATTAAACATTGCCTCCAGCTAAGGACTCCTCAGAATTTCCTTGTTTTTACAGTTGTTATTTTCTTTTATATTTCTCCAATTTCTAGGCAGGATGTATATTTTTAGACTCTGAAAATTGACACATGTGGCTCAGGAGCAAAAATGGTACAAATGAAAGCGGTAGCAGAGAAAAATCAATAAATGCCACTCTGTAGTAGTCCATACAAAGTCAGCAAATGTAGGTTGGTTTTCCAAGGACAAGTAAGATTTGACTTTATCCCTGCAGATCAAGTGGTCATGGTAAGTACTGGATCAGTTTCTAGGGCTTTGTAAACTCAAAGATGGAATGACCTAGAGAGAGAAAAAATCAACTAGAAATTAATGTCTTTGTGTGTAATACGGTAAAGATTTGCTGATAATTAGACAGGACTGGAACATGTTAATGTTGATTCCTGCCTCCCTGAATTGCTTTCTAAGCTTTTGCACAATGAAAAAAAAAATCTGCTTTGTAATATTATGGTAATGCTAATAAGGATTTTTCTTGAAATACAGAATTCTAAGCTTGGAAAAATGTGATTGCTTTAGTAATTCAGAAAGAAGAGCTTTGTGCTCCTACTTTGCTTTGGGCAAAGCTTTTCTTTAGGCACAGACCTATTGCTTACTACATCTCTCATATTTTGCGGAACACGTACTACTGAATAGAAGCAAGGAGGAAAGCAAATTCTCACTGTACTAAAATCTGCTGTCAACTTTCCCATATAGGTTTTTTTTCCCTCTGAATTTCATTAGGGAAAAAAGACATTTTCCAACAGTTTCTTCAGATCAGATCTATAACTTGATAGTCATAGTAACAATTTTATTGATAAAGCTCCAAGCAAGAGATCCCTTTCTTTGGATTGTCCCAAGACATCCCTTTCCTTGAAATCTAAAAGAGGTGTAGGAATCCAGGGATGTTTGGGAGCATTAGAGGCAATTGTAACATGTCTCCTTGGTGAGAATACTACATTCAGTTGGTGATGTTTTTCCTCCCTGAAATTCTTTTCTTGGAAAGTAATTGAAAAGCAGATGTGCTTTCATCAGACTGAACGAAACATTGAGGACATATTTATGATATGACAATGGCAAAGTTTTTTTAAAACAAAAAAAATATGAAAAGTTAACAAAGCAATAAAATAAACAATATTAACTTTATAAATCCATTTGAACAGATACCATAATCAAAATGAATGACTTTTAAAGCATGAAAAAAAAAAGAAAGAAAGTACCTTGATTATGAGTTATGTTATAAACTACTAAGCCCTCCATCAAATTTAATTGATGTCAAGAATTCATAGCTGCATTTTAAAAGTTCTGTCACTTTGATGTACGTCTCCTTTTATAATATGATTATTATTATTATTTTCTTCCAGTTTAAACCCTGTTCTTAAGTTTTCTTACAAATGGAATTTAGGCTCAAGAAGAATAAATCAGTTTATTTCCAGTCTATATCACTTACATGTGTCAACATCTATAAATCCATCCCATATTTTCCATGTTTATCTTTTTTTTTTAAACAATTGAGAAACATCTATACAGCATCAGGAATGAATTTTATGCATTCAGTCTTGGCTGTAACATGTTTACAGTCCTCAAATTTCATCTTGGGTAGGAGGGAAGCTTTTCTTCTTTTTTTCTTTTCTTCATATTTTATATTCTTTTATTTTATATGGTACCTGTTCAAATGGATTTGTAAAGTTAATATTGTTTATTGTATTGCTTTGTCAACTTTTCCTTTTTGTTTGTTTTCAAAATATTATTTGCCATTATGGAAACTAAGTTTAGCTTTGGTTATTAACTTTGCGGGAATTATCTCTATCGGCAGAAGGATCTTGTCACAACAGGTGTCCTTGCTTGGAGAGATCCATTTCCTATTTAGCTTTGTGTCAAAAAGTATACTTTTATTGTGCTTTAGGTGCTCTGTCAGAATAAGAAGATCTGAGGCCTGTTGCTCTGTCTCACTTAGTTTCACAAGTGGAAAAACTGGTTAATTGATAGAAGTAGCTAGTTCCAAATTGGAAATACTTGGGTTGCCTCATATGGTATCTTCTTATTTAGGGGCTCTACCAGGCCCAAAGAACCAAGAATGGAATTTCTTCTGATAAGTTTGCAGCCGGTTACTTGGTTACTTCATTCCTCCTCTCCCAGCCACCTGTTGGAATGACCTTGGTTCCCACAGGAAGTTTTTTTGTTTTGACTGCAAAACCCCAGTTAAGTATTCCCCCCATCCCTGTTCCCTCTTCTGCCTTGTGGCAACCCTGAAGTCACAAAGATTGCCTCATCCAGGTCTGCTTCAGGAATGACACCTTTACTGCTGTTCACCTATAGACAGAATCATGCCAGACTAACGTCATTATTTGCAATAATTATAGATATGCACTGTTAATTGCTAGGGAGAGTCCTATTTTGCTCTCTTCTTGCCTGCCAGAAATTCCAAGCTGTGCTAATACCTCATCCTTTGGGAAAGAGGCCCCCATCCTGTAATTCCTGAAGACATTCCACCACAAACGCCTAATCAAACCCCTCCCACAAATCTGGGACAAGCAGAGAAGAAGCCATAACAGAATTGTGGCTTATTATAAGGAGAAAGAGTGCACTGTTTTTGAAAGCTACAAGAAAGAGAGAAAATATAGTAGACATTATCTTCTAGAGACAACTGATTGCGAGGAAGGCAATTCAAAAGTGTTTACTTCGGCACACAGGTAATTTTAAAAGGAAGAAAGGAAAAGGCACACATTGAAATGAAAGCTGGGGGACTAGAACAAATCAAGTTTTCCTTGGATAACTTAATTATTCTCCGCAGTGATGAATGCAACTTTAACCTCTGAGAGCTTCAGGCAATTTGTCACATAACAACATTAGTACATGAATTTCAAATCAAGCAAGAGTAGTCAAAGGCTTTGGGCTGCCTTGGGTACATTCTTATATCCAGTGACAGAATCACTTTAAAACCTCAGGCTAGAATAAACCTGAAGATAATGCAATGTTTTCTAATGAGAGAGCGGAGAATCATATTTAAAATGTGTCATTCAGAAGGATGGGCAAGGTGGTGTCATTACATTCTGCTGTTTCTACTGGGTGTGCATTTGTTCTTCAACAACAACTCAGAAGTAATAGTTTTTGAGGTTTGCCAATGGTTTACTTTTTAAAAATGAACACGCTGCTGCTTTCTAGACTCTTTCATGAGTCTGTATGACAGATACAAATGGATAGGCAGGCACAGGGATAGGAAAGTGTAAGGAAAGCTAAGTTTATGAATTGCTGGCATCAGGTTTCATCCAGGCAGCTAAATTTCTCCTCACACTTGTATACCTATCTTGGGGGTTCTCATGTGAGGGCCAGGGCCCCATCATGTGAGGGCCAGGGTCCCAGACCCTGAAATCACTGGGAGCCTTGAGACCCCCTATAGATTAATCACATGAAGAAATGATCATATGAATTTAATGAATTTGATTTATACTGAATTTAAATTTATGTTAAGTTAAAATTAATGTCGGTCCTGGTCTTCCCCCCCTTATTTATTTTGGCCTCACTGATCTTTGGGGAGCTTTGTTTGAAGTATATTATTCAAAGACATAGTCTTAAAGACAAATGAAAACATTTGTTTGTAGCGTATTATTCAAAGACATTTATTTAAAAGGGCTGTGATGGATCAGTGGTTAAAAACACTGAGCTGGAAAACTGACAGCTCAGGTTTGAGACTCAAGCACTGTGCGATGGGGTGAAGCTCCTGTCCTTGCTCCAGCTCCTGCCTACTTAGCAGTTTGAAAACATGCAAATGCAAGTAGATAAATAGGTGGGAAGTAACAGTATACTGTTCACCTTTGGCATATAGCTATGCTGGCCACATGATCATTGGAAAAAGTCTTTGGACAATGCTGGCTCCCTCAGCCAAGAAACAGAAATGAGTTTTGGAAGTTTGGTTCAAGACTCATGATTGAAATGGGGTTAAGTGCCAGAATTGTGTGAATTGCCAAAACACTGTGTCTTAGACTGACTGACAGAGAAACCTTTAGCAATAGCACTTGGACTTTTATACCGCTTCACAGTGCTTTACAGCCCTCTCTAATGGTTTACAGAATCAGCATATTTCTTCAACAATTTGAGTCCTCATTTTACTGACCTTGGAAGGATGGTGAGTCAACCTTGAGCCAGCGAAAATTGACCTCCTGGAGTGAGCAGTGAGTTAATCATGCAGTACTGCATTCTAACCACTGTGCCACCACAGCTTTACCTTTACTTATTCAAAGACCAAGCATGGTCCTTGGTCAGAAAAAAAAAAAATTGTGCATCCCAGATCTAATCATTGAATTTTGAGAGAGCAGTTTGGGTGTTCATTCATTTGATTAATAATTAGATAAATGGAGAGAAAAAGGTTGTACCCACTTGACTTTTTTCTTGTCGTTATAAAAAGCTGTTTTACCTATAACCGTAATTTGAGGGACTAATTTCCTTAAAGATACTTTGGAATCTGAAGGAATATAAACATGGTGTGCCAATCCATAAATCAGTCACATATTTTCCAGGAAATGCAAAACAGCTGCCTGCACAAGGCTATTGCACAATCCTGGGGATAAATGTAATGCTTTCCAAAATGGGGAGAGAGGCTGCATTCCCATGCTTTCAGAAGCAACTTTTTAAAAAGATCTTTTTCATCACTTGTATTATTTTTTTTTATAAATAATTCAAGGTGGCAAACATGCCTAATACTCCTTCCTCCTCCTATTTTCCCCACAAGGGGAAGTTGGCTAAAAGAGAATGACTGATCCAAGGTTATCCGGCTGGGTTTCATGCTTAAGGTGAGACTAGAATTAGAATTCTTTTATTGGCCAAGTGTGATTGGACACACAAGGAATTTGTCTTTGTGCAAATGCTCTCAGTATATATTAAAGAAAAGATACATTCATCAAGAGTCAAGAATCATAAGGTACAACACTTAACGATAGTCATAGGGTACAATAAATAATCAAATCATACTAGGAAACAGCCAATATAAATTGTAAGGATACAAGCAACAAAGTTGCAGTCATACAGTCACAAGTAGGAGGGGATGGTGATAAGGGGTGATGAGAAGGTTAATAGTAATAGAACTCACAGTCTCCTGGTTTCTAGGTGAGCATCTTAACTGCTACACCAGAGTGGCTGTTTTTGGAACCAAATCTGAAATTTTGTACTGCTCTAACACCTAACACTTGCATATGCAGAAGAAAAAACTGAAGAAAAGAACCAGGAATCCTGGGGGGTATAGTGGTTAGAATGCACTATTGCAAACTCTGCCCATTGTCTGGAGGTTGATCCTGACGGGACTCAAGATTCACTCAGTCTTTCATCTTTCCAGATTCAATAAAATGAGGACCCAGATTTTGGGGGGCAATATGTTGACATTGTAACCTGCCCATAGAGTGCTGTAAAGCACTACGGGGTGGTATATAAGTGCTACTGCTATTGCTGTTTGTATGCAGGGAGCAGATCTCTTACCCTGCCACACTTTGGAACATGTGTACAGCGGTTCTCCAATTTATCTAATCTATTCTCTGCATGCATGGACAAGGATTAATTAGTATAATGGCAATGAACACAGAATGGAAACAGTGGCCCTGTGTAGCTTAGCAGTTAATTATTCACTCTATGGCTTAAATAATCCAGTCAAATATAAAGGTAAGCAACTTGGTTTCAATCAGTTTTTCCGCCGGTCAGAAAGAATAGGGTTTATAGTCCAACATATACGAGAGGCAACACTCTACACAATACAAATACATAATTGCTAATGCAGACTTGTTGGCCTGCATCAAACTCTAGAGGGGTTGTCACTGTCTCCCACCCTCCATGGAGTACTGCAGAAGTGCTCTCTGCTGTATTGAATGTCTCCCTGCTAGCTGTGAATGGAGGGTGAGCTTATGATGGATGATAACTTTGCATGAGGTAATGTGCAAAGGGGAAATCATTGTTGCAACATGCTCGGTTTCTAAACATATTTGTCTCCTGGAGTGTGTACACAAGTACAACAGAGAGTGACTGTTTAGAAGGAAGTCCAATTTGGCATGCAAAAATATGCTAGATGTTTATGGGAAATCCAGATACATGGATGTCAGGAAGAAAAGATGTTGGTATGCACATGTTTTATATCATTATCAATCCATTGTTGCTTTGAGACAGTCTTTTATTTATTTTTATTTATTTATTTGATTTGTCAATCGCTTACAAGATAATAGGTATAAATATATACATAGTTATGAATACATGAAATGGGTACATATAAGAAAAATAAAAGAAACAATAGGACAGGGACGGTAGGCACATTGGTGTGCTTATGCACGTCCCCTACAGACCTCTTAGGAAAGGGGTGAGGTCAATAATAGACAGTCTAAGGTTAAAGTTTTTGGGGGTTGGGGAAGAAACCACAGAGTCAGGTAGAGTATTCCAGACATTGATCACTTTGTTGCTGAAGTCGTATTTCCTGCAATCAAGTTTGGTGCGATTAACCTTGAGTTTGTATCTATTGTGTGCTCTTGTGTTGTTATGGTTGAAGCTGAAGTATTCATTGACAGGTAAGTCATTGCAATGTATGATTTTATATACCATACCGAGATCAGACTGAAGATGTGTAATTCAAGGTTTTCTACATCTAGAATTTCAAGTCTGGTGGCATAAGGTATTCTGTAACGAGTAGAGGGTGGAGAACTCTTCTTGTGAAATATTTCTGGACTTTCTCAACTGTGTTAATATCAGATACGTAATGATGAGCTGTATTCGAGTATTGGTCTAGCAAATGTTTTATATGGTCTAGTTAGTAGTGTGATATTACCTGAGAAAAAGCTATGTAGGATTAGGTTAACAACTCTTAATGCCTTTTTGGCTATGTAGTTACATTGGGGTCTAGCACTTAGATAATTAGAGATGAGTATTCTAAGGTCCTTTACAGAGCTTGGATCATCAACAAGGTCTTGACTATTCAGCTTGTATTTTATTTTCTGATTTTTTTTGCCAATATGTAAGACAAAGCATTTATTTGTTGAGATTTGAAGTTGCCATGTGTTTGACCATTCTGATACATAGTCAAGACTTTTTGAAGGGTAGAAGTATTGTCTGTGGTATTGAACAGCTTTACATCATCAGCAAAGATGATCTTGGCTTCTAGCAGCTGTTGGACAAGTCTATGCACTTTTGTTGGCACTGTTTCCATAACTGGTTTGCTACTGCCTTCCTTCTTGGGTTGAGGAAGAGTGACTGGATCAGTAGTGGGATTCAACTTTTTTTACTACTGGTTCTGTGGGCATGGGTTAGTGGGCATGGCAGAGGAAGGATACTGTAAACTCTCCAGTCAGAGATGGTATTTGCCAGTTCCCTGCACTACTCAAAATTTCCACTATCGGTTCTCCAGAACTGGTCAGAATCTGCCAAATACCACCTCTGGATTGGACTAACATACCCAGCTAGTTCTGTGTTTTAGACAGGATTGAGTCTCGGTGGTGCAGTGGTTAGAGTGCAGTGCTGCAGGCTACTTCTGCTGCCTGCCGGCTGCCTGCAATTTGGCAATTCAAATCTCACCAAAGGCCTTTCATCCTTCCGAGGTGGGTAAAATGAAGACCCAAATTGTTGGGGCAATATGCTGACTCTGTAAAACCACTTAGAGAGGGCTGTAAAGTACTGTAAAGAGGTACGTAAGTGAAAGTGCTATTGCTATTGTTATTAGGTCTCACAGCTTCCGATCAAGCATCTTTATCCACTGTACCAAACTGCCTCTCTATTCACAGACTAGAGTCTCCTATACTTAAGACTGGTGAGCACAGTTGGAATTTTCAGAACATGCTGTGGATGGATGCCTATTCACAAAGAATCACATAGGATATTGCCAGTTTCAAGGGACAAGTTTCAAGGGATGTGCAACCTATCCAGCAGCATGTTCCTTTCTTGTAAGCACATATACTTCCAAACAAAACACTGATTCATAGCCACTGCATTTAGATCCTCTCCACACTCCCCCATTGGACTGTTATGGGGCCCAGATATAGTTTTGAAACACATGTGATACTGGAGGTAGTTATTTTTTTTTAATTAAAATATTTTTAAATGTTGTCAGGTGGGAAAGAAGAGAGATAACTAAGGGGACATTGGAGCCCCTGAGGTCCTCCAGAGGAGACCCCAGCAGAAAATAATGCTCGGACATTCTCCATGACATCAGGGCAATTTCAATTTTGAGCAACATAGTCACATTTTGGTAATGCTTGTCCTTCTCACATATGCAATTTCTCATTTATGTATAGTTGTTGAGCCAAGAAATGCATCACAAATTCAGTATGGTGACCTTTGTTGAAGAATAATTGTATTCAATTTGGCCTACTATTCTGGAATGTAAGAATTAAGCCACAGAGAAATGGAATCAAATATTTCTTTCCCTCTTCCTTTATCTGGTATCATTAATCTTCATCAGTGTCAGAATTTGAAAGATCTGCAACAATTTCAGCTCTCACATCCAGATGTGTTCAGACTACACTTTGTCAAAATCAGGGTATTGTTAGCAGCATGCATTTGGAAGATTCATGAAGTTTACTACAGACTAAGAAAATCTTATTTTACTGGTTGCAATGTTTCAGTTTTAAGTAGTAGGTTATTAGGGCTAGGTTAAAAGTAAAACATAGATATATAAGAACTTTTTGACTTCTCTGCCAAATATATATTTGCACTGCAAGACAGTTTTCAAAGTGTGATGTATAAAGTTTATTTTCTTCGTTTTACTATTTTGGTTGAAACTATTATTGCTTGTTCCATTTTTATATATTTGAACCAAGTAAGCATCTAGTAAATCTAAAAAATCATGTATTACTGAAGTAAAAAAGCTTTCCTGTGGGAATTCATGATCCTTTGACTCAGTCCTCACCAAATGTTCTTATCAATTATCTGACATATGGTATATCTTTCTAGGATTTCCATTTTTCCATTTGATTTCTGGAAAGCAACCTTTCTTTCTTTCTTTCTTTCCTTCCTTCCTTCCTTCCTTCCTTCCTTCCTTCCTTTCTTTCTTTCTTTCTTCCTTTCTTCCTTTCTTTCTTTCTTTCTTTCTTTCTTTCTTTCTTTCTTTCTTTCTTTCTTTCTTTCTTTCCTTCTCTCTCTCTCTCTCTCATTCACTCTCACTTTTGATATGTAGCAAAAGGAGTTTTGTAAAGATGGACACATTCAGCAAGACTTGGTTTAACTAATTTTCCAAACTATATCCCCAACTGGGAAGAACTGAACAAATATTTTGAACCAATCTACAATTTGAGAATTGGAAATAACTAATTTTTGTCCTTTTGTTCTCTTGCCTGCCAAACTACGGGTTGCCTCTTTGCCCATTTTAAAATCCTCCATTATATATTTGTGACTAGAGAAAATGGACAGATGATTTCTTGACATTTCTCCAAGGGAAGGAGAAATACTTGAGCATCCTCTTAACAATAACAAAAACACAGGACAATAAGACTGGCACTTGAAATGGGCAGATTCTTCTTATGATGTCTTCCTCTTGGAATTTAACATGTGTAAAAACAGAGAAACTGCAGACCCATGGAGAAAAAATTGTGTAATGAAAGTCAGGTTATTCATACAACTCCTTGACCATCAACTGCAGGGGTCTTCAAACTTGACAGCTTTTAAGACTTGGGGACTTCAACCCCCAGAATTCCTCCTCCAGTCATGTTAGTTCAGGAATTCTGGGAGTTGAAGACCACAAGTCTTAAATTTGCCAAGTTTGAAGACCTTGATCTACTGTATGTGTGTGTAAGAACATCACACGCCACCCATGAGTATCTACCTTCTTTTATGAAAGTCTTTCTAAAATAAATTCTTTTTCAACATATTGAACAAGAAAATATACACTGAGGCATTTTTTCCAGCTCAGTATTATTCCAAGATAAAACTATAACCAGCCAAGATAATGTTGATGATGCAACCAGGGGTGGGATACGACAGGATTAACTACTGGTTCGGGATTTACAAGGTTAGGTGATTTATGATGTGGTTTCCTGCAGGCTGCGAGTGAGCGCCTATAAATAGTCACCTGTAAATCATCAACAGTACACTGCGTGCAGAGAAGCAGCCTTTGAAACAGCCCTTCTTTCCTGCTTTTTTAACTGCAGCTGTGTCTCGTTTGGCAGCTGAAGTTGAAAAATCAGGAAATAAAGATCAGGTAAGAGCCCAGGTGGGTGGGTGGGCAAAAACATCAGCAGACATAGAAACAGTTCTATGTCTGCTGCTCTTCAGAGCTACCGGTTCTACAGAGGTGGACAGAACCGGTAGAAACCCACCCCTGGATGCAACTGATCATTTTCCCCAAGAAGATGAGGTAGAAACTGAAGTTCTGTTCCTGTAGACTGGTTGCTTGGTAAGGGGCATATTGTTGCTAATTTAAGTTCATTTTATTTTCTCTATCTCTCCTTTTTACTCAGGTACATTTATCTCTGCAGTTCTCCTAGATCTTGTCATTATTATGTGAGATTTGCTGGGCTATATGCATGAATTTGATAAAATCCAGGGGACTAGTTTGAAATGAGAGTGGTTTATAAGTAATAGAGATTGGTTTTAACTATATAGGTGGAAAGAGATGATTTATATTCAGTCACATTCAAGACTGAAAGCACTGTGCCAAACCAACAACACATTTTACAAGAACATCCATATAAATTGAGAATTTGAATGTGAAAAAGGATGGTGGTTTAAGCTGACATCATATTGTAAACTCACATTTGTAATGAAGTTCAGAATTTTACCTCAGATCTGCTTTAAAATATAAGCAGAACATACCTTTTATGTAATTTAGTAAAAAAAAAAAAAGAATAGTGGATTAAATCACAAAATTGCAAGGGGGCATTTAGACTTTGGTTTCCACCTCCCTGTTCAGTGTAGAAATATAAAGTAAAGCAAATCTAACAAATGTTCATCCGGTGTCTTAAGACATCCATCAGATAAGAACTCATCATGGATATTTGGTTCCAGAGCCAAACTGCTTTTGCTTAGTTTGCTATTTTTTAATAATAAGCCAGAATCTGCCTTACTGTAATTTAACACCATTATTCCTTGGATGACAGATAATATATTTTGTTCTTTGTATTTGAACAGTATATAGCCAGTTCCCTCTTTCTCTTCTTACAAAATTAAATTTCCAGTTTGTGAGTCATGCTTATTGCCCTTCTTCCCATTTGAATGAATGCATCTTAAGCCATAATAGACCATTACTCGAGGCACAGTCTGAAAAATGTAGAATATAATGGAGGTTTTGCATCCATTTTTGGTAACTGTATTTCTGTTAATGCAGCTTAGAACTGTGTGTCTTTTTAGAGGAGCCTTAATCATATCCAACTTTAAATTTATTAAGCAGATATTCAGAGACACTCCTTTATCCATGTTTGGATATTTTTTCCATGTAATTACAGACATTCCTATTCTGCTGCTGTTGCTCTACTTAGCTTAGCAACTTGAAGCAGAATTTTTTTTTTAAAAAAAGATAATTTAAAATTTGGAAGGGGTCTGCAACCTCCTGACCAGTCTTCCTTCAGCTTTCAGATCAAAGCAAGGGCAATCTGCTACTTCTATCTGCTTCTGTTTTTCTGTGTTGTCCTCTTCCATCGCTTTTCCCCCTGATTTCTCTTTCTCAATAACTTTCTACCATATGCTCCGTGTCTGTCTCCTTGATTTCAGCCAGCCTTGAAAATGTTGCATTATCCTTTTCATTAGAGATGCTGAAGTTTTGTGTAATTTCAAAAGGAAAAAAAAAACATCTTTAAAATATTAACAGGGGCCAGGTGAACCCATCAGATGATGCACTGGGGGGCTCTTGGCCAATATAGCAATATAGTAATGAACTTGACTTATTGTTTTTCTAATACCTTCATTGGCCAAGTGCCCAGAAAGACGCATCTGGATGGTTAAACTGCCTAGAGCTTATAATTTGAGGAATGCTAGCTTTTACTGTGGCGTGTTGCTGCAGCTGCACTTTTGACTAGCTGGCCCACAAAATTGCACTTGATTTTTTTTTTCTGGAGTTGTTTTAGGATTTTCTAAACCCTGACAACATTAGATCAATGCTTTCTCATCTCGATCCCACTTAATAGTGAATAGAATAGAGGAGAGGAGTAGAATAGAATAGAATAGAATAGAATAGAATAGAATAGAATAGAGCAGAGCAGAATAGAATTAGAACTGGAAGAGACCTTGGAAGTCTTCTAGTGACTAGTCCAGTGAATCTAGTCCAGTCCCTGGCTCAAACAGGAGAACCAATGCCATTTCAGATATGTGACTGTCTAGTCCAAGGGTCTCCAACCTTAGCAACTTTAAGACTTGTGGACTTTAACTCCCAGAATTCCTCAGCCAGCTTTGGTCTGGACTCTAGTCTCTTCTTAAAAACCTCCAGTGATGGTGCACCCATGATCTTTGAATGCAAGCTGTTTCACTAGTTAATTGTCCTCATTGTTAGGAAATTTCTCCTTAATTACAGGTTGCTTCTCTCTTTGATTAATTTCTAGCCATTGTTTTTTGTCCTGCCCTCCAATGCTTTGGAGAATAATTTGATCCCCTCTTCTTTGTGGCAGCCCCTCAAATACTGGAATACTACTATCATGTCACCCCTAATTCTTCTTTTCTTTAAACTAGCCAAACCCAAAAGTGTCATAATTTAAGCTTAAAAACATATTCCTTACCATGTGTTTAGCTGCTATGGATGTTGAACCAGATAAGCTTTAGGTCTACCCAGCACTGCTCACTTATATCTTTATGAATAAACATGTGTATGGTTATGCTGTAATTATTCATTACTTTTTAATTATTTGTATACACCATCATGCACACAGCATTTTATCTTTCAAAAAGATAAAGCCAAGCAGGAGATGGTATTTCAGCTGAAAAATGGTATGATTAGTCCAGGAGTATCTGGTGAGTTTATTGCAGATTAGACATTTGAATCAGAAATTCTCTATTGGGAGTAATGGAGTTTCTTTTAATTACCAACTGAGTACTAACTATGTATCTATCAAGTACTCATTGTATCCACAATGCGGAACTATTATGCAGAGATGTATAGTTATCATTCTACTTGTTTACAGAACTGTCCCTTTCCCGTTATTTCTGATATATCAGATAAACATGTTCTGGGTTTATATAATGGACTGTTTTTAAACTAGGTTTATATTAAACTGAGTTATATTTTTGGACTTAAGAGTTATGCTTTTTCTGTGGCAGCACTAGCCCTATAGCACAGCATCCTTCCTCAAAAATGTGAATAGCCCCAATTCTGTTGGCCTTTTGCAAGGTTATTTGGGTTAGGAGGCTACGTGAGTGTGGTTGTTGATGTGGTTTGCATGTTTGAGGTTTATTGTCTTAACCTTTAGCCTTATAGGTCGCTGGTTTTAGTTATTGTTCTAGTACTTATAGGCCGCCCACAGTCACTATGGAAAAGGGAAGGAAGGAAGGAAGGAAGGAAGGAAGGAAGGAAGGAAGGAAGGAAGGAAGGAAGGAAGGAAGGAAGGAAGGAAGGAAGGAAAGAAAAGGGAGGGAGGGATGAATCTAAACATTGCAATGTAGTTCTCTAATAAAAATGCACAATTTAGGAAAGACATTGATGAAGAAGAAAGTGTGTATACACAAAATTCCATTGTATAAATTTACTATCGTGTTTTCTGATTTTAAAACAAGACAAGGAAAATTCAGTGGAATAAATCTCTCCTTGAACAAAGAGAAAACTTGTGTAGGCTTAAAGCAGCTGATTCATCTTTCCCTGCAGTCTCATTCTAAGTCAGAACTTCCAATGGTGTTAATTTATGCCTGTGATTCTGAGACTTTTAGTCTGAGCCTCAGCAGAAACGATATCTGCCAGGATTGGGAATACTGGTTTAAACTTTAACCATTTTCATGATAGGGGTTGATTCATATTTTTAATAACTTCTGAATATTGTCAAGCTGTTACATAAAAAAGAGGGGGGAAACTTTGATTTTGGTTTGCTTTTCTCTTGAGATTCAAGGCAAAGGCATTCAGAAGTTTCTTTGAGTGTCTACTCTAGATGTTTTTGTGATTTGTTCAGTAACCAGATTCTGTGGTTTCTCAAGATGATAAAGCTTCAAGGGAATATATATATATATATATATATATATACTTTGTATTACAACACCCTGTTAAGCCCCTTATTTAATTATTTATCACACACACACACACACACACACACACACACACACACACACACACACACACACATATATATATATAATATTTATATATGTAACCTAAAATAGGTGGCCTTTTTCTAACAGTTTTCAGATTCTACTGTTCAGTAGTAGTATTACTCAGGAGGGAAATGTTAAATTTAATTTTATTCATACTTCATGTAGGCTTGTTTAATTCTGTTTGGCTCAAGGGATGTATATTCTCAGTCATATATTATATATCATACATCTTATAGTATGTTCTAAGAAAAACTTCATTCCCCTGGGGGCCAACCAAAGAATGAAATATTAACCTGTAGCTGGATAGGCATGAGTGTATTATAACTGTAGACCTTGATTAACACTCAAAGGTTCATAACAAGAGCTATCAAGTACTTGTTCATAAGAAATAATGATGGGTACATTACTTCTCTGCATTGTTTGATCCGAACATTGTATCAGTCAGTTGACTACCCCTTCCCATCACAAAGGAAGATATCAACAATCTGAAGGTATCCTCCAGGGCCCCGTCAGACCCTGTGCTTTCCAACATATTTCTGAATGGAAATATGACAAAATGGAAGGGATACTACTCAGGTTTGCAGATAACATTAAACTAATGAAATAAACTAATACTTTAAAGAAAGAACACATTCAAAATTATCTTGACAAGCTTGCACACTGGGGGAAGGGATAAGTTCATAGAATCATAGAATTAGAAAAGATGTTAGAAGTTTTCTAGCCTAATTCCCTCCCCAGAGCAGGATCTTCATATCCCTGAGAAATTGCTCTCCAACTTATTATTGAAAACCTCCCAGTGATGAACACCGAAGAATTCCACAGGCAGGTTGTTCCACTGGTTGACAGCTCTTATTATCCGGAAATTCCTCCTTATTTGAAATTAGGATGTCTCTCTGTTAAGCTTCTTCCTGTTTGTTCTTGCCTTACTCTTAAATGCTATGGAGAACATACCCATATCGTGTACCCTGCAGAATGGGACAAGTTGCCATGGCCAACTCACTGGGTCCATTTTGCCACAGCCAACTTGGCATTGCCATATCACTGTGGGACAAATTGCCCATGGGACAATTCCTTGCAGGATAACTCAAAGTGATAAATGTTATCCCCCACTGTTTCTTTGACATTATTTCCATTGATAAAAATGGAAATAATGTAGAAGAAACAGCACCAGATAACATCTATTGTGTTGAATTATCCCACATAGATTTTCCTGTGGCAAGTTGTCCACAGTGAGTTGGCTGCAGCTGTCCCCCGGTAGAATTGGCTGCAGCAAGATGGCTGTGCCAGGTTGGCTGTGGAAAGATGGCCACGGTGAGTTAGCTACAGTGACATGGTTGTGGCAAGTCGGCCATGGTGAGTTGTCCTAGACCCCCTGTCCTGTGGTGTCTCTCTTTTGCCATCTCTTCTTTGGGATTAACATACCAAGCCCTTGCCATACTTGTCCCTCTACGCTGCATTCTTTCTGGTTCTTCACCATCCTTTTTGTATTGTGATGACCAGAACTAAACACAATATTTCAGGTATAGAATATATCTCTATCGATGCAGCCAAAACTGCACAAGCTCTTTTGACAGCTATGGCAGGATATCCAGATCCTATTATCAATCTTTCCAACTTTGTGTCATCTGCAGGTTTTATAAGCATCCCCTCTACTCTTTCATCAAAATAATTTATTATTTGGGTGTTGACCCAAAACAGAACCTTGAGGGACTCTACTGCATATCTCCCTTTAGGTGGACGTGGACCCATTAAGGATCAAGTGTGAGTTATGGTTCTTCTGTCAACTGCAAATCCATCTTGCAATGGGACCATCCATTGTACATTGTTCCAAATTCAATTAATGAAATTGACTTATAGATATAGGTAGAGAACTTGGAATAACTGGTTTGATGGCACTACATACAAGAAAAGTCTAGGAGTCCAAATACCATCAGCTGAATATGAGTTAGCAACTTTATAAAAAGGGAAACAAAATTTTGGCCCTATCAACAGAAGGTTGTATTCAAATCACAATAAATTGTATTATTTGCTAGTTAGGTTACTTTGAAATTACTGTGTCCAATTTTGGACACTGAGCTTTAAAAGAGCGAAGGAAAACGTGGAGTGGATTAGAGGAGAACAATCAAGATGAGCAAGGATCAGGAAACCCAGTTTTACAAACAATGGTTAAAAGAGCTAAACATATTCAATAATTTAATTCAATCTATTCAGTTTAGGGATTAGCGGTCTAAAAAGCATACAACAAAACCAGATGGAGTAAAAAATACTATACAATAATTATAAATGAATATACCAGAAGGTGAGTATAAAAATGTAATTTATTTCAGGATATTCTCTTGATGTAATTATTGTGCCAATTTTTTTTCTTTATCATTTTTATGTTGCTGTTTCTTATCTCCTTTGGAGTTTTAATTGTATGGTTCACTATGAATGTTGTACTTTGTATATCCCTTAAGCCAGCGATTGCCAACTGGTGGGCCATGAGAAAATTTTGGTGGGCTGCAGAGAAATCTCACCCCCAGAGCACCCCCCCCAAAGCAATTAATCCAGGCTGCGCAGAAACACAAGGCTGCGCAGCCCATATGGCCCACAGGAACCCTCCCCGCCCACTCACTCTACCCGGAAAACTTGCCTGCTAAATTGCTATTTTTCCTTTTTCCGACCATCATCTCTTCTGCTGTGCTGGAAGATTTAGATTAGCTAGGAAGGAGGAAATGGTTGGATTTCTTGTTTTTTAGTTAGTCTTTAGATCTTTGGCTCTGCTTTTAAGCACAGCCGAACCTCCCTTAGGACTGAAAGTTCTATTATTCAGTGCAGTCTCATAGCAAGCAAATTTGAGAGACTGAGCTTGCCAATGGCAGATAGATAGATCACTAAATGATTCTGTGAGCAACTCAATCTGCCTGCCTTCTTTGCCTGATTTTGATAAAATCTCTTTTTTAATAAAAAAATTGAATATTTATATAAATATTTATAAAATTTACATACAAGCCATGCCCAGCCAGTCACATGACCACCAAGCCACACCCACAAATTAGTACATGCCATCAGAACCGGTTAGTTTAGGTTTAGGTTTAGGTTTAATTTAATTTATATACCGCCTCCTCTCCCATTTGGGACTCGGGGCGGTGTACAGACAGATTAAAATCAATACAGAGAAATTTAAGAGTTAAAAACAAGTTAAATGTGGCTGAAATTAAAAATAATAAAAACAACAAATTTAAAACCCCCAATGCTACTAGGCCAGACCGGCTTGTTGAAAAAAAATGGGTCTTCAAAGCACGTCTGAAGGTCCACATGTCAGGGATAGTCCGTATCTCCGGGGGCAACTCGTTCCAAAGGGAGGGTGCTCCCACAGAGAAGGCGGGATGGAAGTCCAGCCTAAGGAACGAATGATCTGACCATGACAGGGACTTTATAACAATATCCCTCATACCTAGATTATTTTGCCACTCACCAGAGACAAAAACCAAAACCAGGGTGTGACCCTCGATGTGTGTAGGGTCCCGAATTAATTGGGTCAAGTCCATGGCTGTTGTGGAGGCCATGAACTCCTGAGCAATCCTGGAGCCCCTGCCAGCAGAAGGTAGGTTGAAATCTCCCATGACCATAAGCCTAGGGGTCTCAACTGCCAATCCGGCTATAACCTCCAGGAGCTCAGGCAGGGCCAATGCCACGTAGCAGGGAGCCAGGTATATGATCAGTAGGCCCACCTGAACTCTCTTTGTGAACTTTACAAAGAGGGATTCACATCCAATCGTATGAGGGACAGTGGATTCCCTAGGACATAGATCTTCCTTAATAACAACCGCAACCCTTCCACCCCTCCCCTGTGCCCTCGGTAGATGAAAAATCCAAAGCCCAGGTGGGCACATCTCTACCAGGGGAACACCCCCCTCTTGGCCCAACCAGGTCTCAGTGATACCTGCCAGGTCCACTCCCCCCTCCCGAATCAGATCATGAATGAAGGGGGCTTTATTGACTACGGACCTGGTGTTACACAACATCAACCGAAGGCCCAGGGCCCGATGATTCAGACAACCCAGGGAACAGGAAATTCTTTGGGGGTAGGAGCGCACCACTGCACACAAACAGCGGGGGCGTGCTCCCAAAACATGATATGGCCCCCTACAACCACCATATCTACCTCTCCCGCTCACCGTGCGAATAAAATTAACCTCTCCTCCTGGAAACAATCCCCCATCCTTGATCTGACCCTCCCTGACCCCGAATCCTTCTGACTACACTCAGCCGCCGGTCCGGCCCTCGACTCAGGTGGGTTGTCCCCCAACCTGGTAACCCTCCCTAACCCAGATAAAAATTTGAATAAAAAAGAATACAGTTGGTTCTACCCCTAAAAAAAATTCTTCTGGCCATGCCACCTCTCAGGATCCCAGGATCCATCCTTAAGGTAGGCCGCTGATAGTCCAATGGGTCACCTCAGGGAAAGGGGGACATTTCCCAGGGCCCATAAGTATGCCGCTGAATCAGTTTAGTCTTGGTGGTCATCTTGGTCTCTACAGGGGTGGCCTGAGAACTCAGAGTGGCCTGGGTTTTGGCTTGGTCAGGCGGCACGTACCATCGCTTCATGGAGATGGACTTCACCCGGTGAGGAAGATTCAGGCCACAGAGCGCCCCCGAGCAGGCGGTGCAGACGAAACTGCCAATGGTAGTGTCCACGTAGGTGACGCCCCGCTGGATGTTAGTGGTCCCTGGGATTTAAAATTATGAGTTTGGTGGTCCCTGAAGTCCAAAAGGTTGGTCACCCCTGCCTTAAGCCAAGCGTAGCTTGATTGGGATGGGAGTGTTGGAGGAGGAAGGCAGGAGGGAAGGGAGAGGGAGGAAGGATGGTACATTGCATGCAATAACATCAGAATAACCAAATAGTTGAAAGGGACCTTGGAGGTCTTCTATTTCAATACCCTATAATCATTTCGAAGACCTGTTTGTTGAATGTGAGAGCAAGAAAAAGACAAGAAGAGTGACATTAAAGGAAAGGAGATTCAAGCTTTATATTATGAGACATATAAAATTTGTATCAAAATCAGAGGTGGTATTCAACAGGTGGAGAGGGAACCGGATTTTGCAGTAACCTTCCCCAAGGAGTGGGGTGGAAATGGAGATTTTACAGTATCCTTCCCCTGCCCTGCCCACCAAGCCACACCTACCAAGCCACACCACGCCCACCAAGCCACACTCACAGAACCAGTAATTAAAAAATTTGAATCCCACCACTGATCAAAATACACAAATCAATCCTGCTGATTAATTAATACCATAAAGTAGTATGGTCAGGACACTGAAAATTTTCAGGTTTAGGCTAAATGGGTCTCTCTCTGCAGTTTATTGAATAGTGACATGCACTAAATGACTGACTTTTTCCCAAGCTCTAAGATTTTTCCAATCTATGATTGATTGATTGTGATTTATTTATTCCTATGATCTCATCACCATGCCAAAGCAATTTTTGGCAATTATAAACAGGCTAAAAAAAAACCATGAAGGAAACATTAGAGAAAATTAATGGCCTAAATCAACATATAAAGATTTTTTAAAAAAGAAGATGCTGTAATACTTGATGTAAATTTAGGGTAATCATTGAGCCTTTTATGCCTGATTATTAGACTGAAATATACTGAAACTAATGAGATTCAGCAGCTTCCATAGTTTCTATTGATTTCTTGCGAACACTTTAAAGAAGTGAGATTGTTTTCAATATATATATTTTCTAGATAGAGGAAGATTTTGATAATCATTCTATAATACTATAATACCCAAAGAGAATATATAAGGGAATGTGTTCCTTAGATAAAGAGAGGGAGGGGGGGGGAGAGAGAGAGAGAGAGAGTTCTGCCATACTATCAATAAGCATAGATTAAAATTGTCACTAAATTTCATAAGAAACCGCTTTTACTAGAGGATTTTTATGAAAATCACCTGGAACTATTTCTCTTAGCCTCATAAGTGTGAAAAATCAGGTGCTTCTTGAGAAATAGTGGAATAGGTTTTCACTTTCTTGTTGCACTCTTGGACAATTCATAATCAAGTCTTTTTCTGTTTCATATAGAATAGCAGCTGATTTCTCAGTGGGCTGTCAGTTGGGGTTTGGCTGTTGGAACTAGCCATCATTAAACCTCCTTTTAATAGTTTGACTGTTAATAATTTTAATAGTTTAATTTTAATTTTAATAATTTTAATAGTTTGACTATTACTATATCACATGACCTAAAATGGACACCTAACATCAAAAACGTCATCAAAAAAGCACAACAAAGAATGTTCTTTCTGCGCCAACTCAGGAAGCTCAAACTGTCCAAGGAGCTGCTGATCTAGTTCTACAGAGAATTATTGACTCTGTCATCTGCACCTCTATAACTGTCTGATTTGGTTCTGCAACCCAATAGGACAGACACAAACTTCAGAGAGTAGGACTGCAGAAAAAACAATTACTACCTACCTGCCTTCAATTGAGGACTTGTATACTGCACGAGTCAAAAAGAGGGCTGTGAAAATATTTACAGACCCCTAACATCCCGGACATAAACTGTTTCAACTCCTTCCCTCAAGATGACGCTATAGAGCACTGAACCCCAGAACAACTAGACACAAGAACAGTTTTTTCCCGAAAGCCATCACTCTGCTAAACAAATAATTCCCTCAACACTGTTCAACTATTTACAAAGTGTACACTATTATTACTGTTAATCTTCTCATCACTCCTTATAACCCATCCCCTCTCACTTGTGATTGTAGGACTGTAACTTTGTTGCTTGTATCCTTACGATTTATATTGACTGTTTTCTAGTATGATTTGATTGTTGATTGTACCCTATGACTATCATTATGATTCTTGATCCTTAACGAATGTACCTTTTCTTTATGTATACTGAGAGTATTTACACCAAGACAAATTCCTTGTGTGTCCAATCACACTTGGCCAATAAACTATTCTATTCTATTCTATTCTATTCTATTCTATTCTATTCTATTCTATTCTATTCTATTCTATTCTATTCTATTCTATTCTATTCTATGCTATGCTATGCTATGCTATGCTATGCTATTCTATTATTCTTGAAAATTGAAAAAATGAAATCTCAGACCTGTGTGAGAGAGAAAAAAATCATGGCTAAAGGAGATAATCATGTTGATGACAGGAATAGTTTAAGTTGTGAAAATCCCTTTAAGTTGTGAAAATCCCTTTATATCTAGTTCATATAATAGACTATAATAACTTACTGTAGCAGATTTGGTATATTGGCAGAAGCTCTTTTGCTTTATAGGCAAGTTGTGCCCCCAAATTTATATGTGCTTGAAAGGAAAGGAATGTATTTAGGAGGGTTCTGCAATATACAGAATACAGAATAACAGAGTTGGAAGAGACCTTGAAGATCTTCTAGTCTATCCCCTCCTCAAGCAGGAGACCCTACATCAGTCCGGACAAATGGTTGTCCAATCTCTTCCATCTGCTACTCCTGCCTTCAGGTGCTTTAGAGAACAGATTAATGGTAACCCCTTCTTCTCTGTGACAGCCTCTCAGATATCTCAGGTTCAATTCCAGGAAGATGTTTTGAAGTGTTTCTGAGGGAAAGATTCATAGCTGTCTATGTTCCCAACCACCCTTTTGGAAATGACCTCAAAGTGCTACACAATCATATTATATAGACTTGGCAAATTGGTTTTAGAGTATACCTTCTTGCTATCTGGATGGGCATCACATTCATTATTATAGTTGTACCTATTTTGTGTTTACCCCAAATGAGGTAAACTGAGAACTGGAGAATTGGAGGTATGCATTTTCTAAGAATACATGATTAAAGATTCTGCTGAAAGTCAGCAAACTAGTGATTGCAATAAAGTCAGGAGAGTGGAGAAGTTATTGCCACAACTTCAAAGAAAGTGACCAATGTTGTTAGAATTGTCATATATGTGTTGCTAAAATCTGGAAAGCAGATTAGTGACCACAAAGAATGGTTTTATGGATTACCACAATATGTGGTAATGGTGTCCTCCTCTTATTTGGGTGAAAGGATAGTGAAATTAGGAGGTCCAGGACCAGAGGAAAAATTAGATTAAGGAGAGAGATACAGAGCCAACGAGAGCCAGTTTGCTATAGTGGTGAAGGAATCAGGCTAGACCATGAGTTCTAGTTCCATCCACCTGGGTGACCTTGGACCAGTCACTTTCTCTCAGCCTTAGGAAGGAGGCAATGACAAATGATTTCTGGAAGAAAAAAACTTTGCCCCCCATCCCCTCCCAAAAAATTGTAGGGACGTAATCAGGCACCCTCCAAGTATTGGACACAACTGAACAAAAGAATAAAAAGCAAATTGAAAAATATTAATACTAAACCAGTTTCCTATTGCAATCAAGCTGTGGCCATTCTCTTGCTTTTATTGGCTTTCCAAGGAAAGAGATAGAAATGTTATTTCCGTAGAGCCTCAGAACTGAGCGAAGGCACACAATGGCAGACTTTGTTTAAAGAAAAAGTTGATCAGAGGCAGAAGGAAGCCCAGCAGGATTTTTGAAAAAACAAATCCCCAATCTGGTTTGCACATATGTATGGATAGAGGGAGAAACAAAACATCCCACAATAGGTATATTTTACAGTAATTTTAATTCTGATGTTCTGACTTCAAACAATATTAATATTTGCCAGGTCCTACATTTATCAGAGAAGGCTCTGCTTGTGCATAAAAAAAAATCATGAACATATGGACACATGTGTACAAGCAAGCCAAATTCACACATTTGTTTGAAGTAAATCTCTTTAGGATTGGTATAGCAATCTTACTTGTAAATATAGAGAAACCAATGACCTTACAGGATTTTTGTTTCTTTTTAAAAAACCTTTTCTGTCTCCAAAGAAAGTACCTTATCTTAAAGATTAAAAATAATGTAATACAAAATACAGTTGCTTGCCTATTTCCCCCTCTAAAGGCTTAAGTTACCAGACTGGCTTGTGAAAATCTACATGACCAATAGAGGACAGCAAAGAGAGACTGAAAATTGCTTGATTGTTGCTGCCATCCACTGGTCATATAGATTTTTACAAGCTAGGCTGATAATTTGGTGTCAGATCTCCAATTTGGTAGCCCTAAAGCAGGTTTTCCCAACTCTGGCAACTTTAAGACACATGAACTTCACCAGAATACCAGCTGGGAAATTATGAGAGTTGAAGTCCACGTATCTTAAATTTGCCAAGATTGAAAAACCATGCCCTAAAATTTCTTCGTTTGCACCAGAAACTTGGGTTGGGTCTTTCAGTGCCTTGTATTCTAGCACATTTCCAATCAAAACTGATAGGTTAAAATAATGGATGAAAACATGCCTTAAGCAGCTTTCTAAAAATACTCTGCAAATATATAAAGTAAAATCAATAGAAAAATATGAAAATTGTAACAGAAATTAAGAGCAATAACAAGTATAGTCACATGGTGATGGCCCAATAATACAATTGCCCAGGAATTCTCTCTACCCATTCCCACCCTTCTTCCTGTCATGCATACTCCCCCTGTTAAATGATTCAGAGACTGGGAATAAAATCTGACCATGTAGATCAAATTTGGATTTCATCCTTTCTTCCCATTACCACTGGTAAAAAGATAGCAAATTCAAATGTGGATGTCTCCAACCAAGTATAGTTGACCTACAAATAGCAGAGGGGGCAAAGGTTAAGGGATTGGAACAGTAGCAGGCAGAGTCAAGTTCAAGTTGAATGTCAACCATACAAATGTACTTTTTAAAATTCTGTACGGACAGAAGCTAACATAAAGTCAAGAGCTATGAAGAGCATGCAGAGCAAAACATACCAAGGTATCCAATTGTTAAAAGCAGGAATAGTGATCAGAAATCAGGGTCATAGAATCAAGCTTTTCCCTATACAGACATATGACTGATTTCTGTAAACCAGCTTCACAGTACATGAAACACACTGAAAGAACAATGTGATGATACTGTTAAGGACCAGACTAGAAGTGTTGAAATTCATGTGCAAGTCCACCTCAGCCATAAAAACTCACTCAGTAATTTTAGTCAGTCATTATCTCTTAGCTGAATACCTGCTAGGCAGATGTGTGAAAATTGGAGGAGGGGTTTATGTGGGCAACCTTGGGCTCTTGGAGGAAAGACAGGATTTTAATCAACTCAATCAATATTTTGATATATGGTAGTTCTTCCTTCTACCATTCACCTGTTTTGGAGTCTCAGTAGTTTTGCTAAGGAAGTTGTGGATAACGAATGACAAAAGTGGTTGTGATAGGATGCAAAAGTTTATGGCTTCCAGGGGAAAGATGATATATACATCCCCTTCCTATAACTGGCGTCACATATTTAGTGTGAGAGTTTTCCACTGTCTCTTATGGAAACCTTACAGTTATTTATATCAAAGTTGTTTTGAGCTGTTATTATTGTTTTTTGGTTGTTTTGAGCTATTAACAATCCCTTTGATCCTCATTCTTGCCATTTGCATCCCAGTTTAACAAAAATAACAACAAAACTCCGATAAAATGGATCCTGAAGATGTGAGCGAGTGTGTATTACACCAAGGGGTGCTTTATTGATCCATTAATATAAGCCTCGGGTAGCTAAGGCTCCATTAGCATGGTTTCCTGTTTTCCATGCCATAAAATAATCTAACTTGTTTAACCTTTGCATTAACACAAAATAGATTTCTGTTGCTCAGCTACCCCAAGCTAGATAAGGTAGGTAAGCAAAAAATTATTAGTGAAAGACAGAGCATAGGGAAATATGGCCTGTTGGGCTTCACCATAGTAACAAGATAAAGTGGTTAATGTACTTCTAACTGATTTATCAGGCATTTAACACAACTTACTCCAATGGACGTCCTCTAGAGGAGTGGAACAGAATGATCACTGACTCTAGCTAGTTCAGTGTCATCATAGACTTGAAGAAAACATCTGTGACAAGAAGGATCTTAATATGTGTTTACGTCAACCACTTTGGACTTATTATATGCATAATAGAAATATTAGTAGTGCTGGAAACAACAACGGGAATAATATTTTTTCTGCTGTTACATACTATGTTTCATGAGATCTGTTTCTGCTCTATTATGGGGAAGCTAGCAAATGTTAGCACATTTTCACTGCCTCACATGGCATTGCCTGGAACTCCTCCTTTTGTTACATACACACAAGTGTGCACACACGCACATAAACACTACTTATCTCTATCCATTTTGTTTTAGATTAGGGAAGTTGCATCCTTGCTTTTATGTGATTGGCCACAGAATGAATAACACTGCCTTTTTGTTGCTGTGATAGTTATATTTCCAGGGAGGGCTTTTAAAAGAGTACAAACAAAGGCAGCCATTTAAGAAATATGAACTATTGCTATTTTCTTTTCTAGAGCTCTGCTGATTTATCTAGTCCTGATTTATCTTATGTTCATTAGAGAGCAGAAGGAGCAGAGAAGAAGAGGTAGAAGAATTGAACTCATCTGATCATAATCTAGAGTACGGCAAGCAAAAATTGAGATAAGCTAAATTCATTCTATGATGATGGTGTTATCCATTCAGTCATGTCCAACTCTTGAAGAGTCTATGGGCCAGTCTCTGCACATCTTCTAATCTTTCACTAATCAATCAATCAGAATAGAGTTGGAAGGGACCTTAGAGGTCTTTTAGACCAACCCCTGTTCAAGCAGGAGACTCTATTCCAGGGGTGTCAAACTCGCAGGCTGCGGGCCAGATGTGTCCCGTGCTGGGCCCAGCCCCCACCTGGTTTAGCAAAGGGGGAAAAAAGTCCCAATACATCACATGATGCTGCCGTGGCAATGCAAGTTTGACACTCTTGCTCTATACTATTTCAGACAGGTGGCTGTCCAGTCTCTTCTTAAAAGCCTCCAGTGATGGAGCACCTACAACTTCTGAAGGCAAGTTGTTCCACTGGTTAATTGTCCTCACTATTAGGAAGTTTCTCCTTAATTCCAGGTTGGAATTCTCTCCTTGATTAGTTTCCATCTATTGTTTCTTGTCTTGCCTTCTCATGCTTTGGAAAATAGGAAAGAAAATATGGACAGAGGGGATCACTGGTTTGAAAGACGGGTTGAAGAGGCCATCTGTGTCAAAATTGAACAGCCCTCTCTCAACAGAAGGGGAGGAAATATGACATCATCTATCTCCAGTCTACAACACAGTCCTTTCAGCAGTTCCAAGAAGGTTTCACATCCATTTGCACTATTCAGGTGACCCTGAGGACACAGATAAACCTCCAAGTGGCCTCAATGACTCTCTAAAAGAATGCAAAATTCTATGATATTTTTAATTAGGCCTCATTTGTTATCATTTAATTTGCATATTATGATAAAGTCCACTCCTTAATTTTAAAGAAAAATGCTTAAATGGCTCTCATTTATTTGGAACTGATTTTGAATCAGATGGGTTTCTCTACAAGGTTTCTGTTGTCACCATTTTTCTTAGTTGCTATTTGTCCCTGAGCAGAGAGTTGGACTAGAAGACCTCCAAGGCCCTTTCCAACTCTGTTATTCTATTCAAAGTTTTGGTGTTGAGGAAACCACCTGATTTTTTCCAGGAAAACTCGTATCCCTTACAACTTTCCTTTCAGTGCTAGAACATTGTTTTCTGGTTAAACATCTGTCTTTCTTCTCAGGAAGTCTGGAACCCAGAAAAAATTACAACATATTCCCAGATCCACATGATTGCTAAATAGATGTGAATGTGTTTGTTGCTATTTTTTTTCTTCATTACAAAAATTACTCTTCTTACCAGCATGCAGAGATGAAGAAATCAGCTTTGTTCTCACAGACACAGTGAATCTATTTAGGTTGCTTTTGACATATTTTCCCCTAAAGAACTACAACTCAGTCTCACTCCTGCTCCCTCTCCCCCTCCTTCCCCTCCACCCTCTCTCTCTTTCCTGCTCCTTAGCTGGACCAGAAACATGAAAACACATTTAACAGACCTTGAACCAACTCCAGAATACTTTGAAGCTCTATAAAAGTCTGATGAACTGCTAACAAAATCCCAAATAAAACCTGTGTATTTTTCTAATTACACTATAATAGCAAGTTTGCTTTTTTGTAATGTGGCTATAAAGCTGATAGGGATTGGCTGTTCCCTCCATCCAATGCTGAAGCCATTGTTAAGCAAATTTTGGCAGAGATTTCCTCACTACTTTCTCTCCATACTCACTTTGCTTAATGTGTATTGTGATAGCTAACATATGGGGTATCATTTTCACAGTTGTTCTCTTTCATACAAGGACACAATTAGAAACCCAGTGCATTACACTGCAGAATATGTGCATTGTTAACTGCTTGTAATTTTAGGTTAACCAGGGGACTAGTTTCTGGAAAATTGGTGATTAGCAACTATTGTTACATATGGTCACTTAAATGTGCCCTGGCACATCACCATTCATTCAAATGGAATTTCAGAAAGAGAATTTACTCTGTTGGACACAACTTAGTCATTGTTAAAAACATTTAAGAGCCAGCCACTTCAAGATGAAGATGCTGCAATGATAGCATTTTTATTAACAATGAGCTCCCGTAATTTTTAAAGTATAGCTTTTTAAAAATATTTTTTTAAAAAAACCTATGTCCATAATAATTTTGTACAGAAAATAATAATCTTTGTCTTTCTCTTTCTATCTGTGTTGGTTTTTCTTTCATAGCATTTAAATATCTCTCTAATAATAATAATAATCATCATCATCATCATTATCATCATCATCATCCATTAGTCACATACTGAGCTGTTGCAAGACAATAGTTCAGACTGACAACAAACAACATCACAACACAGTCGCTAAGATGGTCCACTAGAACTTGTTTCACAACTACCATCTGCCTGTAGCAAAGAACTGGTGGGATCATAAGCCTGAAAAAGTGGTCGAAAATGAGCATGCAAAACTACTGTGGGACTTCCGAATACAGACTGACAAAGTTTTGGAACACAATACCATGGATATCACGATTGTGGAGAAGAAAAACGTGTAGATCATTGACATTGCCATACCTGGTGACAGCAGAATCGATGAGAAACAACTTGAAAAAGTCACCAGATATCAGGACTTGAGAATCGAACTACAGAGACTGTGGCATAAACCAGTGCAGGTGGTTCCAGTGGTAATCAGCACACTGGGTGCTGTGCCTAAAGACCTCGGCCAGCACTTAAAAACAATTGGTGCTGACAAGATAACCATTGGTCAGCTGCAGAAGGCCACCTTCCTGGGATCTGCTCGCATACATCACGCAATCCTAAACACTTGGGAAGCGTTTGACTAGTGATTTGTGATACGAAACCCAGTGTGGTTATCTTGTTTGTTGTGCACACTGTCATTTTTATGTATGATAATGATGATGATGATGATGATGATGATGATGATGATGATGATGATGATGATGATAATAATAATAATAATAGATTCAAATGATTCTCTTTTTTATTGGTTGTTCATTTTTCAAATGTAATTTCTGATCTGGCAGCTGCAGTCATAGAAGCTGTTTTAGATCTGTTATTATAAACATGTTTTTTTTTTTTAATGCAAACAGAAGGATTTACATTCATTGCATTTACTTGTTTCATATTTAGAGTTTGGAGTGAGTTAGAATAACCACCAACTCCAAAAATAGAGACTCTGTTCCTTTATTAGATACAACAGTCAACTTACTTATGGCCCATGATGATTGCACCAAAGATAAAATTTGATGAGAGAATTTAATACTAGTCATTCCATTCTTCTTGAAACTCTAATCTGCACTACTTACTTTATTGCTGTGCTGAATTGTGATTTTCAAAGAGAAAGGGGGAAAGTAAAACCCTAACATCCATCATTTTATTTTTGTGCTTTTTCCCCATGGGTATTTACAAGTGTTGTTTCTTTGACCCTCTGTTGCAGATATAGTCATTTCATTGTTGGAGCAATCTGAATAGGAGGATTCAATCCAGAAAAAAATATAGTGACCATAAAGACTGATACAGTTTGCAAATATTAATTGATTGGTTGATTAGTTGATTGATTGATTGATTGATTCATTCATTCACCAGTGAGGCCACAATCTGGTTCAGGTATAAGAGAAAATCATGATTTTCCTTATATAAGCAAGAGTTCACAAGTTTCAAGCATATACTATCCTATGTCTCACCCAGACATGAAAAGAGATTAAAGGATTCTACTTTGCAAATAATTCCATGGCTTAATCAGGCTAGTTCCCACAATTTAGGCATAATTATACTTTCTTTAGAAATGTTGGTATATGTGTCTAAACTCTTTATTTCAGTTGTTCAAGAGGCAGGAGATAAGATTCATGCAGGTTGAAGGCTCATGAAAATTCATTTCTGTAACAGGAAATCCAGATTATCTTTGATGTCGAAACTAGATTTGTGCTCTTTCTTCTATGAACTACAAAATTACACATTGCCACTTCAATCTAATGAAAGAGGAGAGTCAATTAAGTATGCTGATTTGGGCAACCATGGGAGCAGAAATAATGCAGTTTCCTTCAGATGCAAGGAAATATAAGAGGAGCAAAATAAAAACTCTAACCTTAAATCATGAATTTGGACAAAGCATCACAATGACAGAAGCAATGACCCTGCTCTTTCTAGGTAATCAGTCTGATGGAGATTAATGGATGATCAAATCAAAAGGAGAAATCCTTGCAAGTTGTCAGTACAAAAGAAATATAGCCTAAATATAGATGAGAAGCTTTGATAGTAAGCTGGTCCTGCCAAAATGAAATTTAAAAAATAAATAAATTAATGCATTGGAAGTTTGAGAAGTATAAGCAGGGAAGCTTGGACAAAATAAATGTAAATTGCCTTTTTTTAAATTGACACCCTTACAAGTCTATTAAACATGTCCTTCACTTATACACTTGAACTTGATCCATGTCTCCAGTTATATACAGAATCTGGAATCTGGAAGATTGTAGGATTAAATCAAAGTAGCCTCATCCCTGCGCATATAACAGGACATATAACAGGACAGCTAAAAAGTTAAAAAGACATATCCATGAGACTAGATATATAGATCTGCATAAATATAACTGCTCCTTCAATCAGCTTATTACAATCTTAGACCAGAGACCAAAACAAATACAAATGCTCAGTAAAGATACAATTAGAAATTCTAGTATAAAATAATAAATAACAACTAAAATCTATAATAAAATGCAGTCTGTCAATTATACGTGGTCTAACTATACTAAAATTACAATCTATAAACTGTGTGGTCCATTGTAGGGTCAGTACTAAAAGGGAAAAGACTAAGCAGTGCAAAGGGTTTGTCACATTTGTTATATAATATAACTATGGTGGAGAAGACACATGTTTGCGATGAATACCCAGTGCTGCTGTGCAGAATCTGCACTGTATTTATGGGTTGTTTATCCTTAAGCAGCCACTGAAGACAGGTAGTATTGGAGTGGTCAGGATACCTAGCAGTTATTGGCAGAATATATGTTTTCCTAATCTCTTGTAAAAGGAACATCTAAGGAGCATGTGACCCAGGGGTGGGATTCTACCACTTTGCACCTATTCACTAGAACCAGTTGTTAACATTCTAAGCAGTTCAGAGAATCTGTTATTAGAAGAAATTACTGGCCTAATCCTGTAAGGAAGGCGGGAAGGAAACATTCTGGTGTTGCTTACAGAAACTGCCTCTCTGTTAACCCTTATTACATTCTTGGCAGGACTAGACTTCCTGTCACAGGAACTTCTCTGGAGTTTTTTTCCCCTCCTTTGCTGGTACTTTGTTTGTGTGGAGTGACCATTCAAAGTTACAATGGCACTGAAAAAAGTGACATGACCATTTTTCACACTTATAACTGTTGCAGCATCCCCACAGTCATGAGAGGCCAGGCAAGGAGATGCGTGCCTCAATGTGATATTGAGTTTGCCACACCCAGCCATCATGACCACCAAACCATGTCCACCCAGTCATATGACCACCTAAGCCATGCCCACTGCCTAAGCCACGCCCTCAGAACCGGTTGTTAAAAAATTTGAATCCCACCCCTGATGTGACCCACAGTCTTCACCTCAACTGATCTTTCGCATTGTTGCTTAAAATCTCCATGTGAACATGACAGTAACTCAAAGGAGATTTTACCTTAATAGTATGAATAACTGAACAGGACTTGTTTCTTGGATCATTCTGCAATTGTCAGGTGTATTTACAGTAGCTGTGGAAAGGCATTAAGAAAGAATAAGGAGTATTGATATACATGAAGTTGAAGTTGGAAGCTCTCTTGCTTGTGGCTGAATAGGACTCAACTGAATATGCATTCATTAGATGTATCCTCCTTAACATAGTATGGAATATCAGGTTGTTGCATATGTAACAACCAAGCAAACCATTCTAATGCTACTGGCTACTACATAAATATTAGCGTGCCCAACCTTCTCATCATGCCTTCATCTCCACAGTTATTTGGGCAAATTAACAATTTGGTGCTTGCCTCATTTGGAGGGGAAAGGGAAAGAGAAACTAAGGGAGCTGTGGTGGTGCAGTGCTTAGAATACATGTTGCAGGCTAATTCTGCCGCATTGCTACCAGTTCGATCCTGACCAACTCAAGGTCGACTTAGCTTTCCATCCTTCTGAGATTGATGAAATGAGAACCCAGATTGTTAGGGGCAATAGGCTGACTCTGTAAACCACTTAGAGAGTGCTGTAAATATGCTATGAAGCAGTATATAGGTCTAAGGACTATTGTTATGTGAACAATGCAACAGTATCCAGTCTTCTCTATAAGTTAGCAGCAGATTTAGCAAAAGAGGTTCAGATATAAGGCCCTTCATCCAGTTTGAGTTCATTATATAAAATTATATACCGATATACTTTTTCAGGCAATAATCTAATCAATTAAAACATCACCCAAGTGTGCTTTTAATATCTTTCCTAAAGAAGGTAACTTGCTGGTTGACTGTGGACCACTTGCTATTTCTTAGAGCATCCTACCTTGCAGGATGTTTTCATTGGGTAGGAGAAAAGCACATGAAATCTCAACTGAACAAATAACTAAGTGATGATTTATCTTAAACTGATGTTAATCCGTTCTTCTGTTCTTCTTAGATTGCAAAAGGATCGTGGGCCATGAATGATTGGAGATTGTGGTCAGTTACAAGCATCTGTCTTCTCATTATCCTCCATACTTGTTCACATGTCCAAGGGTCATTTGGCACATCTGATGAGCCTGAGTAACAGCTCTGGTACATGAGATCCTGGGGAGAACATTTTACAGGTTGATGGCTGCTGCTACCCTTGGAAGTACATGAAATATTGCAGGGAGTTAAATTATTACACTCTTTAGAAAAAGCAGGCAACTGCAGTGAGATTCAGGAGGTAAATTATATATTGTTGAAGGTCATAAACGGACAAATAAATCTCTGCCTTAGATGGAAATATTTCGTACCTTGCTAAGTGAAACCGAAAGGCCAAATTAATATTAATAATAAGTAATAAGGGAAACTATGACCCAAAGGGACATCTTTTGATTTGTGCACAATTGTTAGGTCGAATGGCACAATGCTGCAGGCATTCTGAAACGCACAAGTCCCTCTGGGTGTGTTTTTAAATGATTTCTGTATGCTATAGATTTTAATGCTTTTATGCCTGTATCCCAGATATGTACAGTTTATAAATCTGAATCACACAATATCACTTTTTTTGGTATTTTCTGTATTCCTTAACATTCTTATTCTGGTCTTTGTCGAGTGTTTGATCTCCCTTGATAAAATTGCTGAAGCTCTTAAATCAGGTCTTTTATATGCAAAGCTTGCTCCAAAAAAAACAAAGCCGAAAAGTTGAAAATCCGATAAATATCTCAAAATGGAATTTTTCTTTTCCCATGCTTATTATTTTTCCTCTGCTTTGCATTTTCCTTGTTAGAAGTAATAGTCTTTAAAAAAAAATCCTCATTTTGCTGAATATCTGTGTGTTTTTTAACTGTTGCTGAAATTTTTCTTTCAACAGGAGATTGACAAAGCAGAAGAATAATATAATTGTTGTCTTTGTCACCCATTAAATAAACCTTAAATGTCAATCTTGTGGACACTTAGTATGTGAATCCAACTGAAATAATCTAAGTCAATACAAACAAGATCAATTACTGGTTACTCATGCAAGGTTTAGTCACGAGCAGAATAAAGATACAAACACAAATTCCATTTATTTTATTTTAGATGTGATGGAACCTTACAGAAAATATCTATGATTATGGTTCTTGTCAGCTGTAGTTTAATAAATCCTTGTGTTAAATATTGAGCAAAACTAGGGGTGAAATGAATAATTAACACAGTTTGGTGCAAGTGTGCATGTGCAAGTCTTTTAATTGAGGAGCACTCCTTCACCACTGAATGTCATGTGAAAGACTATCCAATAAATAATACTGCAGTCAGGACAATTAATTTTCCCAAACAAAGATTATCCTGTTTTAAGACATTTATCTACAAAAGGCAATTAGAAAGAAGAAAAACTAATTTGCCTTCCATTATTGGCTGTATAAATAACCCTCTCACAATAAAACTAAAAAAACTGGCAGAGGAAGCAACAAAACTAGCTCTTATCAGATAGCAATAGCACTTAGATTTATATACCACTTCACAGTTCTTTATAGTTCTCTCTAAGCAGTTTACAGAGTCAGCATATGGCCCCCAACAATCTAGGTCCTTATTTTACCCACCTGCTAGGTTGGTAGAAGCTGGGACAAGTAACGGGAGCTCACTCCATTACACGGTGCTAGGAATTCAAACTGCTGAACTGCCGACCTTTCTGATCAACAAGGTCAGCATCTTAACCACAATTATGATATTATTTTTTTCTATTTGTATGCATTTTGGATTCTGAATTAATATAATTCTTTATGGAATACAATTTTTTATTGGCAAAGTATGATTGGACACATAAGGAATTTGTCTTGGTGCAAATGCTCTCAGTGTACATAAAAGAAAAGATACATTCGTCAAGAGTCAAGAATCATAAGGTACAACACTTAATAATAGTCATAGGGTACAATAAGCAATCAAATCATACTAGGAAACAGTCAATATGAATCATAAGGATACAAGCGACAAAGTTGCAGTCATACAGTCACAAGTGGGAGGGGATGGGTGATAAGGAGTGATGAGAAGATTAATAGTAATAGTAGTGCAGACTTTGTAAATAGTTGGACAGTGTTGAGGGAATTATTTGTTTAGCAGAGTGATGGTATTTGGGAAAAATTGTCCTTGTGTCTAGTTATTCTGGAGTGCAGTGCTCTATAGCATCATTTTGAGGGTAGGAGTTGAAAGAGTTTATGTCTGGGATGTGAGGGGTTAAAAGTTTTCAACTTACTTTTATAAATGGAAGACACTATTTCACATGTATATACAACAGTCCCCCCCTCTGAACAATGTAAAGTGACAAAATGATTTGTTATAATCTAAGATTTATGTTTTACAGAGAGTAAGAACATCCTCTAGCAGTGGGACTGGTCTATCAGGGCAACCTGGTCTTCTCAAATATGGAACGAATGCTTCCAGTTTCTTCTCTCAGCCCCAATCCAGGAGCCTTCGCAGGCAGTCACTTCCATGACAAACTATTTTTGTGGTAAATTTAAATTTAACACTCCTCTAGCAGTGTTTATAACTGGACACTAGGAATCTAGGGGATAATTAGGATAAATTCTTTCATATTGGGAGATAATGGAATAAAATAGAGGCAACAATCCAGGTGTGTATTTACTTCTGAAGAACATTGCCATGTTCTTCTCTGTATATATTTATACATGTATATATATCTATATCTCTGCCCTACTTCAAAATGTAATTCTATATTTTATTAGATGGGATTCACAGCTGCTTTCCATTGTTTTGAATTATGGGGTATTTTTGCAAACTCAAAGGGACAAACAACTTAACTTGTTCTACATCTACCTGAATAACTTGCTATGTTTAGAACATTGAGGGAATTAATAAATTGCAGTATAGGAGAAGGAAACCAGCAATAATTGTCTGCTTTACATAATCACTCATTGAATTTCAGTCTAGTTCTCCTGTCAACAAAAATCTAGCTAGTACATATTATTTATGATTTCTTTAAGACATATTTCAAGTTGAACACATGTCACTGCTTATACTAGAATTCAGTATTTAAAATGAGCCGATGATAAAGATAATGGGCATGAACTTTAACAGGGAAAATGAATAAATTTACTTCAGTCATGATTCATGAATACTTAGCACAAGAATAAAATAACATTTGCGTATGCTTTTATACTAAACTTCAAGAATCCCTCTAAATTTGGATGCTTCTATGAAAGCTGCAGAACAAAGTACTCCTAATAATCATTGATATATAGAGCATTAACATCCAAGTTGTGCCTAATATTTACTATTATGTCCCTCCACCCAATTTTTTCCTTAACATTTTAAATTAAATGCTGATTTAAGGCCACTTTTTTTCTGTTGATCTTTCAGATTTCAAAGGATGTGTGTAGTTTCATAAGGTTTACCTCATGATCCAGAATTCTCTCTTCCATGAATGTGTTCGCAGCAATAATTGGGAGGATAAAGTTTTGTTTTGCAAGGGATGGAGAACTAATGGATTTCTGATTTGTGTTTGATCAGGGATTGGAATGGAGTGATCTCTGACAAAAAAAAATCACTCGAAATAAAGCATCTATAGTTTTCTTGAATTTTTATTGACTGTTTAGTCAATAAATGAGTGATGCGGTGGCCTAGAGGAGGAGCTCTTGCCTCACAATCAGGAGGGGGTGAGTTTGATCCTAAGTAGACGCAGATATTTTTTTCTCTGGGCACAATGGGAATATATCTGCTGAACATAACTCTACACTGGTGACAGGAAGGGCATCTGGCCAGTAATCATTCAGCTCCATTCAGTTGTCCAGACTCCAACCCTCAAGGGATTATGGGGTTGTTAAAAGATGATGATGCGTTTAGGGATGCTTGATATATATAGAGTAAAATGGCAGAGAGTGTAGTTATTTTTCTGAAAGACGTAGAGCCTTTTCTTGGATAGATATGATTTCATAATACTTGGCTGCTAAGATTTCTAAAGTAGAGATATTTCCAGTGATTTTCCCCCCTTATAATAATTCTGTGAATATAGTTTATAAAAGAAAATCCAGTTCTTTTAATTGAAGATTAAAGGAAATGTTGTTACAGTAGTAAGATCAATAGTGGAGATTTGTATCAACAACAGTTACTTATGTTAACTTTAAGATAAATGGAAATAAAAATGAACTATGTAAAGGAAAAAAAACATTGAGTTTGCAAACAAAGTAGGGAAATAGTTGGTATATAAAATATGGAAAGAAAAAGATAATGATAATGAAACTACAGGAGTGAGTTACTATATTAATGGATAATGTGATTAAGCAAAAATATTTAATCAATATTATTCCAACTTGTATAAAGGGCAAGACATCTCTCTGGACAAAGTAGATGAATACCTAAAAAACAAAATATACTGAGGATCATAGATGAATAAAAACCAATTATGAATGGACCTATATTAATAAGGGAAGTTTGTCAAGCTATATAAAAAATTGTTAAATAGAAAAGGTTCCCAGACCAGATGGATTATCAGGTTCTGATTATAAATGTTTTAAGGATGAACTTTTGTAATCTTTCAAAATGTGTTGAACTTTATTTTACAGGGAGAAAAAGATGCCAGAGACTTGGAAAGTGGCCAATACTGTATAGCACTAATATCTAAAGAAGGACAAGAGTTTTGTTTAAAGAAAATTGTAAGCCAATATCATTTTTAATAATGACAAGTTCTTTGTAGATTGATTATGAATGATAGTCTGAAAATAATTTTACAGAATGTATTCATGAAGATCATTGTGAATTTTATGCAGACTTAGTGTTCTTGTGAAGATACTGACTGTGGCTTTCTCATCTCCCAGAGTTCCAAACCTGTTGGCGATCATCTTATGACCTCGTCATCAATAACAACTGTCTGGAGCACTTGATGGTGATTTCAAGTCCTCTCTTTGTCCATAGAGGAATTAAGAAAACCTTACCTATTTGCCAGCTCTTTATTCTGACAGGTCATTGGCTTTACTTTTGCAGAGCCATCTTCAGTCCGCCATTTTTATGTGGAAGTTCTTGTCGTTTCTCCCCAATAAAAATTCAGAGAAGACAAGGGAGTAACTATCTTGCTTAAACCAATCAAGATTTCTGAAAGGACACTAAGTTTGCAGATTGGGTATTGGTTTTGGTAGATCCTCTAAAAGGTATTGGAATGTTAATGGGGAAACAAAAAGAATTTGGCACATCAGCAGGTTTAAACTGACCAAACAGATGATAAAGATATTAACCAAAAACATGAAAATAGAATATCAAACAAAACTGATGAGTAAAATGGGTTTTAAGATTGAGAAAAAAAAATAGCCGGGTATCGCTATAACAAATTAGAAGTATCTATTATTTCAAGATAATTATACTAAGACATGGAATGAAGTTTTAAAAAGACATGTTAAAATGACAGTTATTGCTGATAAAAAAAGTTCTGTAATAAAAAAGAATGGTATTCTTTTAGATAATACCTGTTTTTATAATGAATGTGCCATTTAAAGAATGACAAAAGGATTTATCTAAGTTTGTGTGACAGCAGAACCCGCCCCCCCCCACAAGTGAAATATAAGGTATTACCAGATGCAACAGAAAGAGAAGGATTGGCTGTACCTGACTTGATATTGTATTTTGCAGTTTGTTGTTTGGTTTGGATTAAAGACTAAGTGCTACTGAGAAAAAGAAGACTGTTGTTGTTAGAAGACATGACCTGCAATTTGGGTGGCATGGATAGTTGTGGCACGATAACATCAAGGATACTATAGGTTTCAAAAATTGCTATGTTAAATGTCCCATATTGAGAATATGTCAACCCTGAAGTTGGCTGCACTGTAGCCATTTTCTTTTGTAGTTTTTCTCTAGAGAGGTTATTTTCACAGCTTCAGGGCTGACACAGCCTGGAGCGAAGGGGCCAGGGAGGGGGGGGTATGGAGATAGTTGGGGTGCTGTAGCCACAATAAAATTATTTCCCCTGGGAATCAAGGACGTTGGTGCAGGTGTTCGAAAGGTGGAGACTCAGATCACCTAGCAACTGGACTATGTGCTGATTGGACCGTGTGATTGGTGACTCTGGGGAAAAGTGACAAGGTTTTACTTTTAATTGGGTGTAAAACCGGCGGGAACTTAGAGCCGTTTTTTCACCAAGAAAATGCCAATTTGATATGTTCCAATAAAATGTTATTTGAGGAATATTCCTGCCAATTTTTGGGGCATGCATAAGCGCACCAAAACGTGCCTACTATCCCTGTCCTATTGTTTCTTTTTTTCTTATTCGTATCCATTTCATGTATTTATAACCATGTTTATATTGATACCTGTTATCTAATAATTGACAAAATAAATAAATAAATTATATCTGCTCAGCTATCAAACACTTTCATTTTACAGATTAATAAGGAAAAATTTTCTGACAGGGAGAACAATCAACAATGGAATAACTTGCCCTCAGAAGTTCTGGGAGCTTCATCATTGGAGGCTTTCAAGAGGAGATTGGACTGACATTTGTCAGAAATGGTGTAGGGTCTCCTGCTTGGGTGGTGGGTATTGGACTAAATGACCTACATGGTCCCTTCCAACTTTGTTAATCTGTAAAATGAAACAGTTTGATAGCTGAGCAGATATTGGCACATTTAAGATAACATCATCATAATGATATTTCCCACTGGAGCAGTTCTGAATGGACTAATAATGAATACAACACATAATACAAGTTAAATCTTATACATTAAATGTAAATGTAAACAAAAAACAAGTCTGTAACTCAGGCCAAGCTGACGAACTATTTATTAAAAGAAATATATTGTCGTTAAAGAAATATATTTTAAACAAAAAGGGGAAAATACAAATAAAAATAAAAATACAAGTCCAAAGAATAATATGAAGAAAAGCTAATAAGATTTTTTTAAAAAAAAATAATGAAATTTAAACAATAAAATACAGCCAGACAACAAATTAAACTGATGCATTTTAATACATCATTCAAAATTTATTTTTCTATAAAACATGTAACATCCTTTTTATATAAAAAAAGAAAATGTTTCAATTAAATTTTAAATTAATCATCCTATTTATGAATGGATTCATAGGCTAAGAGCTTTTTACCTATGAACTTCTTCTGAAAGAATGTTGTCTAGGGAGAAGAGTGCAAAATATTCTGGTAGAAGATATGAATGGATGGAGGAAAACAAGTTAAGGGAATAAAGAAATAGCAAAACACAAACCAGTGAATGAATGAGAATGATAAGTATGTTTTGTGAGTATCTGCTTAGATAAAGGCCTGATGAAACTGTGTATTCTAAGTATAAATCTATTTACAGATATTCCATGAAACAACTATAAATCAATAGTATGGTTAATTTGATTGTTTATGATGATAGACTGAGATAATTAATGAAGGATACAAAAGTGATAAGAGTTTCTGAATGTAGGAAAGACCATTTTTCTAGTAGTATCAAAACTAAATCTTAGGGGGAAATTGGCTATGTAAAGGAGAAAAAAAACTAGAACCAATGTGTAATTACTAATTTCAGGAAGAGAAAGTACAAGTCCTGTGTAAAAAATTATTAAACATAGATTAATCTCTCAAAAGAATCAATCAAAGCAGAAATAATGAAAGAGGATGGGAAAGCTATGTGAGGAATGAAAAGAATTATATTACAGAGCATCACAGAAGGATATTGAGGTATGCTAATTAGCAGAATGTTTAGGAAAATGATAAAGTGAAAATGTAGATAAGTGAATACTTGCGCCCAAAAACCGAGAGTACTTTATAATGTTTGTGTGTGTGTGTGTGTGTGTGTGTGTATGTGTGTGTGTGTGTGTAAAGAGGGATAGGAATTGATTGATTGATTATGTGCCATGAAGTCAATTCAGTGACCACATAAATTTTCTTCATGCCAAGGACAAAGAATCATTAACATTAAAACAGGATGGGAAATATGGGAGGTGTTGATAGAAATAAATAAATAAACAAACAAATAATACTAATACTAACAGTAATACTACTACTAATAATAATTTGTATTATTATTTTGAATGGATTTCAAAATATTTATTATTATTACTTATTTATTTATTTATTTTATTTTATTTATTTTGGCGAACAATAACAGGTATAAGTATAAACATGGTTATAAATATATGAAATGGATACGAATAAAAGAAAAAAAAGAAACAATAGGACAGGGACGGTAGGCATGTTTTGGTGCCCTTATAATACTTTTATTCATTAAACATGAAAATTAGTCAACTGAACATTTAAAAATATGTCACAAATATCATTGCCTGGCACTGATAGTTGATGTGGGTTGCTGCCAGCATCCTAGGTATAGACCAAGTATCTTCTTAAAATGTACAATGTTTTGAGTAGTGCAGTTTTTTGCAGTTCTGCTGGTGTTATTGCAGGAAGCATTTTGTAAAATTCTTGGACATGGTACCAAGTGCCCTGATGACAATGGGTATCACTGTCACATGTTTCAACCATAATCGTGTAGTTTCGATGGCCAGGTCGCAATATTTTGTGATTTTTTTTCTAGTTCTTTTTCTTCGATTTTGGTGTCTCCTGGTACAGAGATATCAGTAAATTGTATGCTTCAGTTTTGATGACTGTGATATCTGGCGTGTTGTGTTCTAAATGATAATCCGTCTGTATTCGAAAGTCCCACAAGATTGAATATGGATTGCCTTTTAAAACACAACATGCCAGATATCACAGTCATCAAAAAGTTTATTATTATTATTGTTAATCTTTAGTGAGATTCACAGCCTTTGAGGCTGGTTGGTAGCTCAACAGCTCAAGTCCTAACCAAGGACCCAGGAACTGTTCAGGTAGCATAGGAGGATATAGCTGTTCTGAGTAGGGTGGGTTTTTTTGTAAAATCAGGATGTTCAAGTCTGATAAATTCAGGATTTCCAAATAGCGAGGCAGCCCTTTAGGTATTGCTCCAAGGGCTCCAATTACCATTGGGATAACACATGATTTCTTTTTCCAAAGTCGCTCAACTTCAATTTGTAAGTCCCGATACTTTGTGATTTTTTCTTGCTGCGTGTCTACAATTCATGCATCACCAGGTATTGCAATGTCAATGAACCAAACCCTTTTCTTCTAAATTGTTGTTATGTCAGACTTGTTGTGGACCAAATGCCTGTCCATCTGAATTCTGAGTGTCCCACAAGATCTTGACTTTCATTTTCCAGAAGCTTCTCAACCTGATGTTCCCAGTAGTTGTTACTATACTCAATTCCAAACTTTTGTCATAGTTTCCAGTGAATGATTTTAGCAACTCGGTTATGGCATTCTATTATTATTATTATTATTATTATTATTATTATTATTATTATTATTATTATTATTATTATTATTATTAGTAGTAGTAGTAGTAGTAGTAGTAGCAGCAGTAGTAGTATTGATCATCACATATTCAGCCAGATGTTCAGACTGGGTTTGGCATTTTTGTCTACCTATTGAGTCCTTACCAAGGAGCTTGGATAGACAAATCTGGATGTTTGATGATGTTACAGATATCATTGCAGGATGGAAGCTGTTTGAAGGCAACGGAATAGCTTCCATCCTGCAATGATATCTGTAATACCATCAAATATCCAGATTTGCCTATTTCAGGTCCTTGGTAATTGCAACTGGCTTAGTTAGGAGTAGACCAATGATTTCTTACTGAAGATTCCTGAATTATTTTTAGTCTTCTGTTTGCATATAAAAAAAGATTAAAAACATATTCTGGGAAATTAAAAATACCATTTTTGAGTTCTGGCTATTAACATGTAAATGTAGAAGCTAACCACCTGAAATTCCTTTCAAGTGTTTTATTGTTCCTGTAACCACCTAGAAACAAAATTGTACTGCATGAATTTTCTTTCAAGCATCCTCTTCATTTATAATGCAAATGGAAGCTCTTCATTTTTCAACTATTTATGTTTTAACAGCTTAACGTGAAGTGTTAATGCTTTCGATTAGAAAATGGAAATCACCTCTGTCCTACTTTTGAGGTCAAGAAGAATTATGTCCAGTTTCAGCTGGTTTAGTTTCTGTTGGTTATTGACATTCTTTAGAACTTAATCCTCAAATACTACCATAGTATAATGTGTATCAAGTCTATATCCAATTTTAGATTCATCAAGGTTCAGGAAGGTACCAGTTCCCAGCAGGGATTATCAGGCAAAGAATATCTGCACTGTTTTAACTGTTTAACTTTTGAAGGCGGATTTCTAATCTAGTAAACTTTGCTATATATACAATGTGAGATTTGATCTTGTGATCTTTAACCTCTTTTAGAACATTTTATTCCCTCTATGACCTATAGAAAGAACAGTGCAGGGCATTTCTGAAAATGTTTCTACTTTGCTACTATATTCTTCCTTATTTTAGATTGGGAGATTTCAATTCAGCAGGAACTTGAATTTCTGAGAAAATGCAGAGTGTAAAATAATACTGAGTACTTAAATGTAAAGATTTCCCCTATCCAGTTGTGTCTGATTCTAGGGGGTGATGCTCATCTCCATTTCTTAGAGAAAGGAGCCAGTATTGTCCAAAGACACTTCTGTGGTCATATGGCCAGCATGTTTATATGCTGAAGTTCATGGAATGCTGTTACTTTCCCACCAAAGTGGTACTTATTTATCTACTTGTGATTGCATGCTTCGAACTGCAAGATAGGCAGGATTTGGGCAGTGGTAGGGTTCAAAATTTTTTACTACTGGTTCTGTGGGCGTGGCTTGGTGGACATGGCTTGGTGGGTGTGGCAGGGGAAGGATACTGCAAAATCCCCATTCACTACCCACCCCACTAACCAGCTTTCCAGTTATGTTCTCCTGTGCAGGGCAACAAGACCCAGCCAATCAGCTGGGACTCGGGAGGCAGAGAATAGATGGGGGCAAGGCCAGTCAGAGGTGGTATTTACCAGTTTTATGAACTACTCCAAATTTTCACTACCGGTTTTCCAGAACCGGTCAGAACCTGCTGAATAACACCTCTGGATTTGGGACTAGTAATGGAAGTTAACCAGAGGTGGTATTCAGCAGGTTCTGACCAGTTCTGGAGAACTGGTGGTGGAAATTTTGAATAGTTCTTAGAACTGGCAAATACCACCTCTGATTGGAGATTTTACAGTATCCTTCCCCTGCCACACACACCAAGCCATGCCCACAGAACCAGTAGTAAAAAAATTTGAATCCCACCACTGGAGCTAACCCCATTGTGAAGTGCTTGGGTCTTGAACCCAGGATGACAGGTTTCCAGCTGATAAGCTCAATGTCTTTAACCACTGAGCCATTGCACCATCATACTTAAGGCAACAAATCTTGCTGAAAAAGGAACAGACTTATTAAACAGTAGATATCAAGTATGGTTTAAACCCAGCTTTTGGTAAACACAAAGGTGTACTCATTCTATTTGAAGTCAAAAGTAGGTTCATTGACAAATGCATAGCTTAGGAAAAAAATTACTTTTATCAAAATTATACCATGAAGAGAAAAAGACTAGAAAGGGAGAGAGAAATTTGCTGCCTCATTTTAATAATGGCAGGCCAAATAAGAGACACATATGCAGTAATAGTAGGAAAAGAGCCTTTCCCTGAAATTTGCAACATTTGAGCTAAATAAATATTTAGTTATTTATACTCTCCTTGTATGCTGAGAGAGTCAGCATGATGTTGTCATTCAGATGCTGAGCTAAGAGCAGGAATCCCCTGTTCTAGTCCTCCCTTAGACACAGAAGCCAGCTGGGTAACCTTGAGCCAGACAAATCTGCCTCAGTGTCTGTGATGGTTTGGATGAACAACAAAACTTCTCTATTCAACATGCTTTGATAGCTTCATTGCTAGAGCCAGGTGAATACAGAGCAGAAGCAAACAGTTCCTGCTGCTAGGCAGTACATAATGTACCATACTGTTGCTGTTATCCAATGCACATTTCAGGAGGATCTGGGTGGCTAACAATTGTGAATATAAAGAAAACATTGTCTGGAAACTGCAATTATTTATATTTAAAAAATCAAAATAAAAAAAAAATGAATAAATGGAACATAGATGTCATATGCTTGCAAGCTCAACTTCTAATTTAATTCAAAGGGGGTGTGCATAAGCACACCAACGTGCCTACCATCCCTGTCCTATTGTTTCTTTTATTTTTTTTTATATGTATCCATGTATTCATAACTATGTTTTTACTTATATCTATTATCTTGTAAGCAATTGACAAACCAAATAAAATAAAAATACTTCCCACTGCAAGACAGAATAACTAGATTTTCTTAACTTTTCATAAGTCCAGGTGGGACAAGACTGACAAATCTCTGCTGAGAAGAGTTCTGAATCAGGTTGCCATTAAAAACATTTGTTTCTAAGGCACAGTCAGTTGGCAATCCTAAGGGACAGGACCTAGAAAGAGTTGATTCTATTTGATCAGGATGGATGGGGAAATGAATAGAGAAGAAAGTGGACCCTTATCTACCTATATTGTAGAAAGGGCCTTAAAATTGACAACCAGTATCTTGGATCACACACAAAAGCTGAATGGGAAAAATGCAACTCACAAAGCAGTGAGGTCATTTGGATATATTAGGATACAGCCCTCACTGCCTGGGCTGACACATTCTATACTAGTTGTGTCTTCAAAATGTTCTTTAAGGACATTCCCAAGTATAGTTCATTACATTAATCCACATAGGAAGTGACTTAGGGCTTCAGTAACTCTAAGCAGGGCCTCCCAGTACAAACCTGATGCAGAAGATGTAGCTATGTAAAAGCCCTTCCAGTCACACTTGGCACCTGCTCTTCAAGCAGGCTCTGTGAATCTAGGGGAACCCCAACACTGCAGATGCCCCTGAGTGACAGAGTACACATTCATTCAGATGGAATTTTAGGTCCACAAACTCAAAACAATCTCATCTGGGCAAGTTTCAGTTGGAGTCTATTCCACTCAACTTCCAGACAGAGGGTCAACCCTTTGAATACATCTCTTGTTGAACCTAGGGCAGAGGTTGGCAACCCATGGCTCTGGAGCTGCATGTGGCTCTTTCATCTCTCTGCTATGGCTGCCTGTTGCCAGTCAGTGACACAATTTTGAGAGGAGCTTTCGGTTGGTGTGGGGGAAGCATGGCATGCTAGGAAGAGACTCTATGGCAAAGGGTGGGTTTTCCAGATGGCTCTACAATTGATAAGGCTTTTGGTTAGGACAAATAGAGGAAAAAAGATACTGCACTAAGAGGGTGGGGGAACCAGACTTCCAGCTGGCAGAGAAAAAGGATGCTGGGCTAGGAGGAGACTCTATGGTGGGGGAACCAGATGTCTGGTCGGTTCCAGAATTGAACAGGGGGCTTCTGGTTAGGACCTTTGTGGCTCTTTGAGTGTTTAAGGTTGCCGACCTCTGACCTAGGGGAAAGATATATAACTGATTATTATCAACATATTGATGATACAGAACCCTGTGCTGATAGATGACATCATCCTCACGACCAACAACACATCCACCACCACAACCATCACCACAACCACCACAGTTGCCACTACAACCATTATCATAACCACAGTGAATTTCATGAAATTATTAAAGAAAAAAAGGATGGAAAGAAGAGAAACCATGAAGATTCTTTTCTTTTATCACCATAAATGCGGAACCATCCCTTTAGGTCAGAAAGAAGAATAATCACTACAAAACAATGCAGTCCAAACTCTTGGATATAGTCCAAAAGGAAAATATAGCTGAAGTTATCTAAAACTACTGAGAAATCAAGAAAGAAGCCAGACAGATTCCATTGTCCTGATCCTGGTGTCACCATAGGTCCTCCACAAATATATTTCCCATTCTGAGTCCTGGCCAGAAACTGACTGCCAATGGTAAAATAATCTGTTTCCCCTAAGTTGTCTTCAGATGCAGGGCCATCGTATTCTCCACAACCTTTTTTAAAAAAAGAAAGTTGGATGAGAGGTTGAGTGAAAGGTTCTTGAGGAAGGGAACAGCACATTCTTCTTCACTTCTTATTAAAATAAGTTATTACTGCACAAATTGAATACTTCACCAGGATGAGAGGCAGGGATCCAACTGAGAACCAACACTACAAAAGTAGTTGACTGCTTCATCAGGTCTCAGGAATTCAGAATTATTCCATATCACTCCCCATGATTAACCCCCTGTCATCTCCTTGGCATTGTCAAGCTACAATCCAGCTCCTCTCAAATCTGATATTGAGAAAATTCTTCAGAGCAGCCTTTCAAATGGTCTTAGCAAACCTCCCTTCCTCAAAAGGGAATAGCTCCCTTTAAGGGTATCAAAATATCTCCTTTTTGCCAACTTGAAACAATCATATGTATGGCTGAAACATGAGTTCATGTCAGTGTTTGACAAATCTTTCTCCAGTGCTTTGTTATGATATAATCATGCAAATTACACCACCAATGGCAATGCATCACACATTGCAGCATATCTGACATAATTTACATAATCATGACATTCCAATCATCTACACCAGGGGTGTCAAACTCACAGCCAGTGTGTCAGCCTCCAAGATTTCTTCTTCTGCTTGACTCTGCAGCTGCCATAGAAACCGGGGGGAGGAATAATTGGGGGGAAGAGTGCTGGAGGTTGAAGTTGTGTGAACTGTAAATGTTGGGATGCTTTCCTGCTTATTGCGCAAACACAGCTACTTATCTTTTCTACGCCAAGGTCAACCATCCTGGCATACCAGATGTAACCTGAAGATGTAACCCACATGAAGATGTAACCCACATGACATTATACACACCTCAGATTGGAAGTCCAGTTTGAATTGTTGGGGGTGGGAACTTGGGATAACTTTCTATATGTCATTTCCACGCCTTTTGCCTCAGATCTTATATTTCTTCTGTTGCTACCCCTTTATATTCAGTAAAAGTAGTTTTCTCTGTAAAAATGGAGTCTAAGGCTTTCTTTCTTGGATTTTGAATGGAGCAACGCCTGACATTGTGGGTTGGATGCATCACATGTTGGCCCTGCCCCTGCCCAGTTTAGTGAAGGGAAAAAAAGCCCGGATATATCACGTGATGCCACGCGATGACACCATGACGCTGTGAGTTTGACACCCCTGTTTTACACTATGATGCTACATGATGTTATTTTGATGTCACAGGGGCTTTAATAAATATCTCAGAATTTTTTTAATTTATTTTATTTGGTTTGTCAATTGCTTACAAGATAATAGATATAAGTAAAAACATAGTTATGAATACATGGATACATATAAGAAAAATAAAAGAAACAATAGGATATGGATAGTAGGCACGTTGATGCGCTTATGCATGCCTCCTACAGACCTCTTAAGAAAGGGGTGAGGTCAATAGTAGAAAGTCTAAGGTTAAAGGTTTTGGGGTTTGGGGAGGAAACCACAGAGTCAGGTAGAGTATTCCAGACATTGATCACTCTGTTGCTGAAGTCGTATTTTCTGCAATCAAGTTTGGTGCAATTAACTTTCAGTTTGTATCTATTGTTTGCTCTTGTATTGTTATGGTTGAAGCTGAAGTATTCATTGACAGGTAGGACATTGCAATGTATGATTTTATATACTATACTTAGATCAGACTGAAGGCGGCATAGTTCTAGGTTTTCTAGGTCTAGAATTTCAAGTCTGGTGGCATAAGGTATTCTACAATGAGTAGAGGAGTGGAGAATTCTTCTTGTGAAATATTTCTGGACTTTCTCAACTGTGTTAATATCAGATATGTAATGTGGGTTCCAGACTGATGAACTGTATTCGAGTATTGGTCTAGCAAATGTTTTGTATGCTCTAGTTATTAGTGTAATATTACCAGAGAAACAGCTACATAAGATTTGGTTAACAACGCTTAATGCCTTTTTGGCTATGTAGTTACAGTGGACTCTAGTTCTTAGATCATTAGAGATGAGTACTCCAATGTCCTTGACAGAGTTTGTATCATCAACAAGGTCTTGACTACTCAGCCTGTATTTTATTTTCTGATTTTTTTTTGCCAATATGTAAGACAGAGCATTTGTTTGTTGAGATTTGAAGTTGTCATTTGTTTGACCATTCTGATACATAGTCGAGGTCTTTTTGAAGGGTAGCAGTATTGTCTGTGGTGTTGAATAGCTTTACATCATCAGCGAAGCGGACACAGTTGCTCTTAATATGATCACAGAGGTCATTTATGTAGCATATGAAGAGAGTTGGTCCTAGGACATTGCCTTGGGGGACACCACTGTTGACAGGTACAGAATTTGATAGGACGCTTCCAATTTTGACCATTTGTTGTCTGTTTGACAGGAATGCTTCTATCCAGTTATGCAGGTGTCCAGAGATACCATAAGATTTTAGTTTTAGGAGTAGTTTGTCATGTACCACTGAATCAAAGGCTTTAAAGAAGTCTATGTAGATTGCGTCTATTGCTTTGCCCTTGGTCGAGTTATGTAGTCCATATGTTTTTGCAGTGTAAGAGTTGCAGATTGCAGGATAGTTTTTTTCTGAAACCAAATTGTTTATTAGAGAGTAGGTTATTTGTCTCTAAGTGGAGGATAATGGATTGGTTAATAACTGATTCCATGACTTTATAGGTGACGCAGCATAAAGCAATTGGTCTGTAATTTTCAACTAGGCTGGAGTCTCCCTTTTTGAAGATGGGGATGACCATGGCTTGTGACCATAGTTTTGGGAAGGGCTAGTCCTGAAAGATTTTTCAAAGATTATGCTTAGAGGTTCGGCTATGGTGCTTAGATTTCTCTTTTAAGACAGCAGTCCATGAAGAACATCTGTCCAGAAATGCTGAACAATGTTTTGAAAATCAAAATCTTTTAATTAAGCACAGAGTTTTCTGCAAAAAACATGGGTGTGGAACACTAAAGAGGATAATGCATATGATTATATGCTAATTGTATCAACTTGGCATATCCTGGGAAAAACATTGCATATATTTTAATTCAAAACTCTTAAACAAGAATTATATATAACTATGTATTATATACTATACTGCATGTTTTTTAAAAATGTGCTCATATTTAATCTCATTATCTCAAACATACTATTTTCCGCAAAGTATTGCAATATATAAATCACACAGATTTCTTGCAAAACTACCAAAAACTGGAATGTAAAAATCAATGAAGTTCATTTACATGACCTTGGCTATCAAAGCAGATACCCAGAGATTTATACCAAAGTTAATTTTGAACTGCCCATCAATTCTGTTCATGTATATCAACATTGGAACATTCACCTTTGACATACTGTGTGACAGTAAATCAAACCGATTGCCATAAGATTTATTTTCGTGTGATGTATTTAAAAACAGTGTGTTGAGAACATGATGTACATGATGCACAAGACACAATAATTGCTTATGCACAAAAGTAAAACAAGTTATTCTGCATACAAAACAAAAGTCCTGTTGAAGTTCCTTGGGGGTATAGCAACTAGAAATTTAAAAAAGATGTTGGGACTCTGGAAAAAATGCAAATGTACATCTGACTTTGGGGATATTTATTTTATTTTATTTAGTTTAGTTCACTTTATTGTCATTGAACCTCGTACAATGAAATTAAACACCATCTTCAGTGCACATCATGACCATGAAAATAAACACAAACACACATCCTTCACACTCCACACATTGAACTGAAACCCCTCGACACTGCACCAACACTGCACTATACAGTAGAATTCAACAGAGCTACTGCCCTGGGATAGAAGTTTTTTTTCAGCCTATTTGTCCTTGTTTTTATTATCCTGTACTGTCTGCCAGATGGTAACAGTTCAAAAAAAGGGTGCCCAGGATGAGATGGATCTTTAGGAATGTTGGCAGCGGGAACTATAATTATTATTTATTATTATTTATTGATAACCAAAGAAAAGTGTATTTTCTGTGCAGTATACACTCCTTGGTCACTGAATCTGGATGTCACAAAGCAAAGCCCACATTTTGTAATTAATCCCCGCACCCCATTTTGATTGGCAGAGTGCTGCAGGAGACTGAGTACTGTCACATGCCCTGGCCATTCCCCTGGCCATACCCACCCAGACAGACACTAAGAGCAGAGAACCAGTTGTTAAAAAATTTGAAGCCTACCACTGCAGTAAATTCTCAGTTCTATTCAGTTGTCCAGACTCCACCACAAATAAAGGGATTATAGGGTTGTAAAAAAGACAAAAAAATATTAATACAACCATATCAAGACATCTAAAGCACAGTGGAGAAACATCAGGGATTAATTATCTCAAAACTCAGAACCCCAATCCCGACTAAGAATAAAGTGGGCATCTCAGTTGCCTCATATGTTCGCAATATCCATGTCTTCTGCCTTTCAATCACTAGAGTTGCCTTGCCTGGTGTTCTAGAATATGGATTCTTTCTTTAAAACAGTACAATGTCTAAGGAAGCCATTCACATAAAGATACAAGCATACCCATTTGTCAGGATAGATAGCTGGACTGGTGAGCAGCTAGAAGCTATGGGAATTGATTTGCCTCACACTGACAAGAAGATTTGCTAGCATTGCTGTGTGTGAAATGAACTGAAATAGTTTTATATCATGACACCAATAGAACAAAAATGTCAACTTTCATCAAGTCCTGCAGGAAGGTTTTGTTGTGGCCTTTTGAGTGGCCTGATCCTCCTAGTGCCCTGCTGACGTAAGTTCCTCTTTGTCAAGCGTGTTGCCTCTGAAAACATTTGAGTAAATTTTCATGAATTTAGCAATTTGTTTTTTCTGAGAACAATTTCCATTAAGCTTGCGGGCCATGTAAGATTAAACTCATATTAGCAGAAAATGAGAACATATTAATTGAAATGGGTGGAATTTCATGCTTCAGTAACAGACAGTTCCAAACTTGGAATTTGTTTCTAAGTTCAACAGTAACTCTTATGAGCTTGACATCCTTGTAATTCTACTGAATCTTTAGATGAGCTATAATTTCTGGAACTTCCATTCCTGGGGCGATGTATGTGTGTGTGTGTGTGTGTGTGTGTAATAAATTAATGCATTAAACTTACTGATTAAAACTCAATATTCCAGTATCTCAGGGCGTATACAATTATTATTGGGCTAAGATGTGATGATAATGGTTCTTTGAGAAGTCAATAATATCAGACAGTAAAATTATTGTCTGTGATTTTCTCTGCAGGGATGGACACAAGATACTAAAAGGGGGAAAAAAAGATTCAAATCATTGTCTTGTGTTAAAGTGCTATGTGCCATTTTTGATCACTGTGCCAGGCAAGCATCTGCACTCTATAATGTTATCATGTTATTCTCAGGAAAATGCCACAAACAGCATATTGGTGGGTCCTAGTGTGTGTGTGTGTGTGTGTGTGTTAAAGTTACAAAAACTTGTCACACCAATATAATATGTGCAATATAATATGGTTTCCCCCCTCAAAGACCCACCATGATCTTAGCTTGTGTTTCTTCCCTTTTTGTTATGCATTTGCCTTTCAGCAGCAGAGCTGAAATTTTATGATAAAAAAAATTTCTGGCCATAGGCGATCACATTTGGATAATAGGATTAGTTGCATAAATGCTCTTCTGTAAATATTGCAGGACTAGCATTACCATCTCTGGGGTTGATGGACACAGTCTCTGGATCTTAGCAAAATGACGTAGCATTCTGGCTGTCTCTGTTGGAATCCCTTTCTCGAAAACTAAGGCAATCATACTAAGAGGGAAAGGAAGAATAAGATGGTTCTCTGTGGTCATGTCAAACTCTTCTTTACCAGACTCTGAGCCAGCAGAAAATTGCAAGTAGTCCTCAAATCAAAGCAACAGCACTTACACTGATAAGCACTTCATAGTGCTTTAGAGAACTCTTTGGGCATGTTGCCCCAACAACCTGGGCCTCTCATTTTATCGATCTCGGAAGGATGGGAGACTGAGTCAATCTTAAGCCTTTTAGGATTGAACTCCTGATAGTGGGAAGAGTTAGCCTGCAATATTGCATTCTAACAACCCTGACAGTATGGCTCATATGATTGCATGATTATAATGGAGCCTGTCCATCACAATCATAACTCATGATAGTTGTAAAACAAGTCGGTCGCATGACCGATCCAATTTTACAACCTTTTTGGTGCAAATTACAGCAATCATTAAGCAAATTCACAATCATTGAGTGAATGCTACAGTCGTTAGACAAACCACTGGTATATTATCAGCTTGTTTGCCAGAAACCAGAAGTAAATGCCAGGTTTGGGCAGAAGCAACATGAAACATGGTCATGTGACCATAGGATGTTTCAAATGGCCATAAATTTGTTGAGCCAAGTTGTTGAGCAATTTCAGGAGGGGCTGTTGACTGCCAGAATTTAGAATTTTCGTTGTAATTATCCACCAGGTAAATCCATCCAAATTTCAAATGGATGCTAGACCAGCTGAGAATTACTTGCTGCATACCAATTTAAAATGTTGCTGCAGATATTGGTGATTGTCATCCTGTTATAGGCAAGGTAAAGGGCATGTTCTAGAGATGAATTAGTAGATCATGAGATGGAACTAGGCTGGACAGCAAGTACATTTTATGAATGAGTGAATATAGTTGGCTGGTATAGCTGCTTGTCAAAACTTCTGGTTTGGTATTTGATCTGAGGATGTTGAATTTATTTATTTAACATACCACCACGAACAGAACCAGTTCTTGGTAGTTTTCATAATACAGACAACATTAAAATATCCACAATAAAACAATAAAATATCCACATAAAATTGCCTTTATGCACAAAACAATAAAATAAATACAATTGTTTAGTACATAAAAACAAGAAATAAAATAAACCTTCACACCCATAACCCAAATATATAATAATATATCAAATAAAAAGTCTAAGGAACAGCTCAAACTTCAGCATTTCACTGAATGCAATCAGGCAGAATCTTGAGTCAGATTTCCAGTAGGAGATTATTTATTTTATTTATATGTCTATTATATGCTAAAGTAATTTGGGGGGCGGGGCCAGTCAAAGTATTTGCCAGTTCTCCAAACTACTCAAAATTTCTGCTACTGGTTCTCCAGAACTGGTCAGAACCTGCTGAATACCACCTCTGGTCTGGAAAACCCAGTACACATAGTTAATCTATGACTAAATCTGTTGTGCAAAATCATTATAGTAAATTATAGTTCATGTATCCCCTATATTGAAAAGTGTTACTGAGAAAGCCCACATCAACAGATAGGAATATAACAGCTGGTAAGATCTGGTCTACTTTTTGGACACATTACATGACTATATAGCTCTTGCAAAAAATCTATAATGCTGGAAAGAATGGAAAAAAGGGAAAAAGGGGACAACCACCAACAAGATAGATTAACTTAATTACCACAGTGATTGGAGCATTACTAGAAGACCTGAGGGGTCAGATCAGAGATAAATCAACCTGAAGAAGTTCTATCTATGTGATTGCTTAGAGTCAAAATCAACTTGATGGCATACAATCTATCAATCAAAATCTCACCTTAGATAAGGATGTGTAAAGAGATTTAAAGCCGGCCCAAAGGCATGCAAAAGGGGAAAGGAAGAAACAACCTGACTTGGAGAAGCAATTACATAATCAATACATTGCAAAAGGTGTGAGGAAGAAACTCAAAATAACCCCACTTTGATTTGTCTAATATGAGAGGACCCAGGATAAAATTCAAGAGTCTGTTATTCAATGGCAGAGTGAAATAATATTCCTGGAAGCCCAACTGTCTGTTTCTGAACCTGGTCTCCTTCAAAGGCTGACAACTTGCCATAGATCTCGGTGAATGGGTTATTTTTTTTTTATTTTTTTTTATTTATTTTGATTTGTCAATTGCTTACAAGATAATAGGTATAAGTATATACATAGTTATGAATACATGGATACATATAAGAAAAATAAAAGAAACAATAGGACAGGGACAGTAGGCATGTTGGTGCACTTATGCACGCCCCCTACAGACCTCTTAGGAAAGGTGTGAGGTCAATAGTAGAAAGTCTAAGGTTAAAGTTTTTGGGGTTTGGGGAAGAAACCACAGAGTCAGGTAGAGTATTCCAGACATTGACCACTCTGTTGCCGAAGTCGTATTTCCTGCAACCAAGTTTGGTGTGGTTAACCTTGAGGTTGTATCTCTTGTGTGCTCTTGTGTTGTTATGGTTGAAGCTGAAGTATTCATTGACAGGTAAGTCATTGCAATATATGATTTTATATACTATACTTAGATCAGACCGAAGGTGGCGTAATTCAAGGTTTTCTAGGTCTAAAATTGATATTACCAGAGAAAAAGCTACGTAGGATAGATAATAGATAGATAATAGGTTAGATGAGATTAGTTTTGCTGAGCTGATTTCTAATTGATATAAAACATTATTAGTTTATCAAAATATAAAATGCAAAAATAATAATAATGGGAAATTAGCAGAGGAAAAGGGGGGAACGAGAACATATGTGGTAGGACACTTCCACCTCTTTTTAGCACAGTAGAAGATAATAACACCACAGCCTCAACATTTTTATTTTTAGACAGTAATAAATACTAGCCATTTCTATAGCAGCAAACCCATCTAATCAGCAAATCAAAATCAAAGTTTCATTTTTTTCATCACAAACAGAAGCGATTTTCAAATGGGAACAAGATTAGATATGTTCTTTTCCTAGAATAGAGCAATCAGTTTAACCATCTCTCCTTTTTTCCCTTGCTGTGAGAAATAATATATAATTCTTTTTGTACTTATTAACCTTTATAAACTATCATTAATTATATTAACAAAATTTACTAACTTTCTTAGATTCTTTAACTTTGAAAGGGAACCCAACCACCACCACCATTTTTTCTGAGCTGAATTGTTCAGGCAACAGCCAGCAAAATGGAGAAGACTTTCTAAAATGGTGAAGCTAATTTGAAAGAAATATGAAACCATTTCAGGCTAACAATATATCAGTTGTAATTTGAAGTAGGCTTGTAATCAACGGCTCTGTTTACATTTACCTGAAGCCTATTAGATGATGGCGAGTGAGGTATCTACTCCTATAGGCCATCGTGACCTGGTTTATGAAATTCTCTGTGAATGAAGTCTCTCTCATCACTTTGCACTGGATACCACACAGACAGAGCTTTATGAGAAGACTGGAGAAATTTGTTTTAAAATCTGTCTAGGAAATATTGGTTTTGCTGAATCTGAAGAAATGATTGGATTCTGTGAAGTAAGAGCACTGAGAGGTCCTCAGTGGTTAGAATAGAATAGAATAAACTAGAATACTTTATTGGCTAAGTGTGATTGGACACACAAGGAATTTGTCTTGGTATAAATACTCTCAGTATACATACAGAAAAGGTACATTTGTTAAAGATCAAGAATCATAATGATAGTCATAGGGTACAATCAACAATCAAATCATACTAGAAAACAGTCAATATAAATCGTAAGGATACAAGCAACAAAGTTACAGTCCTACAATCACAAGTGGGAGGGGATGGGTGATAAGGAGTGATGAGAAGATTAACAGTAATAGTAGTGTACACTTTGTAAATAGTTGAACAATGTTGAGGGAATTATTTGTTTAGCAGAGTGATGGCTTTCAGGAAAAAACTGTTCTTGTGTCTAGTTACTGAACTCAGTGTTAACTCGTAAAACATTCCTATGGCTGTTTTTGGGTTGCCATAAACAAGGGGGGAAGGAAATCTGAAGAAGCAGTATGGCAGTTTAAAACCAGAAGTACATTCCATGCTTATCTTACAAAGATTGTAGCTAGGCTACTGGATCTTCTGCCCATGAAAATCCTTCATTGGAGAATGTGACTGATGACACCAAAGCCCGTGAAGGTGCTTCATTGGAGAATCTGATTTATGATACCCCCAGGAGGGGAAGGGGGAAACAGGGTCACAGGTGATTGCAAATTATGTATGCCAGAGTTGGCTTCATTTAAGTTAATGCCAACATGTTGCTCCTAATAAATCTTTTGAATTCTTTTGAAGCTTGGCTCATGATTTAATTAGGGCAATCACTGGAACCCTGACACTCAATTGTTTTCTTGCAGACATTTCATTACCCAAACTAGATAACATTATCAGTATTATGTCTGATCCATACCTTGTCCATTAAAGAGCAAAACAAGGTCAATGCAGAAGGAAAGCAATGTCTCTTTGAAGGAGGGAATAGTGCTACTTACCTTGATGTGGTTTGGTATTGGTCTTGCAAAGAAAACATCTCTGACTCCGTCACTTAAAAAAACCCTTTCTGTTCAGTCTGCACCCTCTCTTTTTGAGGGAAGGTGGTAAAAAGATAGAGGGATTTCAGTTACAGAGAATTTTAGATCAAGTAAATTGCATTCTTCTTAGTCAGGATTCAGACTAGAACTGAAACAGTACTGGAATTCTGATTATTGGGATAGTTTAACTATGATATTGTTATGGATTTCTGCAAAGGCTGAAGCTTGGAAGCTCCTAGGTGGACAGATAAACTCAATAGTAATGGGGAAATAATGCTTTGACCCATGCTTAACCCTTATCAAGTTAGACAGAGGACTCTTGGATGTGCTTGAGGAAAATTGCCATACTGTTGTACATACTGTTGCTATATTGTTGTACTTTCAATGCAGTCTTTATCAACTAACTCTTATTTTGCCTCATTCAATCTTCAATGTGAGGACCAAACTCTGTGGAGTAATAACGATCTGTTAAGGATAAATTTCCTACTGTAAAAACAGATTATTCCTTTTTAAATATCATGGAGGAATATAAATGTCTATGTAAATTTCACTAGGAAACCCAAAGTGCAGGACATTGTTCAGTAGTTCAAAGACCTGTATCTCCTAAAATCAGTACAGAGGTGCTTCTAATGAATAATGTGAGGGAGTATGGCATTTAACTTTCTTTTCTCCTCTCTTAATAGTAAAAAACAGCCATTAAAAATTACATCTACTACCCTACTGGAAACTCACTACGTCTACTCATGAGAGTTGAATTTTCTTTCAAGAAACTAACAAAGGAAATAGTGGGAGACTGAAAATAATTTCATTTCTTTATGTATTCTTCATTCTGACAATGCACTGTTTCTTTTTGTGTTAATGGGAATGGTCTGTTCCTCTATCTGTCTCGATATTAAATTAAATAAAGGCTACAACCTAATATTTACTTTATCTCATTTCAAATGTGTAATATTTGTACACTAAATAGGGTGGTATTGTGTCGCCTCTTGCTGAGGGTATCCTTTTTCTTATTATCTTTTTGTTCTTCAAAATTGAAGTGAAATCCCATTTACTCTCAGAGACCTCTGAAAGAACTATTAGTTTTCCTGCCACCACAAACCCTTTTCTTATTTAGAGGTTATTATGTTTTTCTCCTTTATTTTTTTCATAAAATATATCTGAGTAAGTGACATGTCAGGACGAAATAGTCTGGCACGGTCATTTAGATAACAATTAAACAAAGAAATCAATTAACTTATACTGAATAGATTAAAATGAATAAAACAAGTTCACATAATATTACAAAAATGTTAAAATGAATACAACAAGGTCATATAAACATTATTTGACCTCCTGGAATTCCTTGACTTATAATCACAACTGAGACCAGAACTTCTGTGGCTCAGTAACACAGTTATTAAACTAATTACCACATGACCAGGACTGATTTTAAAACCCTTTTTTGCCATGGCTGTTAAGCAAATCTGACTTCCCCCATTGACTTTGCTTGTTGGAACTCTCTGGAAAGATCACAAAAGGAGATCATGGGATGCCTCAACCATCATAAACACATGTCAGTTGCTAAGCACCCAAACACAATCACGTGATTGTGAATAGTCTTAAGTGTGAGGAACAGTTAAAAGTTATTTTACTTCAATGCTATTGTAAGTTTGAATGGTCACCAAATGAATGGCTGCAAACTGACACTCTGATGGATGGAGTTAATCTAAACTAAGACTCAGAATGTCTCTCCAACCTGTTGTTCTACTCACATCTCCCTATATTGATTGCAGCTAGAGCCAATGGCTGGTGGCTCATGTAGTTAAGAGCAGGGGTGGGATTCAAATTTTTTAACAACTGGTTCTTTGGGTGGGGCTAGATGGGTGTGGCCATGTAATTGGGTGACATGGCTTCTTCTCTTTTTTTGCAGCACCCCCCTCAATTTTTTTTGGCTCCTGGGCCTCAGGGAAGCCTCCTGGGACAAGCAGTAAGACAGCAAGGGGGATCCCGCATAGCTAATCATTAGAACATCTGATCATTGGGAGGGGGGAAAAATACCTTAAGGAGTGACTGTGCAGGGGAGAACATAGTCAGCGATGTCGGGCATGCACGATAAGGACTGACTGGGTGGGGAGGGGATAGGCGGGGCCAGCAAAGGGCACGATTTGCCGGTTCTCTGAACTGCACAGAATCATAACAACTGGTTCTATAAAACTGGTCTGAACCAGTAGAATGCCACCTCTGGTTAAGACGCTGAGTCAGGATAGCATCAAGATATCAACAGTGGCAGTTCAAAATCTGAGAGTGTGAACCTGGCGACAGAATGAGCTCCCATCAATTTGTCTGAGCTCCTGCTGGGTCTGTGACAATTCTCCACAGCAAACTCATCATGGCCAACTTGTCCCAGTCAATTTGCCATGGCCAATTCACTGTGGGACAACTTGCCACAGCTTACTTCCCACAGGACAACTCACTACAGGACAAGAGTTACACTAATGTCAAAGAAATAGTGGAAAAGGATCGTGAAAGAAAGGATGGATTCAAAAGGAGGGACAGAATGAAATGTGAATGGCAAAAATTATTTTTTAAAAATTTTTAAATAATTAAATAGAATTATTAAATTGTCCCGTGGCAAGTTGGCTGTGGCAAGTTGTTCTGCCGGAGTTGGACAAGGTGAGTTGGTTGCAGCGAGTTGGACAAGGTGAGTTGGCTGAGCAAGTTGTCCCATTCCTGCTCCTGCCAACCTAGCAGTATGAAAGCATGCAAATATAAATAGATAGATAGGTAGCAGCTTGGTGGCAAAATAACAGGGAAATGGATCCTGTCATGCCCCTGGTGGACACTGACTCTGAGGGAGAGGAGGAACAGCCGACAGGGAGTGGAAGTGTGTCTCCAGAGGTTGTGGAGGAGGCTGGGGAAGGGCAGAGGCCAACTGAGCAGTCAGAGGAGGACCCAGGTCCATCCCCTATCCATCCTAGGTCATGCAGGGAGGAGAGGATAAGGGAGAAACATGGTCTACTTGGGAGGAGAGGGCCTTGATCCTCTTCATGGGCTGCACCTGTGACAACTGAATAAGAGGATGGACATGCGTACGGGCAAGCGCTGGAAATAAAACATGGAAATATCTCTAATTTATGGTTCCTCTCCGAGTTTGGCGCCCTTCCCAGTGTGTGTTCTGTTATCTGTGAACAACCTCCACCCCTTATCTTGCCTGGTTTGTGTTGTTTTTTCCCTCCTTCTTGTAACTGCTTGTGTGGGAGTTTTTTTTGTCTTCTGTCAAGGATATTTGGAGCTTGGAAGCAAAATAAAAGAATAAAAGGGGCTTCAACTGTTTTTTGTGACTGTGTTTATTTTGTATCCCCACCCTGGGTCATCACACACTCTTTGGCAATGGTGTTGCCAGCTAATCCTTTCAACCAGTAGCATCTTCGTAGATGTTTCCAACATAAAAATAATAGTAGCTGAAACCAGTCCAGTCCAGTTCAAAAGATTCAGCTGAATATGACTCCATCCCTGACAGTAATAAATTATTCCTATGAATATTATTTAAGAATATAAGTTCATTAAGTGTGCATGCATATCAATCCATCATGTTCATTGTCTCTCATTATTATATCATCATTTTTCTTTCAAAACTCCTAACCTCAACATCTTCTGGTAGAGTTATTTGACGGGTAAAACTGCTGATGTGTTGAATGGCACGCATTACTAGGTAAAACAAGAAATACGGTGGACTACCAAGCCAGATTTGTAATACAGTTCATCAAATATTTGATTAACTTCATCAAGACAGAAGATTTATGGACATTTTGGAGGGTTGCATTCAGTTTTGTAAGTCTTAAGCAATCAAGATGAAATTCTGACTCAGTAGTCTTTGACACAACATATACAAAGCAGTGGTGGGATTCAAAATATTTTATTACTGGTTCGGTGGGCATGGCTTGATGGACATGGTATGGCATGGCTTGGTGGGCATGGCAGGGGAAGGATACTATAAAATCTCCATCCCTCCCCCACTCCAGGAGCAGGATACTACAAAATCCCTTTTCCTCCCTGTTGAGGTATTCCCCGTTAGTAGAATGAGTGCACTCAGGGAAACATAGTGAGAGTGATGATGAATAACACACAACTAGCACACAGATACACTGAATAGTAAAATGTAGGTTTTACTTCCAGTAAACAGTTAAGCAAAGTCCAACAAACAATCCAAGTCACACACGGTTAAAGCAGTCAGTATCAGTCCAGGGATAATCCAAAAACAAAGTCCAGTATCATAAACAAAGTTCAGTAACCGTAGTTTGTTAACAGTTGCAAGACTCACAGCAATCTGAGCAGAACCATGATCAGGCAACAGCAATAGGGAAATGCAAGAAGAACAAACCAGGTTTCTGGCTCCATCTTATGGCCGTTGGAGGAACCACACCCAATTACAATTACAGAATTCCCTTAAAGAGACAGTATTACATGACTATCCTGGTTTATATATTGCCAATCCAACTGTTAGGTGACTATCATTCCTAACACTCCCCACTCCACTAACCTGCTTTCCAGCTCTGTTCTCCTGTGTAGGGCAACAAAACAAGACCCAGCCGATCAGCTGGGACTTGGGAGGCAGAGAATAGATGGGGACGAGGCCAGTCAGAAATGTATTTGCCGGTTCTTCAAACTACTCAAAATTTCCACTACCAGTTCTCCAGAACTGGTGAGAACCTGCTGAATACCACCTCTGGTGCAAAGAAAGAAAAGGAAAGGGGGGGGGGGTGGGCATTCCATATTGCATTGGAGAGACCAGCTGCCTTTGTCTCTCTAACTCATATTCAAGTAAATAGTCCTGTCCCTCAATCCATACCTCAAAGCCTTTCCCTCTGTGCCTTAGAAGGGAAGAACCTGATGGCAAGGATCTTTAATCTAAGGATTTCCCAATATTGTTCGCTCTCACCAACACACTTATTATGAGGAAAGTAAAGAGTCCATCTTGACTTTCAGTGGATGCTCCTTGGTTTAGTCTTGGACCACTTCAATGTTTTATATCTATATGGTTGCAGCTATAACTAACTTTGAGAACTGAAGCTTTTAAATGGTTTTCCTAGCCTGTTTCCTCCTCCATTTTTTTCCTTGTGTGTTATGTGTTTTAGATGGCAAATCTGGAGGCAGTCTTATTAAGATTTATATTTGTAAAACATATTGATTCCCCCCCGCCTTTTGACCCAATATAAACCCTTCACCTAAAATTCCTAACCAAAAAAATCTATTCAGGAAATAAAAAATAACAACAACAACTTTTCAATTGGACCAAATGTTTTTATGCGACTTATCAATCTGATCTTCCTCCTCCACTTCTGTTCATGACAATAAGGGAAAAATAGAGTAGCAAGGAAGCCACCTGAAAAGGACAGTGGAGATGACCTTGCATTCTCTTTTGCATGTGTGTCTCCTGTTCTGGATTGGTTAATATTTGAAATACTTACTGTTCATTGGTCTACATTCCGGCGGGAGATCCTCGCGCCGTCATTGGTTGGCTTAGGCGCGGGAGCCCTTTAAAAGAAGGGCTGCCGCGCCGCCGTGCCAGTCGGTGTCCTGAGAATAAAACAAAAAGACTGAATCACTATACGTGTGTGCCTCTTCATTGCCGCTCCAAAACACTGGCGACGAGGATGGGATCGAGGCAACACGTTTAGAGAGTGCATAGCGGCGGAGAGCGAGCGGCATCATGTCCGGAAGCAACGCACCGCCTGAAAAATTCAACCCGGCCAAGGAGGAATGGCAGACGTATGTGGACCGATTCCTCATGTTTTTGGAGAGTAGCGATCTGAGCGGAGTGTCGGATCACCGAAAGAGAGCGGTGTTTTTGACCCACTGCGGCCAAGCCGTTTTTCGGATGGCAAAGGCGCTAGCGTCTCCAATCGATGTCAAAACGCTAACTTGGCCCGAGCTAGAGAAGATCCTGAGGAAACACTACGCGCCCACAGTTTCCTGCCTGATAAAGCGCCATGAGTTTTACCTCCGGAACCAAAAAGAAGGTGAACCTATCGCCGATTTCGTGGCAGATTTAAGAGAAATAGGTGGAGAGTGCGAATTCTCGGATTTCAATGAGGCGCTAAGAGACCGGATCGTTTTAGGCTTAAAAGATCCAATATTGCAGAGTAAGTTGCTAAACCGACCCAAGATAACAGCCACAGAGGCCATCGAAGAAGCCACCGCAGCCGAAGCTGCTCACAAATCGGCGGCAAGAATGAAACAGATTAATCAAGCTGCACACCACAAATCCAAAGACGCCACCAAAGCTGATGATGAACAAGGAAAAACCTCAACACACTACGAGGATCTTGAAACTGAGACCAGTAGTGAAGAAGACGAGGTTTGCCACCTAAAAGCCGCGAGAGGAAAAAAAGAGCGGGCACCCAGGCGGTTTGATTTTGAATGCAACCGTTGTGGTGGAAACCACCCCAGATCAGAGTGCCGGTTCATAGACGCAATATGCCGAAAGTGTGAAAAGAAAGGGCACATTGCAAGGGTATGCAGAGCCCGATCAAGCTACAGCCCCAGGCGAAGAGAAAGCCCTCCCCCAAGAGAGAGAGAAAAGAAAACAAACAACCGTTGGAGCCAGGAAGGAAGGAATAGAAAGTTTAAAGAGTCATCTTACAAGAAGGAAGAAACACATCAAACAATAATAATTGGTCACTCTAATACAAAAAACGTCAAAAAAGTCCACGTGCAAGTAAGAATTGAAGAGAAAAATTGTGAAATGGAAGTGGATTCGGGATCATTCCTTTCCATGGTTTCCTGGGACACTATTAAGAAATTGATCCCAGACATACGGCGAAGCGAACTAGACAAACAGAAATTAACGCTCAAAGACTACCAGGGAAACAGAATTCCGGTAGTAGGGATTGGACATTTCCAGGTAACCTTCAACAACCATACTGAGATTCTGCCCCTAACAATCGTGGACCGGAACAGACCCAGCCTCTTAGGACTGGAATGGTTCGAACCGCTGGGAATAGGGATGACCGGTATCAACCATATCACAGACGCTGACTGGGAGGCAGATCTCATTCAAGAATTCCAGGACCTGTTCAGCGAAGAATTAGGCAAGTACCGGGGTAACCCGATCTCTTTTAACATAGACCCCAAGGTAGCCCCAATTAGACTAAAGGCTAGACGGGTACCTTTTGCCTTAAAGCCAAAAATAGAAGAACAACTGGATAAACTAGTAAAGCAAGGGGTCCTCGAGCCAGTTGACCACGCTAAATGGGAGACCCCTATAGTGACCCCTATAAAAGCAGACGGGTCGGTTCGTATTTGTGGGGACTATAAGGCGACCCTCAACCATGCACTACAACAGAGCGCATACCCCGTGCCTGTCGTGCAACACTTGTTACATTCTATCAAGGGCGGAAAGATTTTCGCTAAACTCGATTTGGCTCAGGCTTACCAGCAACTGCCCGTTGACAAAAAAACAGCGGAAGCCCAAACTATTGTAACACACCGGGGTGCATTTAAGTGTAATCGCCTCCAATTTGGCGTTAGCGTGGCACCAGGCATTTTTCAATCTCTTATGGAACGCCTCCTTCAAGGAATTCCTGGAGTCATTCCGTATTTCGATGACGTCCTAATTGCAGCTAAACACAAATTGCAACTGCGAGACCGCTTAAGAAAAGTACTGACCAAATTTACTGAGGCTGGGTTTAAAGTCAAAAAAGACAAATGTACCCTTATCACAGACAAAATAGAGTTTTTAGGATACCTAATCGATGGCAATGGCATCCATCCAACAGCAGGAAAAACCCGTGCTATCAAAAATGCCCCCACACCAACTAACAAGGCTGACCTACAAGCTTTCCTAGGGTTGATAAATTTTTACCATGTCTTTTTGCCCCAGAAAGCCACGGTGGCGGAACCCTTGCATAGACTTTTGGACAAAGACGCATCGTGGAAGTGGGGACATCGGGAAGAAACAGCATTTAACAAAATTAAAGACATGATCACTTCAGCTCAAGTGTTAATTCAATATAACGAGACTTTGCCATTGTTACTAACTTGTGATGCTTCCCCCTTTGGAGTCGGAGCTGTTCTGAGCCACCTTCTACCTAACGGCAGAGAGGCTCCGATTGCCTTCTATTCAAAAACCTTGTCCCAAAGCCAAAGGAATTACAGTCAACTGGACAAGGAGGCACTAGCCATAATTTCGGGTATTAAACGTTTCCATGAATACCTGTATGGCCGATCATTTTCTATCATCACCGATCACAAACCCCTACTAGGTATCCTGGCGGGTGACAAACCCACTCCCCACATTCTATCACCCAGAATGACAAGATGGTCAGAATTCCTGGCCGCTTACAATTACACCCTGTCTTACCGCCCGGGTCCGACCATCACGCACGCCGATGCTTTAAGTCGTTGCCCGTTACCAGACTCTGATCCTGAACCAAACCTCAGCACTTCGACCTTTTTGATTGAGACCCTGCCCGACCTCCCGATGACAGCAGCAGACATCGCGCACGAAACCTCTAACGACCACCTACTGCATACCGTGAGTAGGTGGATCATAAAGGGTTGGCCTGACTCTGAGTTACAAGAACAGCACAGACCGTTTAAACAGAGACAAATGGAACTGTCCGTACTAAAAGGCTGTGTACTATGGGGGGATCGAGTGGTCATTCCACAAAAACTGCGAAATCCCATATTGAAACTATTGCATGAGGGACACCCCGGGGTGGTAAAGATGAAAAGTCTAGCTAGAAGTTATGTATGGTGGCCTGGGTTAGACAAGGATGTTACCGACTGGGTCGCGGGTTGCCAGCCCTGCCAGACTTCCCGGCCCTCACCCCCAAAGGCACCAGCTACTGAGTGGGATCTACCTAGGGGCCCTTGGTCTAGAGTCCACATAGATTTTGCAGGTCCGACTAAGGGACATACCTTCTTGATTCTGGTAGACGCTTATTCCAACTGGTTAGAAGTGAGCCTCATGAAATCAACCTCTTCTGAAGCTGTCATCCGACAGCTCAGTCACTGGTTTGCCACCCATGGTTTACCAGACGTCCTGGTATCTGACAACGGCCCTCAATTCACGGCTACAGAATTTGAGGGCTACCTAGCAAGTTTGGGCATACGCCATGCTTTAACCGCGCCGGCACATCCGGCAGCGAATGGACGGGCCGAGCGCATGGTCCGGTTTACCAAGGAGTCCCTTCTTAAGTTAGACCAGGGCCCTATACAAACACGCATCGACAAATTATTGTTCCTCCAACACACTACACCTAGTAGCACTACGAACAAAACTCCTGCTGAATTACTTATGGGGAGGAAACTACGTTCCCCTCTCGATAGACTACACCCCACCTACTCTACAGAGAAACCCCTAGATTCTTCAACCAAAGTCCGAACATTCCGAATTGGGGATTTAGTTTACGCTAAAAACCTGGTAGGGCACCCCTTATGGGTGCCAGCCACCATCACACATCTAACCGGACCCCGTTCTTACCGGCTTACCACCGCTGATGGCAAAAGCTGGAAGCGACACATAGACCAACTTCGAACTCGCACCCACCCCAGACCTGGCGATTTTCCTGGGGGGGAAGGGGAACAACCATCAAGCAGTCTGGATAAGGGAAGCCCACTAACAAACAATGACACCCTAACTCACACACACACACCCTCAACTCTAGCTCCGGTCGGGTCGCGCTGCTACGCACCTGATCCTGAAGAACGTCCCGCTGAAACATCTGACAGGGTCGTCGATAATCCAGGCCGAGCAGGGAGCGGCATGGCCACGTCAACTAGCCCAGTTAGGCCCGTTGGTAGTGACGCAGCCGGCTCGACCTGCTCGAAGTTTCCAGGGCCGGAGGCGAGAGGAGCAACAGGTCCTTCCGCACCAGCCGATGGTAACGACGCAACTGAGCCGCGCAGGTCCAGTCGGACTCACAGGAGCCCCGCCTATCTACGTGATTACGTAACATAGGCGCGGCTCCTGATTGGTCAGACTGGACCAAGGAGGGAGGGGTGTTCTGGATTGGTTAATATTTGAAATACTTACTGTTCATTGGTCTACATTCCGGCGGGAGATCCTCGCGCCGTCATTGGTTGGCTTAGGCGCGGGAGCCCTTTAAAAGAAGGGCTGCCGCGCCGCCGTGCCAGTCGGTGTCCTGAGAATAAAACAAAAAGACTGAATCACTATACGTGTGTGCCTCTTCATTGCCGCTCCAAAACATCTCCCAATCCAGTTCAAAGTCAGGAAAAAGTGCTAAGGCTTTGCCCTTCTACTAGGAAGTGAAGAAATTTCTTTATCTGACTGAACTGGCTTCAAATGTCTACTATGGTATAAGGAAGTAAATGAACGAGACTTCTGCAAGGCTTTTAAGGGTAATTCAATCCATAGTAGCAAATGATACACTTGTGCAGTGCTTCGGGTTGGAAGGCTAAAAGATGCTTGGAAAGTCACAAAGGTATTCACACACAGCACCTAGCTTCGATTTTTTTTTTTTTTTACCCAGTTGCGTCTGTTGCTGGAATTCTACCCTTTGAAGCTACTGAATAATCTCAGGGAAGAATGCATTTGGTTTAAAGAGATGTAGACCATTAGCATTCATGCTCCAAAGCTCTTTTTTTGTTTGTTTGTTTTCTAATCCAAAGTGCTGCACACCCCATATAAAAATACCTACACTGACTGTAAAATTTGAGTCAGATAAATGAAGAAGTCAAAGAGATTCTTGTTTAGAGGCTGTGTGCAAAATGTGTTATCTTTTGGCATGAGCTTTGTTGCAGCTGCATCAACATTAAATTCCCCACTTCTGCTTCCAGTGCTGGCTACAAACATTTTTCTTCCTCTGCCATTCATTCTCCTAGTTTCACTTTATCACCCAATTTTCCTCTTTAGGCCTCCTCCTCATTTCCAGTCTTCATTTCTTAGGCTTTCCTGGACCATTGTTTATTCCAGACCATAAGAAGACTTGAATTATTACTTATTTTCCAGCCTCTTCTATCTAACCTAAGGCAGACAAATGTCATTTGTGTGTTCTATAACATCACAACAATCCAGCCAATTTTTAGCAGAAACCTTCTTAGCGACTACTATAAAATCCTCCAGTGCATCAAAGAAGAAGTAGGGGTGACATAATAGCAGTGTTCCAATATTTCAGGGCCTGCCACAAAGAAGAGGGGGTCAACCTATTTTCCAAAGCACTAGAAGACAAGACAAGAAGCAATGGATGGAAATTAATCAAGGAGAGAAGCAGCCTAGAACTAAGAAGAAGAATGTTAACAGTGAGAACAATTAATCAATGGAATAGCTTGCCTTCAGTTGGCTTTGGATGCTCCATCACTGGAGGCTTTTAAGAAGAGACTGGATAGTCACCTGTCTGAAATGGTATAGGGTCGCTTGCTTGAGCAGTGGGTTGGACTAGAACATCTTCAAGGTCCCTTCCAATTCTGTCCTTCTCTTCTGTTCTGTTCATCATCCTGGTTTTTCCACATCTTGAGTTCCAAGCGTTATTTCCAGATAGCAGTTCTATTGGTGAGCTAGTGGTCTTCTAGGAAAACTTTGCAGCTTTCTGAGTCAACCACGATTACTGATTGGCAAATCAAAAGGAAAGTAATTGATGCAATCAATGCCAAAGATGATCTGTGCTCAGAATGCCATGCTAGGAAGACACGGGTATGCTCTGATTTTTAATACACTGAGGTTAAAAATTGCCTTAGGTAAGAGAGATGGCCAAAGGGATACTAGAAAGAAAGTTGGGACAGGCCATACTTATAAAGATGGGTCAAAATAACAGATAACAGATAATCAGAGTTGGAAGGGACCTTGTAGGTCATCTAGTCCAACCCCCCGCCCAAGCAGGAAACCCTACACCATTTCTGACAAATGGCAGTCCAATCTCTTCTTGAAAGTCTCAAGTGGTGGCGCTTCCACAACTTCCGAGGGCAAAGTGTTCCATTTGTTGATTGTTCTCAGTCAGAAAGTTTCTTCTTATTTCCAGGTTAAATCTCTCCTTGTTCAATTTCCATCCATTATTCCTTGTCTGGCCTACAGGCGCTTTAGAAAATAGCTTGACTCCTTTCTCCCTGTGGCAGCCCCTCAAATATTGGAAGACCGCTATAATCTCTCCCCTGGTCCTTCTTTTTACTAGACTAGCCAAGCCTAGTTCCTGCAACCATTCGTTGTATGTTTTAGCCTCCAGTCCCCTAATCATCCTGGTTGCTCTTCTCTGTACTTTTTCTAGAGTCTCAACATCTTTTTTATAATGTAGTGAACAAAACTGGATGCAGCACTCTAGGTGTGGTCTTACTAAGCCTTTATAGAGTGGTATTAGTACCTCCCTTGATCTTGAGCATATCCCTCTGTTAATACAATTTAGGATTGCATTAGCTTTTTTGGCTGCTGCTGCACACTGCTGGCTCATATACCAAAGATGGAAACAAAAGTTCATAAAAACTGCAGGGGGAATCAAGTATGAATATTATTCTTTGAATAACCTCATAAATCTGAAGCCTATAATGAATCTGTAGTTTGAAAAGAAAACAAAAAGATGGGAATTCTGCAATGCTAACTAATTGACACAAATTAAGCACCGTGGTGCAAATTAATATCACTTTGTCAAAGGATTGTGGCAGAAATGCTGTGTTCACACTGCATTTTAAACTATGCCAAAATGGAATGATTTTAACATTGTTTCACTTTATCCTTGTCAAGGGACTAGAATCTGTGGTGTCATTAATACAGGCTGTTAGCACTTTTCACACCTTCGATGACTACTTGAAGGGGGCAGGTCACAGGCTTTGCGATTCCAGATACTATCTGCATAGATTCAGCCATTATTTCTGGAATAACGTCTTCATGTTAATCACTATTCGAAGTTTCATTTAACTCTGTCCCACTATTCGAAGTTTCATTTAACTCTGTCCCAAGTTAACCATGTAATTTATTTATTTTTTTACAAAGCTCCCAAACCGCAGCATTAACAGAATAACAGAGTTGAAAGTGATCTTGGTTCAGCCCGCTGCTCAAACAGGAAATTGTATAACATTTCAGACAAGTGGTTGCCCAAACTCTTCTTAAAACCCTCCAGTGTTGGAGCCCCCACAACTGCTGCAGGCAACTCGTTCCACGGATTAGTTATTCTAACTTTTTCAAAGCAGCAGAAGGCAAGGCAAGAAATAATGGATGGAAACAAGGGTGGGCTTTTAGCAACGGATTCTCTGCCTGGTTGCTGGGTGGGTGTGGCCATGGTGGGCATGGCTTCGTCGGCCTTCTGCACCACAGATGTGGGGGGGTATTTTTGCCCTCCCCGGGCTCTGGAGGTTTTCCTCCAGCCTCTGGAAGGACAAAAATGGCCTCCCTGGGTTCTGGAGGGTCTCTGAAAGCCAAACTTCCTCCCAAACTTCCGGGAGACCCATTTTTCACCCTCCCCAAGACTCTGTGCACGCCCTGCACTTACCTGCATCCAAAACAGACTAGGAGGGGACTCCTGAGAGGGGCGGGGTGGGATGGGTGGGGCCAGCCAGGAGTGGAATTTGCAGGTTCTCCGAACTACACAGAATCTTAGCTAGGGGCTCTCCTGAACCCCTGCAAACTCCCAGCAGCCCACCCCTCGATGGGAACTAATTAAGGAGAGAAGCAACCTAGAACTAAAAAGAAATTTCCTAATGGTGAGAACAATTGATCAGTGGAATGGCTTCATAGGTTTTGGGTGATTCATGACTGAAGACTTTTAAGAAGAGACTGGACAGTCACTTGTCTGAAATGGTATAGGGCAGGAGTGGGATTCTACCAGTTCGCACCCATTCGCTAGAACTGGTTGTTAGCATTCTAAGCAGTTTGGAGAACTGGTTGTTAGAAGAAATTACTGGCCTAATCCTGTAAGGAAGGCAAGAAGGAAACATTCTGGTGTTGCTTACGGAAACTGCCTCGCCATTAACCCTTATTACATTCTTGGCAGGACTAGACTTCCTGTCTTAGGAACGTCTCTGGAGTTTTTTCCCCTCCTTTGCTGGTACTTTGCTTGTGTGGAGTGACCATTCAAAGTTACAATGGCACTGAAAAAAGTGACTTATGACCATTTTTCACACTTACGACTGTTGCAGCATCCCCACAGTCATGAGAGGCCAGGCGAGGAGATGCGTGCCTCAATGTGAGTGATATTGAGTTGGCCACACCCCCAGCCAATATCATGACTATCAAGCCATGTCCACCCAGTCACATGACCACCAAGCCACGCCCACCACCTAAGCCACACCCACATAACTGATTGTTAAAAATTTTGAATTCCACCCCTGGTATAGGGTCTCCTGCTTGAGCAGAGGGTAGGACTAGGTCCCTTCCAACTCTATTATTATTCTGTATACTGATTACTAGACATCATGTAACTATTTATAAATGGTAGAACTCACCAACTGGAAGTGACCAATTTGTATCTTTGATAACTTCTAAGCTGGAGGAACTCAATATGCAATCTATCTGGACTCTGTTATAATGGTGATTAATGCACTGTTGGAAGAGCTGAAAGACAAAGTTACGGAAAGATCCTCATGGAGAAAATCTATCTATGTGGATACTAAGACTCAACAGCAATTTGATAGCATACAATCAATCAACCAACTGGTAATTCAGTTGAGAGACTCCAGGATGATAGATCAGTAGATCCAGAATACCGTTGCCTAGGGTCAGTTGTTTCCTGCAAAACAGATGAAATTCTCTATCAAGTGTTACTTCTAAAGTGACAGAAAAATATATCTCTGTCTAGAATGAAATTCTTTAATACTTTGACACCAACTTCTTCCGTCCTTCGGACAGAATTGATCTTATTTATTTTATTTATTTATTATTATATTTATATACCGCCCTTCTCCCGGAGGACTCAGGGCAGTGCACAGCCAACCATAAAACTTTATTACAATTTACAAAAGTTAAAAACAAATTAAATATTTTAGGCTGTCTAAAATTATACCCTCCCCCAATAAGTTATTGAAACCCAAATTTTAAAATCCCGATTAAAACACAAATACTAAATTAAAAATCCCATTTCAGCCTAGGCCGGCCTGCTCGAAGAGCCAGGTTTTTAATGCACGTCTGAAAGCTCTCAGGTCCATATTATTGCGTATTTCTGGAGGCAGACCATTCCAGAGGGCGGGGGCCTCCACAGAGAAGGGCCTATTCCTAGGGCCCGCCAGGCGACACATAGAAGCCGACGGCACCCGAAGAAGGCCCTCCCTATGGGAACGCACAGGTCAGTGGGACGTTACCGCAGAATGCGGTCCTGCAGATAACCTGGTCCAATGCCATGGATCGCTTTGAAGGTCAAAACCAGAACCTTAAAGCGAACCCAGAAAACCACCGGCAGCCAATGCAGCTCGCGCAGGAGAGGCGTCACATGGGAGCTTTTATGAGGTTCCACTCTGAAGTTTATGGGTTCTTAAATGAGACTCATCTGACTCAATTAACAAAGAAAGGCCATATTAATTAGACTTATCTAGAACGTACAGTATTTAGCTGTACTTTGATCATACAATGATATGCACTTAAGATCAGTTTAGAAACTGGGGTACAGGCCAGTATTAGTGGATACAATCCTACTTCCTATTCTTCCATGATGAATACTAAACTTGGACAAGGAAAATTCAGATTCAGATAAATATTCTTTCTAGTTACTCCAATCAGGTTTTTTCCCCCTGGCATTGTAAAAGTAATTAGAGACAAAATTTATTTTGTTTACTTTTCTTAAATTTCACTTCCTCCATAAATTAAGATTGTGCACATTACACAATTAGAACTTATCCTATAAAAAGTCTCTGTCACAGTATATGTGTGCAGATGAATGTTGGTGCATCTTTTAATTTTTCCTCCTCCTCCTCCTCTTACATTTTCTCTTTTTTGGTAAAGTTTAAGGGGCTATCCAAAAATAGGTCTCACTGAAATACAGGTCTGACACTAAAACAACTTGCATAATTTGTGACTTATCAAACCAGAACCATATACAGCATTATCCTGCTCAAAAAAAATAATGCTGTATTTACTTAGTTTCAAGTTACATTTTTTCCAAGGCCACATCTTATTCAGCTGCATTTATTTTTGCATACCAACAGTCATGCTGATGCTAAATATAAGCTAAGAATAAGGTCTACAAATCTTTCTACTGTTATCACTTGTAACCATCTTACAGAATTTTGGGCGTCATGTTATCATTGCACAAGCACAATAATGAAAAAAGTGACTGGATATTGCTTCTACTAAATGAGCAGTTGGATGATTCAATGGGGGTAAAATACATTTCATTGCTACTAAAGTAGTATTTCTTTAAAGAAAAAAAGATATGTTGGAATATATTGCAATCATATAGAAGGATGGAGCTAAGTTTGCTATTTCTGTTCCATTTGCCGATATCTGGGATAACATCCTGTGTGTAATCAAACATGATTATGTTGAAGTGTCACAGCTCATATTCTGCTGAGAGGCTGTTCCAGGAAGCATAAGAAATTATTAATTCTAAATAATTTCTTCCCAAAGATATTATGCTCGTAAAAATTTGGGAAATTGAAGCCCCACAGGAAATTCAGAATATCTGTGTTCCTTTGTATGATCTTCTGGGAGGCAAAATATGACTGACATATTTTGAATGACTAATCTACAGGTTTAATTAAAAAGAAGAACTTCTATTCTGCCGATTCATTTGAAGTCTCTTTGGTAATTCTGCGAAGCTCAAACAATGAAGTTGGTATTTTCTAAGAATGGGATGCTTTGTGCATAATGAAAAGGCAATGTTACACCTTTCAAAGCAAACTAAGACCAGCTTCTTATGTGTTAGAAGATTTAATGACATATGCGTCATCAATCAATACCATGAACTGAGAAAGGATTGTTTTCTAGAATTTCTGGATTTTGAGGGTCCCAACTTTTCTAGCCAGGACCATTTTACAACAGGATGGGGGTGATTTCAATCTTTGAAACCCTTCATGACATAAGACTGGGTTATTTAAGTTGACTTCCTCTCCCTAATTACACCAGCCCTACCCATAAATTCTGGCAGAGAAGCCATGCTGCAGGTACCATTAACTAGGATTGTAGATTTGGTAGGTCTCAAGTGATGATCTTACTTTACTCTGGCACCCAGCTTATGGAACATTTTCCCTTTCCCCAAATTAGATTAGCACTATCCCTTTTCATGTTCCAGAAGTCAAGAAGATCTGGTTATGTCATCAGATCTGGGGGCCCTATGGAAGTGGAAACATGGATAGTCTAATTTTCTATTTGCCTACGATTTGTTTATTTGATTTTAATAGTATTTACATTTTGATATTGATTCTTATATTTTATAATGTTTATATGTGTGTTGTTTTATTAGATTGCTGTACACCACCCAGAGATGCTTTTCATGACATGGACAACCATGCAAAGTTGATCACTCAATAAATAAAGCAAAAACAAGCGCAGTAAAGCAGTAGCATGAATATATATTCCAAGCATTAATACAATATAAATTAAGCTCTAAATTCAAAAGTCTTGCTTTAAACCTTTGGCTTTAATCCAGGGGTGGGATCCAACAGGATTAACTACAGTTCGGTTATTTACAAGGTTCAGTGATTTACGATGTGTTTCCCTGCATGCTGCTGGCCGCGTGCCTGTAAATCGTCCTCAGCATGCTGCGTGCAGAGAAGCAGCCTTTCAAAAAGCCCTTTTCTCCTGCTTTTTTAACTACAGCTATGCCTTGCATGGCAGCTAAAGTTGAAAAAAAATCAGGAAATAAAGGTCAGGTAAGAACCGGGGGGGCAGGTGGGCAAAAACATCAGCAGACATAGAACCAGTTCTATGTCTGCTGCTCTTCAGAGCTATCAGTTCTACAGAGGTGGACAGAACGGTAGAAACCCACCCCTGCTTTAATCCATGGGTGAAAGATTCATTGAGTTACAGGATGCAGGCTGGTAGAAATGATTTGATTCTGTTCAAACAAATGTTCCAATTTCATCCAACAATCTGAATGTATGCATCGAATGATTGAATTGGGGAAGTTCAACTCAGATTTCTGAATCAATTCAGAAAAAAAAAATGTCAGAATGTCCAAATTGTTTTAGGGGACATTTGAACTGGCTTTGAAGTCAATCCAGAGATTCAATCCAACTGCATTTATATTGAATTTCAGAACCATGTATTAACAGGTCCCTCAATTTACTACCTGGATTGAGTTGATCCAATTCACCTCTAGAGAATGTAACAATTAGATTCCCCTGTGGAAATGTGGACATTTCCTTCCAGATTCACATATAAATGTAAATACTGGGATTGAACTTCATTTTCTGTTTCCTAACTCTCCTTAGTTATCAGTTTATTCTATGAACCGTTGCACCACTGACCCATCAGAGCAGGGAATGCTGCGGGTCCCATCTCTAAGGGAGATACACCTGTGGGACCCAAAAGAAAGGCGTTCTCCGTGATGGCTCCCTCTCTTTGGAAATTCATTCCGCCAGAGATTAGAATGGCTCCCACTATAATACTCTTCTGGAAGGCACTGAAGAGTTGGTTCTGGGGCCTGGAGAAGCCAGAGCAGGATGGAGCCCATCAAATGGCTAATGTGATCTGTTGTCATTGGGGCAGGGGGTGGGAATTGGGGGGTGATTTTTTTTAACCCCAGATTTTGTTCTACTGTACTTTATTAATTTATTTGAGTCTTTTAAAAAAAAAATTACATTTATATGCCGCCCTTCTCCAGAGACTCAGGGCAGCTTACAGTCTATGGAGCACCATGCTAAGTGCTCGGCAATAGCCTTCATTCCATTGTATATGCCTGCTTATTACTAGGGCTTTTGGCCCCCCCAAGCAGCATTTTTATAAAGTCAGCTTATTGCCCCCAACAATCTTGGGTCCTCAATTTACCTACCCCGAGAGGATGGAAGGCTGAGTCAACCTTGAGCCTGGTGGGATTCGAACCTGCACTAATTGCAGGCAGCTTGCACTAGTACTAGATGATTAACAGCCTGCACCATCAAGGCCCTTTTTGTTAGTTTTTATTGTTTCTTTTTTAAATATGGTTTTATGCAAGCCACCTTGAGTCACCATGGGTGAATAGGCAGTAATATAAATACAATAAATAAATAAATGAATAAACAACAACAATAATAAGAACAATAAACTACATGAGATGAACCTAGTCTTGTCTACCTTTGATTATTTTTCAGTTGTAGAGTTCCTAAAAATGATTATGGAAATGAGAAAAAGTTTTCCATTTGCATTAATTTTTTAAAAACATATGTTTAAAAAAAAGTATATAGAAACAAAAAGTAGACAAAAAATTAGCATTCAGAAGTTGAGAAAAAAATGGTAAGCATTGGACTGGAGTTCTACTAATCTCCTTATTCCTAAATTGTAGGAAAGAACTTAATTTTCCTGCTTCATTCTTGAAATGCTTTAGAAGTTCTTTTATTAATGTTTTTAGTTCACCAAAATTGCCCAGCATACTGGATATTTTCTTTCTTTTTCTATATTTCTGCACTACTTTGCTGTATCTCCATGTTATTCTGAAAAGGTCCTATGGGAAGAATTGATTACTGCATTTTTCTTTGTGCTTTAATTGAGGTGGGGAAGTTAGGAGAGGCTGCAAACAATCCAGAGAGACCATTGTTCAGTGAAAAATAAGAGATGAATTTACCTTTTACAACTCTTCAAATAATTTCCCAATTGTCCCTGAACCGTACTTAGAGCAAGGAGCTCGAACAAGAAGCTGTTAATTCAAAAAACTGCACAGAAGACAGAAGGTTTAGTTATTGTGTGCAAATGAGATCTGCATGTCAGATAAGATAGATAAGCGCCCTCAGACACAAATTCCATTATGGTGCCTTGAATAGGAATACATAGAGTTCACTATCATCTGTTGATCGTAGTTCTCAGCAAATATGCCGAAATATATGAAGCAATATCTATTTGGAAAAATATATTTTTTAAAAGAATGCTTGGAAGGTGGTAAAAATCAGTGTTATAGACTATACTGTGTGTATATATATATATATATATATATATATATATATATATATATATATATATACACACAAAGCTAAAAAAAGACCATTGTATCTCCCCTTTGAGCTTTTGCTTTGTTTTATGTTTGATTGTGTATACAGGTGAGTTCGATCCTAGCTAGAGGCAGATATTTCTGTCTCTGGACATATGAGAATATATCTGCTGAACAAAACTCTGCATTGGTGACAGGAAGGGCATCCGGCGATTAAAACACTCTGCTAGCTCTATTCAGTTGCCCAGATTCGACCCCGAAAGAGATTATGGGGTTTTTAAATGAAAATGAAGATTATACATGAACCTACAGATAGTCCTTGACTTATGACCACAACTGAGCCCAAAATTGCTAAGCAAGACAGTTGTTAATTGAATTTTGTGCCATTTTACAACATTTCTTGCCACAGTTTTTAAATGAATAACTGCAATTGTTAAGGTAGTAACATGTTTGTTAAATAAATTTGGTTTCTCTATAATATTTCCTTGTCAGAAGGTCGCAAAAAGTGATCATATGATCCTGGGACACTGCAACCATCATAAATATGTGTCTGTTGCCAAGCATCTGAATTTTGACCATGGTGATGCTGCAACGGTCATAAGTATGAAAAACAGTCACAAGTTATTTTTTCAGTGCTGTTCAGATATGTTTATGTATATGAATACAGACACATCTTTATGTATATATGTACACACACATACATACATTATATGCATATGACTGCCTTTTGTTGTTCAGTCTATCTGTCTGTCTGTCTCTCTGTCTATCTATCTTTCTATCTATCTATCCATCCATCCATCCATCCATCCATCCATCCATCCATCCATCTATCTGCATGCAAAAAATCCATAACTTAGTAGAAAAGGTATTCAAAATAACCAATTTAGGGGAATAACTAATTAAAATTCAAAGCGGAAGATTGATACACAAATGGAGGCAGAAATTGGTTTTTCATTGAACACATATGAAATTAGCATGGCCTGGAATTAGATTTATCCATATTTCCTTATAATAAATTATGATTACATGGTGGATGCTTCACCACAATATTGGGAGCCAGTGGATAATACATTTATGCAAAATCTGATAGTAAGACTGAAATGTACCTACAACCAAGACCTTGAAATATTACCTGTCGTCCTTCAGATATTAAATATTTGACAAATAATATTTCATGTTAGTATTCTTAATTTGTAGTAATAATTTGACATGTTTACATTGCTTGTTTTCAGCTTTAAAAATAAGCATTGAAGGGAATTGAAAGTAAGTAGAAAGAAAAGTAAAAAAATATATATTAAAATTATACATAAAGACTTTTTGGCCCATGGGTTTTAAAAATTAGTGAATTCAAGTTCATTGCTTAATGAATAGTATACTTATCACACATGCTATCCTGGTTTTCTTAAACCTACAATGAATATGTCCAGCATGGAAGAACATGAGCTATGAATTGCCTTTTTGACAGTAAGATGAAAATAAGGTCTTGATTCATATCTGCTGCAGCAATTCATTGGCAGATGTAACAAATTTTCAATAGTATAGATTTAAAAATTGCAAAAACAATTCTACATCCCTAGCCAACATTAATCTGGGTATTTCTCTTTGAATCATTTAGCCTGTTTAAAAAATAGGATGAGCAAATTTCCCCAATTTTATTCTAAGAATTTTTGATTGGCTTGAACTGAACCTGTGTTCTGCTCTGTGTCTCTTCTGGTTTAAAATACTGTTCAGATAAGTACACGCAGTTTATTGCATTAATAATTTTCCATACTGATTTTGCTCACAAATTGCCATGGCATAGCTGCACTGATGGCTATTCTTTTAAAAGAAATCTTTTAATTTGACCACATGATCTCATCAGGTGTGTTTTGGAAATGAATTATAAATGAACTTGAATTGTTTACATCTCTGGCAAGTGTGATCTGAATGATTTTCTCAAGCTCCTTTGAAAAATAGCATTTCTATTTATACTGTAATGCATTTCTATCAGTAAAGAAATAAACTCCATTTGTCAGCTACAAATGGATCCACTCTTGATGCAGGTGGATCTTGTATTGAAGAGGCTGTCAAATACTTGCTGGAAAAGGAAAGAATATGGAAAATGAAAGAAGAGAAAATTAAGATGGTTGCATTTTTGGCAGAATAATTGCTTTGCCTTTGTTTGGAGTATATGAATTGTATAAATGTATATATCTTAAAGCATCCCTGTGGCAATCTATTACATCACTGAAAAAGGCAATTGTATCATTTATTTATCCCTAGCATTTACTAATTCCTAATATTTTTGTACCATGCTATTCCAACTGATTCTGAAAAACATTAAAATTAAGCAAAAATTATGTAGAGATTCTCAGTCATCCAGGTCATGGTTGTCTATTTGGTGGTTTTTGGGGAGTCTAGTATATATCTATTTCAAGCTATTTAGCTCTCATCAGCTAGTCATACCCTTTCTGGGATTTGAACCTGGGATACTTGCATATTAGGTAGATGTATTAACCTCTACGCCAAGGGCTCTCCTTGTTTTGTTGGCTATACCAGGAAAGAGATTAATTGTTTTTCCAGTGAGACCGGTCTATCAGGGCAACATGGTTACCCAAATATGGGACGGAGCCTACTGCTTCCACTTTTGCCTTTCAACCCCAATCCAGAAAGTGTTCATTCCAAATTGTATAGCTAAACAATTTGGGATGAACACCCTTTGAATGAACTGATTTCCAGGGGAAAAATTGCAGACCACAGGAACCAGGAGCACTACTCAGGTGACTCTGAGGACACAGATAAACCTCCAAGTGCTTCAATTACCCTCTAAAAGGATGCAAATGACCAGCTAACTGCAAGGAATATAAATCCTTCTACCCCCCACTATCCTGTCAGAGCTGAAGAAGCTTCTTGGATGAGAAGTGAAGCGTCTTCAAAAAAACAAAACAAAGTCCAGTTGCCTCCTGAAAAAAGCATCTTTGAGATATTAAAGTTAAGCAACATCCAGGAAGGAAGGAAGGAAGTAGAAAATAAGTAGTATCAATCATAATAGTGTCATCTTCCAGGGATAGGCCCAGATTTAACATCCCTAAAATGCTATCTTACGGATTCAAAGGTCTACATTCTTGCAATTACCTATCAATGAAATGCTGATCCACATAGTGAGGTCATTCCACAGAAGAAAAGTGACCACTGAGAAGACCCAGCTACAAGGGTCCCTAAAAATGTAGTTCCTTAGGGGTAGAACCCTCATCAGGCTTTCACTTATCAGACAGGTAGATTTACTCTGAATCATGGACATTTTTGAAGATAACCAGTCCTTGAGACATGTAGGATTTTAGAGATCTTAAACTGCATTGAAAGGCCATGTAGCTGGAATAGAGATGCAGAAAGTTAGCACCTCTCCCTCTCCCAGAAGAATGAACTATTTTAGGAAATATTAAAAAGGCAAAATATTATATTTCCCTAAAGGAGAAATATGTTCTTGGAGACAGAATGCAGCCCCCACCTTTCTTAATAGCTCTCAGCAGATGTCAGCATTTAAGAGATAAAGAGATAGATTGCTCTATTCATAAGCAAATTCCATCGCCCAAGATTCAACAAAGGTAAGATTATCCCTCAGCCACGATATGAATTGCCCAGTGCCCCTTCATTCCATCACCCTCAGAAACTCCAATCAAGCCTGTGAATTCAGACAACCTACAGAGCCAGCTATGACCCCTACATAACCCCCACATGGCCACATGGGAGTCTGACAACAGCCAATAGAATACATGTTCTTGCACAGGAACAGGAAGTTCAAGTGCAAAGCCCAAGAGAAGGTACAACCCCCTCCCACTCTCAACTCCATGTGGTCAGGTGCACCAAAACCCATGTGCTTGGTGATTTTGCTTCATCATTAAACCATCTTTCCAATCAGCCTCCATGTTTCCAGTGTCTTTTTCCCAGCTTGGAACTTGACCAGATGGATATTTCTTCCCACAGAGGTATTATGCGACCACCTCTAGGTGCAGTACTATACAGGGGTGGGATTCAAAATGTTTAACAACCAGTTCTGTGGGCATGATTTAGGTGGTGGGTGTGGCTTGGTGGTCATGTGACTGGGTGGACATGGCTTGGTGGTCATGTTATTGGCTGGATGTGGCCAACTCAATATCACTCACATTGAGGCATGCATCTCCTCGCCTGGCCTCTCATGAGTGTGGGGATGCTGCAACAGTCACAAGTGTAAAAAATGGTCATAAGTCACTTTTTTCAGTGCCTTTGTAACTTTGAATGGTCACTCCACACAAGCAAAGGAGGGGGAAAAAACTCCAGAGAAGTTCCAGAGATAGGAAGTCTAGTCCTGCCAAGAATGTAATAAGGGTTAACAGAGAGGCAGTTTCTGTAAGCAACACCAGAATGTTTCCTTCTTGCCTTCCTTACAGGATTAGGCCAGTAATTTCTTCTAACAACCAGTTCTCCAAACTGCTTAGAATGTTAACAACCAGTTCTAGCAAATAGGTGCAAACTGGTAGAATCCCACCCCTGGTCCTATCCACCTGGGCTGCTCCATGTTGTACCAATTTAAATATTAAGATGATCTTCAAGACTTAGAGCAAGTCTAAAAAGTCTTATCAATTCTTTGTTATGATTCTCCTTTGGAATATTCAAAGTCTCTTGTGTAGAAAAGTTCATAGTGAAGTAGGGGACTGGTTGCAGGTGTGCTAATCACACAAATGTCTCTTCCAATTCTTTCAGTCAAGCAGAGTGGTATTCAGCAGGTTCTGACCAGTTTGAGTAGTTCGGAGAACCGGCAAATACCACCTCTGACTGGCCCCGTCCCCATCTATTTTCTGCTCCCCGAATCCCAGCTGATTGGCTGGATCTTCTTTTGTTGCCCTACACAGGAGAACGGAGCTGGAAAGCAGGTTAGTGGGGTGGGGAGGGAATGGAATTTTGCAGTATCCTTCCCCTGGAGTGAGGGGGGGATGGAGATTTTATAGTATCCTTCCCCTGCCATGCCCACCAAGCCACACCCACCAAGCCAAGCCATGCCAACCAGCGCCACACCCACAGAACCGGTATTAAAAATATCTGAATCCCACTACTGCAATCAAGTATTGGAAGTGCTGGACAAATAGCTGAACTGATATGACACATCTGAATGAAAGAAATCCTGCTAACTTCAACCTTCCTGTTAACCTAACCTTGCTTGGACCTATTAGATTGCTTCTGTGGCATGAAGACCCTCACTGTGGCAAACTGCAATAGCCTCACTAGCCTCTGTCTATCAGCTCAGCAGCAATGCTGCTGCTATATATATTTGTCTTAAGAAAATAAAAAATGTTGGTCTATGAGGTTACTTCCACTCTTTTATGAGGTAGAGTAATACTAGCAAGTTGTAAGATAAATGCTTTCTCAATTTTCCTAATGCACACATTACAGAAAAGTGCCTGCCAAGGATGGATACATAAGAAAAAGAGTTTGCATGAAAATACATTCAGTTCAGCACAACTATAACTGCCCCTAAAATATGTAACTTAGCAGGAAGATATTCAAAAATACTAACATTAGAAGATAATGTACATGAAAATATTTACATCATTTTCATAGAATAGAATAGAATACTTTATTGGCCAAGTGTGATTGGACACACAAGGAATTTGTCTTGGTGTAAATACTCTCAGTATACATATACAGTATTCATGTAGCTTTAAAAGAAATATCAACTGATATAGAAACAATGCTTCATCATTGTTTCTGCATAAAGGCAGAAACAAGATGAAGCAAAGTGAAATTGGGAAAATAAGCAATTGAATTTGATATATTTGTTTCCAGCTGGAAGGGAGACATAGGATGGGAAGAATCTCAGCAGGTAAGATGATATCTTGTATATTTAGACCCTACTCCAGATATTGCTATTCATTCCCAATAAGTGTACTACAGTATTCTTACAGAACTGGCTACTCAAGAGAAATGTTTAACTTTTTCATTGATGTCATTGTATGCAAACTACAGAAGGAACAGGTTGCTTCTCTTCCAAATCTAGTGCAGCATTCTGTTTCAAGAAATGTCAGAACAAAAACATTCAAAGAATTGCTTTCTCTTGTATGCACACTTAAAATTATATTTAAGTTTTCTTGCCTATGATTCTAAACATTCCATTCCTGTTTTCATGGTCTCTAGTAGTTGAATCTCTATATTAGATCTCTATATCACCAACTTGATAGTTTACAAAAGCCTGCAATATAATTCTTGAACAGGATGATTTCTTTCCTCCTTGACTGGGACATTAGTCTTAATTCCTCCCTTTTCTGAAAATAATAATTCAAAAGATAAAAGGGAAAGTGTATAAAATATAAAAATATAACCTGGGTTATACCCAGAGCAATAAAAAAGATATGCAAAGACTTAATTTTGGCTGCACAAAAGTTGTTCAAACTGATGCAATTAAGGCCAGAAAAATAATTAAATGAATAAAGGCAAATATATAGTCCAAAGCACATATTCCAGTAGAGAGAAGTTCCCTGAAAGTGGGTTCCAGCATGAGACTGAAAGCTCAGAAAAGTAAATCTTTGCTTCCAATGATCAACCTAGATTCGATCTTGCAATCATGAAATGATTCAAAGTGCAGATTGTGCAAAGAAGCAGAAGAAATAGCCAATCATACACTCAGCTCCTGCAAGAAGATTGCCCAAACAGATTATAAACAATGACATAACACAGTCATTTTACATGATTCCCTGTAATATTTCTATTTATTTATTTATTTATTTATTTATTTATTTATTTATTTATTTATTTATTTATTTATTTGATTTGATTTGATTTGATTTGTATACCGCTCCCTCTCCCAAAAAGGGACACGAGGCGGTGAACAACCACAGTAAAAACATACAATAGAAAAGTTAAAAAGAGTTTAAAATTAATTAAATACATGGCTAAGACCAGTAAAACCCGTAAAAAATAAAAATCGAATTAAAAACCCTACTCATAACGTTACGCCAGACCGGCCTGTTGGAAAAGATGGGTCTTAAGTGCTCGTCGGAAGGCCCATAGGTCAGTAATGGCTCGCATCTCCGCCGATAGTTCATTCCAAAGGGAGGGTGCTCCCACAGAGAAGGCCCGCACCCTCAGGGCCACCAACCGACATCGACCAGCTGGCGGCACCCCGAGGAGGCCAACCCTGTGGGAGCGCACCAGCCGGCGGGAGGCCGATGGTGGCAGCAGGCAGTCCCGCAAGTACCTGGGTCCCAAGCCTTGAGCGTTTTAAAGATGGTCACTAGCACCTTGAATCGCACTCGGAAGGCCAACGGATGCCAGTGCAGCTCGCGCAGGAGCGGTGTAATATGGGAGCTCCGAGAAGCCCCCAAGATCACCCGCACAGCCATACTCTGCACCAGTTGAAGCCTCCGAATGCTCTTCAAGGGGAGTGCCATGTAGAGAGCATTGCAATAATCTAGGCGGGAGGTAACGAGAGCAGAAGTGACTGTACGCAATGCACCCAATCCAGAAAGGGCCGCAACTGGTAGATCCTACAGACCTGATAAAAAGCCCCCCTGGTGACGGTTGATATATGATCATCCAATGACAGTCGCCCATCCAGGAGGACTCCCAGATTGTGCGCTTTCTCCGTGGGAGCCAAAATTTCACCTCCCACGGTCAGCGATGGAATGAGCTGACTGTATCTGGGCGCAGGGAACCACAACCACTTGGTTTTGGTCGGGTTGAACCGAAGCCTGTTGACCCCCATCCAACTCCGCACGGCTTCCAGGCACTGGGTCATCACTTCAACGGCTTCGTCGGGGTGGCCCGGGGTGGAAATGTATAGCTGAGTGTCGTCAGCATACTGATGAAACTCCACCCCAAAGCCACGGATGATCTCCCCCCATAGAAATTACTATGCATCAGTAATGAAAAATTGGTGGGAACAGAACCGAGAAAGTAGTTGAAAATGAGCTGGTTAAAGTATTGTGAGGCTTCTGAATCTAAACTGATAAAGCCTTGGCTCATAAAACACCAGTTTTAACTGTGGTTGAAAGGAAGAAAGTGTGAACAATTGATTTGATAATGCCAAAGGATAGTAGAATAAAAGAAAAAGAATTGGAGAAGATCACAAAGTATCAATATCTGAAAATTGAAATAGAAAGATTATGGGATAAACCAGTCCAGGTGACCCCAATGGAAAACAATAAGAAAATCTGTGCATTGACAAAATTTATATTAGTTAATTGCAAAAGGCCACACTGTTTGGATCTGCACCTATACTATGCCAATACAATATATATTGAGCCACAGTGGTACCGTGGTTAGAGTGCAGTACTGCAGGCTACTTCGGCTGACTTCCAGCTGGCTGCAATTTGGCAGTTCAAATCTCACCAGGCTCAAGGTTGACTAAGCCTTCCATCCTTCTGAGGTGGGTAAAATGAGGACCCAGAATGTTGGGGGCAATATGCTGGCTCTGTAAACCATTTAGAGAGGGCTGTAAAAGCACTGTGAAGCGGTATAAGTCTACGTGGCTATTGCTAGATTTCTATGGAGATTCTCAGTCATCCAGATGCACTTTTGTAACAACCATGACTGAGAATCTCCATAGACATTTAGTTATGCACTTTGGGATGAACACCCTTCGAATGGAGTGAGGATATGAATGGTCAAAACTGAAGAAGCTTCTTGAATGAGAAGTAAAACATCTTCAAGAAAAAAAAAACAAGAAGTCCAGTTGTCTCTTGAAAAAACACCTTTGGTACATTATATATCCTGGTACCTAGGTTCTTGAAAAGAACTCAATACAGATTATATGAAGGCCGACCCCAACTAAAGAATTGGTAGCTGTGACTTCACATCATTGTGAACAAATGATGATAATACTTTTCCATTATTTGCCTTATGATGATATCTTAAAAAGCATTGGATCTGGGGCATCATGGCAGGCACAGGATTACAGCATTATTTCTGTTGCTGATGAGGCTTATGTGGAAAAAAAATTCTGAAAAAAAGTCCTTTCTTCTTTTTCTCTTGCCATTCAGAACATAAAAGCCCATTAATACCCAGTTTTCCACTATGCAACTGGCAGTGCTTTTTTTTTTAGATGCTACAATCATTCAATAGTTGAATTTCACATTTAATTTACTTTGAGATAATTGTATTACTTAGTGAATGTTTTCATTAAAGACAATAGAGTAATCATTCAGTAATATGTTAAATATGGAAAACTAAGATGGCTATGCGATGTTTTTAATTAGATTCACAGCAACTGGGAAGATTGTATGGTATGAAAAATTGTTTCCAATTTAGTGACACTGTGCTTTCTTGTTTCCAAAGTGAAAGAGCATAATAGCTGTTGTAGATAAGAGATCCCCGAGGGCAGGATGTTTATGTACCTGCAGAGGGGAAAAGATACAGTTAATTCTTCTCACTTTCAAATGTCTCTTTCCATGTGTAGACAAAATTCTATGGCCCCTGGGCTTTTCCTAATTTTTTTCCCAATCCAAAGATTGGAAGATTGAACTTCAATATGATATTAATTTTAACATCCATTTTGTCCGATATCCTGCCCGTTCATTGTTTCAAACGTTAAGCCTCCAAAAATAAGGCCTGCTTTATATGTAACAAAACATCAAATGCCATTATGTGTCTATGCTTACAAATATCTGAATTGTGCAAGCGATGTGGTACACTTTATGAATTGCTATATGAGGGGCAGCCCAAGTAGGGTTTTCACATTGGGTGCAGTGATCTGCAGGATGCCAAATAAGTTGGATGTGATCAGCACACAGATTTTCCTGACTATTCCTTAGCTTATAAAATATAAAACATTCTTTCTGCTTTTGTAATGATGTTTAAAAAATGTATTCCTCACTGTATTATAGAGGTTACTGCTCTATCCTTCAGTCTCCTTTCTTTTGGCACAAGAAGTCAGAGTTCATTTTTATTTTCAGGCTGGTGATATTAGAATGCATTATCCTCCCATTGAGACTTTACTGTACTTGGTATGCATCGTGTATCTTTCTTGGAGTAATGATTGGATAGAAAAACTTCTTTCAGTCAAGGGGTTTTTGGGGAAAAGCAAAGAGGATGCCACTTGCTCACCTTGGGCTAATGATGTCATGCACCAGGCTGTTTTATTTCTTATCGGATACCACCACATTTTGCTCCTGTTTTTGAAAGAGAATCCATTGACTATTCTCCTTCCTTAATGAAATGTTGATTCTACATGTTGCAATATTTAATGTGAGATTAATAATGGCTTATTTTAAGCTTCCTGCTGATAAGGTCTTTCCCCATTTTTTTTTAGCACTTTGAAAGAAAAGCAATTGTTTTGTAAAGGAGATGAACATATAAATCGCATTAGTATTTGCCCAGATATGGAATTCTTTCTTCCATGGCGGTGGAAAATATCTGTGTGATCCCCCTCTTCCATGCTATTGTCTACTCTTCAGTGATCTGTAACTTCCCAAGCAGTGGTGGGATTCAATTTTTTTTGCTACTGGATCTGTGGGCGTGGCTTGGTGGGCATGGCAGGGGAAGGATTTTGTAAAATCTCCAGTCAGAGGTGGTATTTGCCGGTTCTTCAAACTACTCAAAATTTTTGCTACTGGTTCTCCAGAACTGGTCAGAGCCTGCTGAATATCCTCTGTTCCCAAGCATCCCATGCTTCAGCTAAAGCTCAGAAGAACCCTTAAACTTTTTTCAATGGAATTTTCCAGACCAAGAAACATGGAGACCAATAGAGATCTTTGTAACAAAAACAGGTGGGAATGATGGAAGAATAGGCTGCTTGAACAAAATTTTAGGCACTTGTGCTGCCTTTTTTCCCCTCCCATTTGATTGCAACATGGACACAGATGTGGGAGGAGACATATGTTGTGGAGCTCTATAGCCACCAGCAAACACAGCAACGAAATAAATTGTTTCGTTTTCTAAAGGAGTGGACGTTTCACTCTTATAGAAAGTGAAGTATAGCAGCCCAACAAGACAAAGCACAAGGTTAAAAAAGATGCAAGAGCTCAATATGCTGGCCATTAACAGAAAAGTAAAAAAATCTTAGAGAGAAAGGGGACTGAAGACAGCAGGTTTAAAAAGGAAATATTCATGCATACCAGTAGCAGTATAGACTAGAACACTATATATAGGTAATTGTAATAGAGTAATAAGTAATAGTATAGTAATTATCACATAATAATGTAGAGATAGCAACAGAATATAATATAGCAAGCAATCACATATCATTTGTACATCTTGTGTCGGGGTTTCAAGTAGTAAATCCATCTCAAGCAAAGCTCCAAGGCCAGCAGATTCCTCAAAGAATAGCTTTATTGGAAATATCATATTGGCACAGATCTGGTGGAAACCGACTCTGAAGACTCCCATGGTTTTCACCTAATTAAAAATAAAAGTTTTTCTACTTTCTCAAAACAATCAGTCACATGGTCCAATCACGGTGTGGTCTGGCAACTGAGTAGTATCACTCCTCCTTCCTCTGACCAGGTGTGAGAATGTCCTTGGTTCCCAAGAAAAAATATTTTGTTTTGGCTACAAAGTCTGCTCTATCTCAAATCCCTCCTCCCTGTCTCTCAGCTCCAGTGTGGCAACACTGAAGTGGTCAAAAATGGCTTTGGTCAGGTCAGCTTCAGGGTTGACATCTTGTTTTTTTATAAAATGAAACATCTCCTTGGCCCTTGATCATGTTTGTTTAGAGAATATTTGGTCAATCCACAACCACATGGTGTTGCAAAGCATAGATGACTTTGCAAAGTGTGGTAACAAACATATCAAGTCAAAAAGCAGTTTGGTAAAAAAAGAAAATTATGGTATTCATGAATAATATATGAATTTGGGGAGCATTCCCTCTTTCATGTGAGGTAATTAAAGTCCTGGCATGATTCAACACATCTGGTGAGTCTCAGACTAAGTCAGCCTAATTCATGATATTTTCTTTGCATAAAAATATAGTAAGTTTACGAGAAAATCAGCTGAAGAAGGGGGAATCAAAGTATGACAATAGGAATGTCCATCCTTGTCTTAGTGTCTGAGATATCTAATAGATGGAGCAATAATGGCAATATCAGACAAGCATAAAGAAAGACATTGTATTTGTGTGAGAGAGAATGTTTAGATATGTGCAGATATCTTATTAGCAGATACATGTTGCTTGTGTTTGTTATTTACTGTTATGTTGTTCAAAATTTGTATCTGCTTTTATATTGGCTGTTTTATCTATGGTGTGTCATTCAGAATCATCTTTGGTGAAGTGGGTGGCTATATAAATTGGATTAATAAAAATCAATAAATATAATGCATATATGTAAACCTTATCTCATGTTAAGAGTTGGTTTTCAGGTGATTCAGGTCATCCAGACTTACAAATTCGCCCAGAATCAGAAGGGGAAAAAAACACAGTTGCTCACTGGGTTATTGTGTGTGTGTGGGGGGGGGGGGGGGGGGGGGGGGGGGGGAGGACAACATTCAGAAAGCTTCCATCTAATCTATATTAATTTTGAACTGAAAATAGTTTATTAGCTGGAACTGTTATATTGCCACTGTTTTCATCTTAATAACTCTTGCTTTAGAGAACTCTCTTTTTTTCCCCTTGTCCCTCTGTAGGAATGATTCTGTTCAATCCTAAAGGCATAAGGATTAATAAGAAATGATTTCAGATAAGCTTATATATTAATAGTGGAGCTGTGCAATATAGTTTGTTACCCTGGGAGGGAAAAAAAAATATACTGGTATATAGATTCACCATCAGTATTCATTCAGTTCTGAGATAATCCTGTGTCTGCTATACAGAAGGTTCTTGCATGTTTTTCATCTTTTATCTATCTCTATCTCTCTCCCTTTCTCTAGCTCTTCACCCTAAATTAATACACTGCAGGATGAAACTTCATCAGTACAGAATGTATCATAATCTATCATGCTCATCCAGTGCAGGTTAATAGGTAGGTGTTTTTTTTTTACTTCCCACAGGGAAGGATGATTGACCCAAAGTTACCCAGCCAATTCCATGTTCCCACCTTTAGTTCAAGATCAAAATGTTTCTTTTTCCTTTTTGTTTGGCAAGAGGAAAAAGGTATATATACAGTAGGTGTTCCTTAACTTACCACCACAACTAAGCCCAAAATTTCTGTTGTTAAGTGTGACATTTATTAAGTGAGTTTTACCACATTTTACGACCTTTCTTGCCAGAGCCGTTAAGTGAATCATTGCTGTTGATAAATTAGTAACCCAGTTGTTCAGTGAATCTGGCTTCCCCATCATATGACCCTGGGACATAGCAATGGGCATAAGTATGAACCCGTTGCCAAGCAACTATTGTGGTTAGCAGGCAGCAGGTGCGGACGGCTGAGGAGAGCAAGGACTCAGATGAGGGGCCTGGGCCATTAGGGAGTGGACTGCTGCTTTCAGAGATTGTGGGGACTGGCAGCAGTGACAAGGAGGTTCCCGAGGAGCCTGTGCTAAATGCGCGTGTGCGCAGGATTACTCGTAGGAAAGAGCAGCTACAACATCACGGGCGACTCAGGAGTAAGGCTGCAAGGTAATGGCCCCTCCTTCAAGAAGATAAAAGCCAGCTGTGAAAGGAACCTACTTTGTAGAAGGCAAAGACGTTTTGAAACTCCAGCCTTGCAGACATTCCAGTATCCTGAGTTTGTATTTGAAGATTCTTCTTTTGCAAATTATTTCTTGTCTGTTATCTTTTGACAAGCCTTGCACAGTTTGGCAAGGCTTGTGCTTCTCACAGCTAATTATTTTGCAAAAGCATTACAAGGTTTCTGTTCCTTTTGGATTGTGTTTGATTTGTTGGAAAAGGGCGTGGGTCAGAAAAGCATCTGAATTTTGATCACAGGACCATGGGGATGCTACAAAGGTCGTAACTGTGAAAAATGGTAATATCACTTTTTTCAGTGTTGTTATAACTTTGAACACTCACTAAATTAAATGTTGTAAGTTAAGGACTACCTGTCCTTAACAGGAAGGGAAGGTTGAACCTCTCCTTGATCAGTTTCCACCCATTATTCCTTGTCTGACCATTGGGTGCTTTGGAAAACAGGTTAACCCCTTCCTCTCTGTGACAGCCCCTCAAGTACAGGGACACTGCTATCATGTCTTCCCTGGTCCTTCTCTTCACTAGAGAAGCCATGCCCAATTTCTGCAAGCGTTCTTCATATGTTTTAGTCTCCAGTCCCCTAATTATCTTGGTTGCTCTTCTCTGCACTCTTTCCAGAATGGGACTAAAAGTCACAGTCTCCTGGTTTTTAGAGTGAGACTATATATCATTCAATGATACGGTATTGTTCAGTGTTTTGTACCCAGATATGGTAGTCCAAGTTTAGTTCCCATCAAGCTATGTGTAAAGCTGTTCCCTATATATGTTGTTATACCACGGGTGTCAAACTCGCCACGCCACGTTGCCATCGCTTTGCAATGTTTCCCCCTTTGTGAAGCTGGGGTGGGCGTGGCCTGTGAGTGATGCATCTAGCCTGCTGTCTGCCTGTTTGACACATCCAGCCTGTTTGAATGTCAGCTTTCCAACTAACCAACTCCAAACCAATAAACTCCGAGACAAGCATCTTCTCAAAGTTCCATTTTATTAGCATTGTCATATTGACACATCTGGGAAAATCCAAATCTAAGAGTTCCAGGTTTTCCCTTCCCAAAAGAAATTCAAGATCCCCTACACCCATCAATCCATCACATGGCCCAATCAAACTATCATCCCAACTGGAGACATTCCTCCAGACACTCTTTTCCAGGTGCAGGGCAACATGTCCTTGACTCTGTGAGAAAGAATATTGTTGAGTCTAATTTTCTACCTCATTATGAAATCCCCTCTTCCAAATTCCCAGGCACTAAATGTGACAGCCTCAAAGCTTCCAAGTAAAAAATGGCTTCCAAGGCTAACACCTTTCCCATTCTAGTGTGTGTGTGTGTGTGTGTGTGTGTGAAAGAGAGAGGGGGAAGGGAGAGGGAGAGAGATTATGCCTACAACACTATCACTATTCAATACTGGTGTGTCCCAGCTGTGGAAGTGCAATTTCAGATGACATTAGTTTAGCTTTCCACTAAATTCCCCAGATATTTCAGATGCAGAGAAATGTTGACATTCGTAGCAAATTTCTCCTTAATGAAACTCCGGGGCAACCTGTGAAACCTAGAAAACAGCTTAAGAAAAAAAAAAAAAAAAGAGAGATATAAAAATAGATTCCTTTAGATTGCATCCTATGTGGAATTTTAAATTTTTCAGTGATGCAATGTCACCATACTATTTCCCCACCCTTCTAGTTATACTCTTGTGACTTAAATGTTTAGAGTTGGATCGTTTAACCCTGAGTACATTTAAATGCATAAAACCCAAATAAAAATGAGCAATTACCATTTTTTCTCCTACATTTGTAGTTGTTTGGAAACTTCTGATAGAAAACTAGGCCACCAGATTTTGCTCTGAGACCAAACTGGTCTCAGACTACATTGTCTATCTATAGAATTTGTAGAAGCTTCATGTAGAATTTTTTTGCAGAGAGCATTGTGGCCTAAATTTTTGAATTTAGAGAAGGAAATAACTCATTATTTCTTTTTTTCCCCTATAGAAGTTTCTGGAATGTTTAGGCCTATAAAGTTTCAGAGGGAAGGAGGAAGTATTTATTTATTTATTCATATTCTGCCTTCATTCTTACAAATAACTCAAGGCTGTGAAAATATTTAAATACAACTTCCTTCTCCTGTTTTCCCCACAACAACAACAACAACAACAACCTTGTCAGGTGGGTTGGGCTGAGAGAATGATTGGCTTAAGGTCACCCAGATGATTCAGCAGTCCAACTGGGTGGACCTCCTGCCTTTTGGAGAGATTGCATACAATAATGCTATTCATAGTAGCATTATTGTATGCAACCTTCAGGGTAGTGAATGGTATGGACTTGTCCTAATGCCTGACTATCCAAGGGATCCCGCCTCATCAATCAGCTTGACCGGTTGGATGTTAATGCTGAAAGCAACTTGGGAGAATGTTAAAAAATCACTAGCTAAAGTGGTGTAGACTTGTAAGAAACAGGCAGACAAACCCTGAGCCCCACAACAGCCATTCCAGTTGGGAGAGAAGCTCTACCTCTTCACAAAATACATGAGGCTGAAACTCCTTAGCAAGAAACTGGAACTAACTATTGTTATTAGGGTGGAACTATTATTATTATTTGTAAGTCACCTAAATCATCTTAGTGGAGTTTTGGACGGGGCTACATAAATGTGATGAATAAATGAAATAATGCAAAAATAGAAAATAGCGTAACAATAAATCACAAAGTGTTTGATGGCTCCACAATAAGTCTTGAAAGGTCTTCTAAATTTACAATTTCCTGGAAAGACATAAGAAAGTAGTCCATCTTTGCCCCAGAGGACAAGTTATAAGACACAGAATGGGATAATTGGCTGCAGCCGCCTTACCTTGGCCACTTCACCTGCTCCCTGCCCCAGCTGACCCACTGTGGACACCTCTTCCTGGGCCCCCCAGCCATGGCTGCTTCATCCTTGGCCAACCCACCATGTACATCCCTCTCTGGCTGTCCCTCCCCATGCTCCTTCCCCATTGCCTTGCCCCAGGCAATTTGCCATGGGACAAATCACCCTGGCTGATTTGCCACGTGAGAGAGCTTCCAGGATGTAGATGATGGGGCCCAAGGACCACAGAGGCTGCAACTGCTACTGTCTGGCCAAAACAGAGGGGCACTAGTGGGCTCAGCTCCCAAGATGGCAGCAGCAATGCCCATTCCCCTTGCCCCATCCTGTCCTAAATAGCCCTCGGATTTAGATCTAAACATACCTCAGTTTCCCTCTTTCCCTTTTGATTTCTGTGTGGTGACCTGGGGCATGGCACAAAGGCAAAACAGTCACATAAGTAAGAAAAGTTCCGTTAATATCTCCAACTTTGCCCCCAATGTCCAGGTTATCTTCACTGGAGAAAAAACTCTCCCAAGAATAGTCTTTAAGGAAATTCAGTCCGGAAACAAAGTACATACAAACTGTAAATAAAAATCCACACAAACCACGCTGCAGCAATTAACTTGACAGGGCAGATTAAGGAATTGCAGACGTGAAAGAGCAACAAAACACACACAGTTGGGAAGATGCCAGGAACCCAGATAAGCCTCGACAATAATAGATAACTCACAATTTGCTTCCAACAAGTTGTTGTGCGCAGATTTCCTTTTTAAAAACTGTGTTCCCAGCTGCAGCTAATGAAGGGAATCAGGGCCCTTTCCTCCTGGGTAAGCAATGGAACTCACCTTGCTCCCTTCTCCGTTCTTCCCTGCATGCCCTAGGATGAGGAGGGGGTAGGCCTGGGTCTTCTTCCAAATTCCCTCTCCCTTGCTCTACTTCTACCCTGCTTTGCCCAGCCAGACTGTGACCTTTCCCAGTTTCTTCCATAGCCAAGGGAGCCATACTCCCACTCCCTGTCAGCTGCTCAGCCTCCCCCTCAGAATCAGATTCCAACAGGGGCATGACATTCTGTCTCCTTCCTCTTTCAATGCAACCAACTTTGACAGCTAAGCATTCTAACAACAACACAGGGTAATTTTGAAACAAACATGTCAATGAACCAGCAAAGATGTTGGTGTCCTGTTTTGAGATATCACAATATTTTAAATTGTCAGGAGATTATATCATGAGGATTGTGTTAATGGGTCATACAGGCCATTAAATCAGATGGTGCATTGTGCCATGAACCACAAACTGCTTCTGCATCAGTATAGGTATTATTTTTATTTATTTGTTTGTTTGTTTGTTTATTTATTGTACTGATATACTGCCCTATTTCCCTGACAGGACTCAGGGCAGTGCACAGCCAGATTAAAATGCAGAGAACAATACAAAATTAAGAACAGTCAAAAGACCAAATATAAAAGGCTGAAATTTATAAGAAGTTTAAAAGCCAAACTAGATAAAAACCAAATTAAAATCCTAAAAACCCCTAAAAACCCCTAGGTCAGACCGGCTTGATGAAATAGATAAGTTTTCAACACGCGCTGGAAGGTCAGGAGATCAGGGATGATCCTCATCTCTGGGGGTAATTCGTTCCAGAGGGAGGGTGCCCCCAACGAGAAGGCTCACACCCTCGGGTCGCGAGCCGTCCAGCCGGCGGCACCCCAAAGAGGCCGACTCTATGGGAGCATATTGGCCAACAGGAGGCTGATAATGGCAGGAGGCGGTCCCGCAAATATCCTGGTCCCAAGCCATGGAGCGCTTTAAAGATGGTAACCAGGACCTTGAAGCGCACACAGAGGACCATCGGGAGCCAATTCAGCTCATGCAAGAACGGTGTAACATGGGAGCCCCGAGGAGCCCCCAACACCACCCACGCGGCCGCATTCTGCACCAGCTGGAGCCTCGGGTGCACTTCAAGGGAAGCCCCATGTAGAGAGTGTTGGCATAGTCTAGGTGGGAGATCACGAGGGCAGAAGTGACCGTGCAAAGCGCATCCCGATCCAGAAAGGGCCGCAACTGGTAGATCCTACGGACCTGACCAAAAGCCCCCCTGGCGACAGCTGCCACATGGTTCTCCAATGACAGCCGTACATCCAGGAGGACACCCAAATTGCGAGCCCTCTCTGTGGGGGCAAGAATTTCCCCCTCACAGCCAGCGATGGAACCAGCTGGCTCTATTGGGGCGCCGGGAAGCACAGCCACTCAGTCTTAGATGGGTTGAGCTGAAGCCTGTTCTGCCCCATCCAACACTACACGGCCTCCAGGCATTGGGCCATCACTTCGACGGCTTCATCGGGGTGGCCCGGGGTAGAAATGTACAACTGAATATCACCAGCATACTGATGGAACTCTACCCCAAAGCCACCGATTATGTCACCCAGAGGCTTCATATAGATGTTGAATAGAAGGGGCGAGAGCACCGACCCCTGAGGTACCCCGCAAACCAGGGGCCTAAGGGCTGATCTCTGCCCCCCCACCAACACAAATTGTGAACGGCCGGAGAGGAAGGAGGAGAACCACCACAAAACAGTGCCCCCCACTCCCAACCTCTCCAGCCGCTGCAATAAGATACTGTGGTCGACAGTATCCAAAGCCGCCGAGAGATCTAATAGGACCAGGACAGAGGACTATCTTGCCTATTTAGAATATTTTGCCTAATTCTTCCCTCCTACAACATACTGTAGTCATAATCCTTGGTTGGTTTTGGTTTGTCTTCCATGCTCCCTTAATTTTTTTTCTCTAAAGATTTGGGTACTTTTGCTAACCTTGGTTTTATACCTCTACACGCCTCCTACTTTTGCCTAGGTAGTGCTGTTTTATATTATACCAAGCATTTAGATATACTGAGATAAAATGCTAAATGAAGCATTTAGACATACTGAGAGCAAAATGCTAAATGAAGAACCTGGATTTTGTTCAATTTACTTAATGTAGCTTTAAAATAGCATCCATACTTTTAGTGTGCTCTCGAGTCAACTAATTTGATCCAGTTCTTCTAAAATGATCACAATTTCTGGATGGAGTATAAATAGCAATAGCCTCTAAATTTATAGTGACCAATATTGCTTTATAGCACACTCTGGGTGCTTTACAATGTCAGCATATTGCCCCCAACAATCTGGGTCCTCATTTTACTGACCTCAGAAGGATGCAAGGCTGAGTCACCCTTGAGCCCATCTGGATCAAACACCAGTCTATGGGCAGAGTTTGCCTGCAATATTGCATTCTAACCACTGCATCATCGTGGCTCAAGAATTCAATGGACTTTTTTGGCTAAATCTAAAATTGGAACCACCAATAATGGGATAAAGTCACAAAGATATCTGAAACATGAAAATGAAGAATGTGTGGATTAATTAAAATCTATATTTAACACCACTGGAAATATACACTGGCTAAATAAATGCAGTCAGTGGAATCTGATCCAATGAAGTTTTAATTTTCTTACATATTTAAACAAGAGATAGCTAATCATAAGGTTGATAATTTTTTTAATTATAAGAAACTCTCAACAACCATCATACTGAATTAAAAATCTTGCACTACAGATTGCTTGAATTCCAATCACTTTTACTTAATTACATAATGTAATTGTGTATGTGTGTATACACACACACACACACACACACACACTATTATATAAAAGTGTGTGTGTGTGTATATCCCGATAGATAGATAGATAGATAGATAGATAGATAGATAGATAGATAGATAGATAGATATAGATAGATATACTGTAGAAATAGATATAGATAGACACAGATAGATATAGATATAGTTTGTGTGTATGTATCTCACAAGCAGAGAGAGAGAGACTGCCAAATTATAAGCTGTGAATATATAAACTGTGAATATAACTGAGTGAGTAGTAATGGTTCAATGAAATTTAATCAGAAGAATTACATGCAGGTATTAGCCTTTCTGTGCAGTTAAATACATTTCAGAGTGAAAATCATAACACTGTACTCACACAGAAAAAGAATTGTTTGATAATTGTCTGACTCTGTTGTTACATCCTCAAACCTCCAAAACTTTAACCTTAAACTGTCTACCGTGGACCTCATTCCATTCCTAAGAGGTCTATAAGGGGCGTGCATAAGATCACGGCATGCCTACCATCCCTGTCCTACTGTTCCAATTTATTTGTACTCATTTATTATATATATACTTATACCAGTTTATACTTATATGTTTACATGTTATGTTCATACTTATACTTGTTTTTTCATACATGCTTGAAAAACTAAATGAATAAATAAAATAAATAAATAATACTTCGCTTTAAGGTATACCCTGTTTAAGGTATACCCTATGTTTCCTCTTAGAAGAAATGTTAGAACTACAAACTCTCTCCTCAGTGAATTAAATACAGCATTTGGAATAAACAGTCTCCAATATCAATTCCTTCCAAACACTACAAAATGTATGCTCAGGAGTAGCTAATTTGATGGAGAAGAAACATCAAACTCAATAACTGATGCATGATCCAATCTGGGTCAGTCGCTGGGACCAGAGATTTAGTATCCCGAGCCTTCGAATTTGTATTGGAGCCCATCCTCAAAGAACTTCTCTCTACCAGAATGTACATATTCTCTACATCTTCTGATAGAGAGTAGTTCCCGGAGGATAGGCTCCAACACAAGTTTGAAAGCTCAGGATACTAAACCTCTGGTACTGATGACTGACCCCGATTGGATCCTGCGACATTATTCTGGGACACATATCTTTGCCTTCATTCGTTAATAAATGATTTTGTATTGGTGGAATAAAATCTGAATTCTATATCCAATTTCCATAATATGCAATGGAATGATTGTGTGCAAGCTTTTAGGTCTTTAGCACTCTTTTATCAGGCAAGATGTAACAATAACAACAACAAAAGGTCGAAATTTAGGCTGTTCCTGCCAAGAGGTCTTCAGTTCAAAACCTTTCTTAAGATAAAGATTAAAATCTATGTTCATTATTTACTAGTAAATAGTATTAATATGCCTAATGTTCAGGAATAAAGAATAAAACTCTAAAACTCTGAAAACTCAAAAAGATAACAATGACACTGAAATTAGTTCCCAATATATTTTTGGTTTGGATGAAGTGCATAGATTCCTGTCCTGGAAGACTGAAAGAAAACAAAAGAAATATCACAACTTTATAAAAACAAAGACAATAATTTTAAATTGTGCATGTTTGGGGCAATACACATTTCGCTTATACTAGTGGTGGGATTCAATTTTTTTTTACTACTGGTTCTGTGGGTGTGGCTTTGTGGGTGTAGGATGGCTTGGTGGGTGTGGCTTGGTGGGCGTGGCTTGGAGGGCATGGCAGGGGAAGGATACTGCAAAATCTCGATTCCCTCCCCTCTCCTGAGGGAAGGTTACTGCATAACCCCACCCTACCCCACTAACCTGCTTTTCAGCTCCATTCTCCTGTGCAGGGCAACAAAAGAAGACCCAGCCAATCAGCTGGGACTTGGGAGGCAGAAAATAGATGGGGGTGGGGCCAGTCAGAGGTATTTACCGGTTCTCCAAACTACTCACATTTTCTGCTACCGGTTCTCCAGAACTGATCAGAACCTACTGAATACCACCTCTGACTTATACTTAAACATTGTTTTTAAGCCCCCTTGGAAATCTTTCCTGGCCTCCCTGAAACTTGTGCATGTCCTTGAATTTAAAATTGTACATTTCTGAAAAGACATTGTTTGTCTCATTACATTGAAAAAATGGGAGCCAAAAGTGATGCTCTGTTAGAAACGAGAAGTTCATTTTCCAGGAAGATGAATCTTGCAGATTTACATCCTTAACTTCACTCAAAATTAGACATCCCTAATCTTCCTTTTTTCCTCATACCCATTATTACCAGAATCAATCTGCGAAAAGAAAAGAAAAAACTGCCCAGATGGTCTACTTAAATTCTGGGCTAAGTTTTCTCTGGAGGCAATTAGAAGGGGAAATGGTGACAAAACGAAGCCAATTGTAATGTTATTGTTTTATTTTTCTCTTCCTTGTAGCCTAGCCATGTGTGTTCTTGGCTTTAATTTTCTCCTCCAATCTTAATCAACAGTGAATTGACAAAAGAAGTGCTATTTGCTGTCCTTAACAATTTCCTGATTGAGGATTAAACTTTCCCGATCAACACGTGCTGGGTTGGATCTCAACAATGGTACTATTGAAATTAAGTGGCAGACATTTGGATCTTCTCAGCAGGAGTTCTCATTTGCCATTTTTTCTTTCTTTTCTCTCTAAAGCAGAGGGGGGGGGAAGAATCTTTTTTCCAGTTGCCTATTGTATGGGAAACTGTGAGCTGTCATTATCAATCTATACCCTTGCCAATGACCACAGAAGTATCCTTAATTTCCATCCATTTTTGTCATTGTTTGAAGACAGTCTTCCTTCCGCTATTTTTAAGTATTTAGCAGATGTATTTCCAGGTGCATTATTCTGAATGGTGATCGTTGACTAAAAGGGAGAAACAGAGAGAGAGAGGGAGAGAACAAGAGATTTTCTTTTTAATCACACTTTACTACGCGTACTGGAGAAAATGACATTTGATAGCAGCCTGGTCAATAAAGAACTAAACAAAGAAAGATATATAGACACCATGTTCCCATAGTGTCTTTTCTCAGGTGTATAAAAGTGCCTTTCCTTCTCAAATCATGGTTATTTTCGGAAATTCTCTTTGTTCGCTAAATATTATATATATATATATATATATATATGTGTGTGTGTGTGTGTGTGTGTGTGTGTGTGTGTGTGTGTGTGTGTGCAAGGTTTTTAAGCTGATAATGTTAAATAATAAATAAGGGAGACTAGGATAGATCTATTTCGAGCTAGTTAGCTCTCTTCAGCTAGCCATACCCTTACTGGGATTCGAACCAGGGAAGTATTACATGTGAGGCAGTTGTAATTGCCACTACACCACCTGGCTCTATCCTTATCAGCTGAGGCAGGGGCGTATCGGTCGGCGAGAGGCCGATAATGGAAGGAGGCCATTATATATATGTATATGATAAACATATGCATGCAGAAATATGTGTCAGAATTCCATATAGAGTTCATCTATATGCTTAAAAAGAGTGTTTAATTGCTTTTAAAACACCGGAGACAGTAAGATGCATAAGTATTTCCTGAAATAAAAACTCTGAATGATAGAAAAAAAGTATGTTCAGGAGTCTAAATTAGTTCTGATGACCCAGGGCATGGTACAAAAGCAACACAGCCAGAGAACAGGTCTAACTGTCCTTTATTGCTCCAACTTTGTCCCCAAATGTCCCCACATTTACTACAAGTCCTGGAGCAAAGGTCTCACATGCACCTTCAACAGCTTCTTGCTCAAAGTAGTCCAGTAAGCAAGATGAGCAAAACAGAGCAAGAAGTTCAGTGAAGCAGGCAAAATGGGCAAACCCCACAAGACAGAGCACAATAATCTCTACGGGTCGGCAAGTGCACACAAGGCTCCACAGATTCAACGCTTACCCTTCCTACTGGCACCTCCTTACATCTCAGTCCCCAAGTGTGCCTTGTGAAGAGGGATGGGGCACTCTCCTCCCTTGTAGCTGGTTCAGTCTGCGTTGTTCTCGCCTTCTCTCTTCTCTTTGTGCTCTAGGTTCAGGAGGGGGTGGTCCTTGCTCATTGCCTAAACTCTGTCTCTCCTGGTCTTCCCTGTCTATAAACCTTTCTAATCCTGAAAAGACTGGACTGGATTGGACTGGCTTCCCAGTTTCTTCCAAAGCCAACGGAACCACCCCTCAATCTCTGTCACCTCCTGTTCTAGCTCATCTTCTCCCACAAATTCAGGCTCCAACGGGGGCATGACATTTTTTTTTCTTGATATACTAACTTTTTATTTATATTGGATATTTTTCATAATGTTTTCATATGAGTGACAGGTAGGTAAACTTCCAATGAATAATTGGTGGGATCATATTCAAGAAGAATCTTCTCCCCCGTTTTTCTTTGTTTTGTTTGCCCAAATGTTTTCTTCATCTCTTTATCTTCTTTGTAATTAGCTGTACTAGGGATTAACAAATCATTTGTTGGTTATGACTGTCACTCCTTGATTATGATGAGATGGGCAGCATACAAATTTAATGAATACCTAAATTTAAAAAATAAATTATAGTAATATTCTTCATAAATCCACTCTGGTATTTTAGAGTGAAAGATGGCATAGGAATATTCTCATTAAATAAATAAGCTTTTGGTCTATTTTGTTTTCAGAATTCTGCATGGTGTTGATCCAGAAAGAAAGTATATAATGTTTTAGAACATTATATACTTACTTTCTTCAGAAAGAGGATTGAACATACAAATTGGGAATTCTAATTCTGTTTCCCAGATATGCAGAGGTTAGGGAAGGCATACAAAACAGGCTATTTATTGCTTGTTTATTCCTTTAATATAAGTTGTAATATTATTCATCCTTCAACATTCAAAGCATAAAAACTTAGCAAAATATTTTTTTCAAGAAGCTTCCAAGTTTTATTACTCTTTAGGTTCAATTGGACACCTTTTAATCCAAAACATTAACCAAAAAGTATGTAAGATATACATACTTTACAAATGGTTCTGAACATTTATGCTTCTGTCAGAAATGTCATTTGTTGTAGATATGATGTTATATAAATACGAAAAGTATAACAAGTGGTAGCAATTTTCAAAATTTCAAAACATCAATATTCAGTTGGTAAATTTTAAGTTCCTTCTAAATTCTACCTGTTTCAAATTATATTTTTTTCATCGGGAAAAATGTCACATTGGATGCCATAACATAGCCACAGTTTAAAAAGATGGATTATTCCACTTGCTGGAGTTTTTAATAAATATTGAGAGCTGGAATTGATGTAATCTTTTTGCATAGCAGGGAATATGGCTTCACTTGTGCTCCAAAGTACTAATTATTGTATTTTTCCATCTATAAGAAGCCCCCCATGTATGGGATGCCCCCAGGGGTGGGATTTTTAATAACTGGTTCTGTGGGCGTGGCGTAGTTGGTGGGCATGGCTTGGTGGTCATGTGACTGGCTGGGTGTGGTCAACTCAACATTAAGGGCCTTGGTGGTGCAGGCTGTTAATCATCTAGCACTTAGTGCAAGCTGCCTGCAATTAGTGCAGGTTCGAATCCCACCAGGCTCAAGGTTGACTCAGCCTTCCATCCTCTCAGGGTAGGTAAATTGAGGACCCAAGAATTGTTGGGGGCAATAAGCTGACTTTGTAAAAATGCCACTTGGGGGGGGGCAAAAACCCTAATAATAATAAGCAGGCATATACAATGGAATGAAGGCTATTGCCGAGCATTAAGTATGGTGCTCCATAGACTGTAAGCCACCCTGAGTCTCCGGAGAAGGGCGGCATATAAATGTAATTAAAATAAATAAATAAATAAACATCACTCACATCGAGGCACACGTCTCTGTGCATGACTGTGAGGATGCTGCAACAGTCGTAAGTGTGAAAAATGGTCATAAGTCACTTTTTTCAGTGCCATTAAATGGCACATAACTTTGATAGGTCACTCCACACAAGCAAAGTACCAGCAAAGGAGGAAAAAAAACTCCAGAAAAGTTCCAGAGACAGGAAGTCTAGTCCTGCCAAGAATGTAATAAGAGTTAAATGAAGAGGCAGTTTCTGTAAGCAACACCAGAATGTTTCCTTCCTGCCTTCCTTACAGGATTAGGCCAATAATTTCTTCTAAGAACCGGTTCTTCAAACTGCTTACAATGTTAACAACTGGTTCTAGCGAATAGGTGCGAACCTGCAGAATCCCGCCCCTGGATGCCCCCCCCATATTTTCTCACTCAAAATTCAGATAATATTTTAAGCAATTGGAAGTTTCGCTCGTGAGGCTAGTTTTCAGAGATAAGGTATTGGCAGTTTCGCAAATAGGGTTCTCCTCTCGAAACCCCCCCCCCATATATAAACACCCCTCCATTTTTAGGTAAATATTTTTAAGAAAAAGTATTGTCTTTTACTCAGAAAAATATGATATATCCATACATATTTACACACACACACACACACACACATACATACATACTGTGTGGTTTTTAAGGACAGAAAAGTTATCTTTTGGAAATGATAGGTATTCTTCTAAAAGTGCAATCTTTAGACCTGGATTTTCATGCATTCAGGGTGAAGTGTAATCATTTTGGTAAATCCAGTTAATGGATATGAAAATATAGATAACAAAAGTGATTTGGTACTCTATTGTATGTCACAAGTTAGGAGGTGTATAGATTGTCACAAGGTCTATTCAAGGAGTCAGACTTGGCGTTTGCAGTTCCACAGGGTTTCCTGCTTCCAGAGTTCATCTACTACCAAAATTGAAGAGATGAGGTCCATGAATCAGAGGTGGTATTCAGCAAGTTCTGACCAGTTCTGGAGAACCAGTAGCAGAAATTTTGAGTAGTTTGGAGAACCAACAAATACCACCTCTGGCTGGCCCTGCCCCCATCTATTCTCTGCCTCCCGAGTCCCAGCTGATCTGCTGGGTCTTCTTTTGTTGCCCTGCACAGGAGAATGGAGCTGGAAAGCAGGTTAGTGGGGTGGGGAGGGAATGGGATTTTGCAGTAACCTTCCCCCAGGAGTGGGGAGGGAATTGAGATTTTGCAATATCCTTCCCCTGGCATGCCCACCAAGCCATGCCCACCAAGCCATGCCCACCAAGCCATGCCCACCAAGCCATGCCATACCCACCAAGCCACACCCAGAATAAAAATAAAAAAAAAATTGAATCCCACCACTGCCATGAATAATGTTATATAAACTGCAAGATGAATTGGATCTTCATTTCTGAGATTATATCTCATTAAAGAAGAATATTTGTACTTCAGGGTTGAAATGAGAAGTCCTTGATGCTCCCCGAGGTTGGTTGTTTTTTCTTGCAGACATTTTCTTCCCCAAATTAGGTAACATCACCAGTGCTAAAATGTATCTAAAAGAGCACCGATGACGTTATCTAGTTTGGGTAATGAAACGTCTGCATGAAAAAAACAACCAAGCTCAGAGAACACCAAGGACCCCTTATATCTCTTTCTCCTTTGGACAACACAATGCATGGTAGCCTATGGATTGAGGGAATCAGGAACCTCCAAGGATTCATAGGAGTGTTCATTAAACCTCTCAGCTTCTTCACCAGTCATCTTTGTGTTGGTTTGTGACTTACCTCTAAGGCTTCAATATTTTGGACATTGTCCTGAATATTTCTCGTGCACAAAGAGATGTAGCCATATCAAACAAGCAAATGTTCAGGCCCATTTTCTTTATAGCAGTTGTCACAACCTTTCTGCTACTGAACAGTGAAATATGTTTTTATCCTTTTAGGTATGAAGCTTGTAACAGGAGAACATTTTGGTTCCACTTGACAGCTGGGTGAACATCAATGACTCGTATAGACAGCATTGCACTAATGGGGCGCTTGGTGTAGGAAATAGAGATTTTAATTCCCCCATCCCCTATAGTTCATAACAGATGGTTTTCAAGTAAGCTTTCTCTAGTGTTCCCTTCTGTATTATTGTACAGTTCATAACATAGAGTACCTTTTTACATATTTTTAGCACTGACTTGAGCTATACATGAGACCCAACTAATCAAATTTTATTTAAAATATGACTTATTTAGAATGGCCTGTGTGAACTACAGCTGCATGCAAATCGCCTTTAAAAATATTAGTCCTAGAAGAGGAAGAGGAAACCATAACAACTAAATTTGTCTAGAAGGAAAAATTTCAAAAAAAATTTTTTTACTTAAAGGGGATATTTAGGAGCCATGGTGGCACAGTGGTTAGAATGCAGTATTGCAGATTAAGTCCACCCACTGCCAGGAGTTCGATTCTAACCGGCTCAAGGTTGACTCAGCCTTCCATCCTTCTGAGGTCTGCAAAATGAAGACGTAGATTGTTGGGGGCAATATGCTGATTCTGTAAGGGGTGTCAAACCAGCAGCCCACGGGCTGGATGCATCATGTGCTGACCATGCCCACCCCAGCTCCGTGAAGGGGAAAAACATCAGGATGGCAATGTGATGCTGCAAGTTTGACACCTGTGGCTTAGAGAGTGCTGTAAAGTGCTATGAAGCGGTATATAAGTCTAAGACAGTACTATTGCTATGCTTTGATTTGGTTTTGGTTTTGTTACCATATTGATCTCATAATATGTGTAGAATATTCAATGAAGATTCTCAGTCATCCAGGTAGAGTTGACTGGAAGCTGAGTCAGGGCAACATTGAAAAGAAATCCAGTTGCCATGATTCAACTTCCAGACATAAGCATGAAAAATACTGCTAAAGTACTGTGATGGAATGTAGTCTAAATGTCCAGGTGGAAATCAGTGATTTACCAAATAAAGTAAAGGTTTCTCTGTCTGTCATATCCAATTCTAAGATATAGCGCTCATTGGCCGAAGGAGCCAGTGTTGTCCGAAGACAAATTCCATGGTCATATAGCCAGCATGGCTATATCCAAAGGTCCATGGTATCCTTCCCACCAATATGGTACCTATTAATTTACTTGTATTTGCATTCTTTCAAACTTCTAAATGGGCGGGAGCTGGAGCAAGGTTCAGAAACTCTCCCAGGGTTCAGGTCTCAAACCTGGGCTATAAGAACTCCAGCTGAACCATCACTCCCCATGATTCACTGAATATTTATAGCAAAATCAATAATTGCTTTAATTTATCAAGATGTCGGCCTATCGATGAAGAACAATAAGGGAAACTACTCAGAAATGACTTCGTGGTTTGTTTGTTTTTTTTGGTTCTTGGGAAGGTCTGATAAGTACATACCAATGAACATACATTTGGACATGCACTTACAAAGCTTCTCCCAGCAAATTTAGTGCAGCTGTGATTGCTTAAGTGGGAAAGCTAAAGGCACATTAACCTTTCCCCACTTGTACTCTATCATCTCATGCCTGTAGCCACTGCAGAATTCCTAAGCCACTTTCCTCCCCCCACCTCCCCAGTGGAGAAGTTGGACTGAGGTTTTTGCAATGGGAAAAAGCTATTGCTATTCAGCCAGGCAGGAAAAGGTGAGTTTCTTGAGGTCCTTATTCCTGCAAAACCAAAAGCCCTTTTAATGCAAAAGCATTTCAAGTTCAAGCTGTCACACTAAGAGAACTCTACAGTCACCTATTTTTGCACAATCCAGATACTACTAAAGAATCAGCAGCTGCTAGAAATTGAATAAACCAGAGGAGTGTAGCAAAGAGAGAAATTATGCATGCTCATGGAGTGGTACAAAGAAAGCTCAGCCATGTTTAGAATTTAGAATTTATTTGATTTGTCAATCGCTTACAAGATAATAGGTATAAGTGTATACATAGTTATGAATATGTGAAATGGGTACATATAAGAAAAATAAAAGAAATAATAGGACAGGGACGGTAGGCACGTTGGTGCACTTATGCACGCCCCCTACAGACCTCTTAGGAAAGTGGTGAGGTCAATAGTAGAAATCTAAGGTTAAAGTTTTTGGGGTTTGGGGAAGAAAACACAGAGTCAGGTAGAGTACTCCAGACACTGACCACTCTGTTCCTGAAATCGTATTTCCTGCAATCAAGTTTGGTGCGATTAACCTTGAGTTTGTATCTATTGTTTGCTCTTGTGTTGTTATGGTTGAAGCTGAAGGATTCATTGACAGGTAGGACATTGCAATGTATGATTTTATATACCATACTTAGATCAGACCGAAGATGGCATAATTCAAGGTTTTCTAGGTCTAGAATTTCAAGGTATTCTACAACGAGTAGAGGAGTGGAGAACTCTTCTTGTGAAATATTTCTGGACTTTCTCAACTGTACTAATATCAGATATGTAATGTGGGTTCCAGACTGATGAGCTGTATTCGAGTATTGGTCTAGCAAATGTTTTGTATGCTCTAGTTAGCAGTGTGATATTACCAGAGAAAAAGCTATATAGGATTAGGCTAACAACTCTTAATGCCTTTTTGGCTATGTAGTTACAGTGGGCTCTAGCACTTAGATCATTAGAGATGAGTATTCCAAGGTCCTTTACAGAGCTTGGATCATCAACAAGGTCTTGACTATTCAGCTTGTATTTTATTTTCTGGTTGTTGTTTTTTTTGCCAATATGTAAGACAGAGCATTTATTTATTGAGATTTGAAGTTGCCATTTGTTTGAACATTCTGATACATAGTCAAGAAGGGTAGCAGTATTGAACAGCTTTATATCATCAGCAAAGAGATGACATGGTATTGAATAGCTTTACATCATCAGCGAAGAGAACACAGTTGCTCTTAATATGATCACAGAGGTCATTTATGTAGAGTATGAAGAGGGTCGGTCCTAGAACACTGCCTTGGGGGACACCACTATTGACAGGTACAGAATTTGATAGGACACTCCCAATTTTGACCATTTGTTGTCTGTTTGACAGGAATGCTTCTATCCAGTTATGCAGTTGTCCAGAGATACCATAAGATTTTAGTTTTAGGAGTAGTTTGTTGTGTACCATTGAATCAAAAGCTTTACAGAAGTCTATGTAGATTGCGTCTATTGTTTTGCCCTGATCGGGTGGTATAGTCCATATGTTTTTGCAATGTAAGAGTTGCAGATTACAGGATAGTTTTTTCTGAAACCAAATTGTTTATTAGAGAGTAGGTTATTTGTCTCTTAGTGGAGGATAATGGATTGGTTAATAATTGATTCCATGACTTTATAGGTGACACAGCATAAGGAGATTGGTCTGTAATTTTCAACTAGGCTGGGGTCTCCCTTTTTGAAGATGGGGATGACCGTGACTTGTGACCATAGGTTAGGCAAAGAGCTGGTCCTGAAAGATTTTTCAAAGATTATGCTTAGAGGTTCTGCTATGGCAGCAGATAGCTTTTTTAAGAAGTAGGCACATATTCCATCTGGTCCAATAGATAAAGATGGTTTTAGATTGTGTAGTGCTTTTTCAACATTGTCTTCTGTAAAATTGATACGTATTAGATAATTGTAATTTTCTGTGGTTTAGCTAGGAAATACTGGGCATGATCCATTGCTGTTTACAAATACTGAGCCAAAGAATGTGTTAAAGATGTTGGCTTTAATGGTGTCGTCATTGCAGTCTTTACCATTAGGTCCTATCAGGGGTGGGATGGACCTTGAGTCTTTTAGTTTGTTGTTTACAAAATTGTAAAAAGCGCGGGTGGAATTGGTACGTAGAAGGTTTTCCTCTTGTTTAATGTGATAATTGGTGCATTCAGTCTTTATCTGGTGGCATAAATTTTTGTATCGGCTTTTGAAATTGGCAATGTGACTAGATTTGTTTTTCTGCCAGAGTGATCTCTTTTTGGATTGAAGTTTTCTTATTGTTATGGGTAATCTGTTTTTTTGGGCGGGGGAGTTGTTATTGGTACATATAGTTTGATGACTCTTTTGACTTCAAGAAAAATATGTTGTAATGGTCTTCAACGGTATTGAAACCAGTGAATAGAGATTGCCAATCAAGGGATGAGAGATCATTGTCTATAAGATCATAGTTGCCTTTTTTGAAGTTATCATTGGGGATTACATCATTGTGATTATTTTTGTGTGGACGTATGTTGAGTCAAAAATCAATCATGGTCACTGTTGGAAAAGGGTTCTTTAGTTTGTATTCCGTAAATTAAATTCAAACTATTGCAGAAGATGAGATCAAGGCAGTTGTTATGTCAAGTATTGTTGGTTACTAGTTGTTCCAGTCCCAGATTTGTAACAACATTGTAGAAGGCTGCATGTATGGGTTCAGTTGTTCATTCGTTTAGGGTCCAGTTAATATGAGGTAGATTGAAGTCACCAAGAAAGATAAAAGAGTGTGGGCAGGAAGTTTCCCATGTTAGTAGTGAATTTAGCTTGTTTACATGTTCAATATCATAATCAGGTGTTGTGTAACATAGTAAGAATCGAAATGTGATATTTAAGGATAGTTCACAGATGATGGTCTCAGGAAGAGCAAGCTCTTGGGTAACTTGGATGTTTTTTAGATGTAAGGACTTTTTATACCGTGTTTCTCCAACAATACGCTCCCCCATAGGAAAACCCAGCATGTTTTCTAGGGATAAAATGAAATTAAGCCCCACCCATCCTCAAATTTAGGCCTATTTTAAAAAATGCAAAATTGGGGGGGGGGCAGGGGAGAACTTCCCTTTAACAGTGCCTCGCAGGCATCATCACCACCTTATCACCAGTTGCTCCTAATGGCCGATCATGGCCGAGCGCGGAGTGCTTCCTACCCCTGCCAGGTGCCTTTGCTGCAGACCCGGGTATGATGCTGGTTGCAGGCCGGGTCAGCAGCTGGGTGGCAGCGCGTGGATATCGGCCTCGGCAGGGCACTTTAAATCACGAGACCTTTGGCGCCTGCCGCTGCTGCTTCCTCTGCTGCTCTTGCTTTCCCTTTGCATTCCTCCACCGGCAATGTTTCAACTGCTTCTTGGGCAAGGGAGCTGCCTCCATAGCCTCCACAGTTCCTGCCAGCACTGGCAAGAGAACAGCGGCAGCGCTGGCGGGAACTGTGGAAGCGTTTCAGCTGCTTCTCGGGCGGGGGAGCCACCTCTGTGGCTTCCACTGTTCCTGCCAGCACGAGAACAGCGGCAGTGCCGGCGGGAATCATGGAAGCATTTCAGCTGCTTCTTGGGCGGGGGAGCTGCCTTGGTGGCACTGCCGGTGGGAACTGTGGAAGCCACAGAGGTGGCTCCCCCATCTAAGAAGCAGATGAAATGCTTCCATGGTTCCCACCGACACTGGCGAGATAGCGGCAGAGCCAGCGGAAACTGTGGAAGCCACAGAGGCGGCTCCCCCGCTCAAGAAGCAGCTGAAACGCTTCCACAGTTTCTGCCAGCGCTGCCACTGTTCTCTCGCTAGTGCCGGCGGGAACTGTGGAAGCTATGGAGGCAGCTCCCCCACCCGAGAAGTGGCTGGAATGCTGCCGGTGGATGAATGTGAAGGGAAAGCAAGAGCGGCAGAGGAAGCAGCAAGTGAAGGTCTTGCGATTTAAATTGTCCTGCCGAGGCCAACATCCACACCACCTTCGCCCACCCACTGACCCAGCCTGCAACTAACACCATACCCAGGTCTGCAGCAAAGGCTCTTGGCAGGGGTAGGGAGCGCTCCACCATGATCGGTCATTAGGAGCAGCTGATGGCGAGGCATGGCTGCCTGTGGGTCCTCTAGGCAAGGGTGCAGGGGGGAAGAAATTAATTCACCCCCAAAAGAAGGCCTAGTCATTTTTTCGGGGCTCAAAAAAAATAAGACCCTAGCTTATTATATGAGAAACATGGTAGAAGATAGCAACACCACTCCTCTACAAATTTCACAATCTGATCGGTAAATATGATAGTCTCTTACTGTGGTAATGGGGTCAGGGAGAGATGGGTTGAGCCATGTTTCACAGACAAATATGATGTCGAATTTAGCCATATTTAGTAAGAGGAGAAATTCAGGTACTTTGTTCACAAGGCTTCTTGCATTGAGTAGCTTGCATTTAAGGCCAGCTGTAGTTGGAATTGTGGTAGTTAGGGGCGTGCGTGCCTAGTCTTGGGTGATGGTAGATTGGTTGAAGTAGGTTGTGGTTGAAGGTTAAAGCTGAGTTGCGGGTTGTGTGACTTACTTTTGATACAGTCAGCACAGTAGTCAGGCCCTTCTCTCCATTGTCTAGATGTTTTTTGAATTCTGTGCAGTGTACACGGGAGTGGGCACGTTGCTGTATGGTTAGGTCAGGGTGAGAACAGAGGTTCTTATGGTTGGTGTTGCTTTTGGCAAGTGAATTTATAGTATAAATGAATTTACGTTTGCTTGATTCATTTTTGCAAATGACCCTGCAGAAGCGTGGGGCCATAGAGCCGTCTCTGTTTTTGAACTCTGCGTGGAAAACCCCGATGTGGGACATGTCAAGTATTTCATCAGGGGAGATGGTTGATGTTTGATAATCACTGATGATGTTGCGGACAGTTGTGATGTCATCATTGTCATTGATGTCCTCTAGACCAAATAAGATGGTGTTTGGACGTTTCGAATAGTCAGGAACGATTGGCTGAAGATTAATTTTTCTGCTGCTACAAGTATGTTGACTATTAGGGGATTGTTTCACACATGCTACATACCATAAACACAGAGTCATTTCAGGGCAATGTAGATTATCACCCCCAAAATCAGGAACATTTGGTGAATCAGTAGGGTGATAAAGGGAGAATCGGTAGGGTGTTAAAAAAAGAAAAGAAATATATTTTAAAGTTCTTCCAACATAGATTATTTGAAGCTCATATTCTTCTCTTATTGCTAATAGAAACTCTTGCAGTTAGTTGGATGGGGCTACTGAATATGAAAGTCAAAATCCCAGCTCACCACTAAATGAAAACCGAGAGATACAGATTACTGCTCGCTATTGGTCATCTACAGTCCAGAACCAATATCCTTGTAGCTGACACATGAAAAAAAAATATTTTTTGCAAGCCATCTGTGAGATGTTTTCCAATTGCAATGCTAAGTGAAGTGAAAATGATGATTCTAAGCTATATTTGAAGTAGATTTCTGTAAGATATTTGAGTAGATTACATACAAATAATAAGAAACTGGAGAAGCAGTTTAGTCTTGTGGTTGAAGTGCTGGCTTAGAAACCAGGAAAATATGATTTCTGGTTCAGCCTAAGGTATGAAAGCTAGCTGGGTAACTTTGGGCTAGTCACTCTCTCACAGCCCAAATTATCTCACAGGATTGTTGTAGTGAAAATAGGAGGAGAGAGGAGTATTAAATATGTTTGCTACCTTGAGTTACTTATAAAAATAATCAAGATTGATGGATAGGTAGGTAAGTAGGATGGTAATGAAAGAAAGAAGAGAAAAAGGGAAAAAGAAAAATGTGTGTGTGTGAGAGAAAGAAAGAAAGAAAGAAAGAAAGAAAGAAAGAAAGAAAGAAAGAAAGAAAGAAAGAAAGAAAGAAAGAAAGAATACCATATCTCTTTAGAGACCAGGCAAACACATTCAAAACCAAATCTACCTGATAGCACATATTGTACTGTAGATTAAATTGCAATTAGTTCTCAGCTCAAACTTGCTTCAAAATTCCTTTAGATACCAAAGCATCCAAGAAGTTTTGCAAATAATCTCTTTAAAGCTCATCACAAAAGAATGTTGTTCTCTCATGTTTCTGAAGGTGAATCTTCAAAGACTCTCCTATCAATTCCAGTTAACTAGAGATGCTTCCGTTTATGCCTTGTGGACAATCAGAAATTTCTTCTGACTTTTCCAATCAGCTGCTGAAACAAGGTGTCATGAAGCTTTTAACTAAGTCAACCTGCAATGGTATTGCTAGGCGTAACACTTTGATTTGTAAGAATGTCCTTGAGTTAAGACATGGCTAATAAAAACAAAATCATATTCAAGCAACTCTTTTAGATAAATGTGCTTATGAATATTCATTATCTCAGAATAAAACATGTTAGATAAATGCACTTAAAGGACTGGTTTATTTAGGAAATGGAAAAGCCACTGAGGGAACTGGTGAGTCCTGTCACGCAGAAGATAACCAGTCTGGCTGTAGAGATAAACTGTAAATCTGTTACTCTTCTTGAACCAAGTTCTCTTTAAGTTTCCCCTGGGCAGACATTCTTGTGAATTTTTTATTTTGGCTCTAATTTTACCCCCAGTTTTAGTTCTTGCTTCTGACACATGTGCTTTGACCCAAGGGATGTTTTATTTATATAGTCAGCTTATAGTGGTGTTAGTCTGTTGCTGCTGCTGAAAAAGCATACAGAACAGGTATATTAAAAATACAACCAATAGTGAAAATATAATTTAAAATAATGTGCTCAAAAACCACAGTGACGGTGTACTGTGTTCTCACTGTGGTTTTTAAATGTACTATTTTAAAACTTATATCAATCACAAGAATGAGAAATCAGTTAGGAAATAAACAACAAAAATGAACGGGAAAGTCACATTTTTACCTCTACAGAAAATGAACTAAATTACATGGAATTCCATCCAATGTCAGTCTCCATGTAGAAACTATGATGGTAGATGTAGAAGAAGAGCAGGCAGTGCTGGGGGTAGAGTTAAGTGCATCATCAGCTTGGAGTCATTACATCCCCACAAACAGTCCAAGTCCAAACTATCTTGAATTCCATTGACCCTTATCTGGCACCAATTTAGCATTGAATTTTAGCTGACTAGATTCTTGTGTATAGACTTGAACTGCAGCCTAATTTACAGTCCTGATCTTTTGCTCCTGAGTAGTTCTCATTCAAACAGAAGAAAACAATATCATATTTAGCTGAGAGAGAGAAAGAAGAAAATATTTCCACCCCCAAAAAAGAGAAGGGTTTGTGCAGCCTGTTAGGCTGTACAATCAGGTAAAAGGATTAAATGCAAATGAATTCAAATGTTAATTCTGCAAACACAAATGTTAATTTGTACAGATTCTGGGATTGTTTAGTTATGGCTTTCTATGTCATGCCCCTGGTGGAGACTGACTCTGAGGAAGAGGAGGAACAGCCGACAGGGAGTAGAAGTGTGGCTCCGGAGGTTGTAGAGGAGCTTGGGAAGGGTAGAGGCTGGCTGAGCAGTCAAAGGAGGACCCAGGCCCATCCCCTATCCATCCTAGGGCATGCAGGGAGGAGAGGATAAGGGAGAGATGTGGTCTACTCGAGAGGAGAGGGCCTTGATCCTCTTCATGGACTGCGCCTGTGACAACTGAATAAGAAGATGAACATGCGTATGGGCAAATGCTGGAAACAAAGCATGGAAATATCTCTAGTTTATGGTTCCTCTCTGAGTTTGGCGTCCTTCCCAGTGTGTGTTATCTGTGGACGTTCTCCAGCCCTTATCTTGCCTGGTTTGTGTTGCTTTTTTCCTTCTTCTTGTAACTGTTTGTGTGGGAGTTTTTTGTCTTCTGTCAAGAATATTTGGAGCTTGGAAGCAAAGTGAAGGAATAAAAGGGGCTTCACCTGTTTTCTGTGACTGTGTTTGTTTTGTATCCCACCCTGGGTCATCGCATTCTAATGTTTCCTCACCATTTTTCAGAATTTCTTTTAGTACCTGTTTCTAACTGCCAAAATGAAATTTGCATTATGATGTCATGACAGAGGTCCTTTCCTTTCATACTTGAGTTGTGTCATCTAATAGGAGACGACATAGTCATCTCATAGGAGATGACATAGGAGTAGCATTTGAACATTTGATACAAGTTTCATCCCTTTCCCTCCTCCCTGTGACTACTTACAATTTCTTGGGGTATCCTGAGTTTGGCAGAGGGGTTTCCTCCTGCCTGCTGGTTGAAGTCTGGCAGAGGTCTTCAGATTTGGAGGTGGAGGCTTGGAGGAAAACTATTCTAGTTCACCGGTGTCAAACTCATGACGTCATGTTACTATCACATGCAGTGGTGGGCTGCTACTTGGTCAGACAGGTTGGGGTGAACTGGAAGTTATGATCATTGGCTGGGCCTGCCCACTTGCTCCGTTGCTATCCTTCCCATTTATGGCTTGTTTCCCCTGCCCATGCTGCCCAGCTGAGTTCCACACTGCCCCTGCTGTACTCACCAGAGCTGCCTTAGTTAATTAGTTGCATGTTTGAAGTCTGTTTCATTCCCAAAGGAGGCCATACTCACAATGAACAAACCATAAATGCAGCCCATCTCTGATCACATGACATTTTGCGACATTTTTCCCATTCACGTAACTGGGGTGGGTATGGCCTGCATGTAACGCATCGGGCCTATGGGCCGCCAGTTTTGACACCCCTGCTCTAACTGTTCTTGTAAACTGGACAGATTTACAAGGAACTATGAAGTCTTTTAACTCTCAACATATTTGAAGGTCACAACCAGCCCCTTTCATTGCATCCAGAAATGACTGGATAAAAATATTTTATCACATTTATTTGCTGCCTATCTTGTGGTTCAGGTGAAACAAGAATACAGTTGCCATATTTTGGACCAGGCATAGTTTAGAAGGGCCATAAACAGGGGTGGGATTCTACCATTTCGCACCTATTTGCTAGAACCAGTTGTTAACATTCTAAGCAGTTTGGAGAACCAGTTGTTAAAAGACATTACTGGCCTAATCCTGTAAGGAAGGCAGGAAGGAAACATTCTGGTGTTGCTTACAGAAACTGCCTCTCCATTAACCCTTATTACATACTTGGCAGGACTAGACTTCCTGTCTCAGGAACGTCTCTGGAGTTTTTTTCCCCTCCTTTGCTGGTATTTTGCTTGTGTAGAGTGACAATCCAAAGTTACAATGGCACTGAAAAAGGTGACTTATGACCATTTTTCACACTTACGACTGTTGCAACATCCCCACAGTCATGAAAGGCCACGAGGAGATGCGTGCCTTGATGTGAGTGATATTGAGTTGGCCACACCCAGCCAATAACATGACCACCAAGCCATGTCCACCCAGTCACATGACCACCAAGCAACACTTACCACTTAAGCTATGCCCACAAAACCGGTTGTTAAAAAATTCGAATCAACTCCTGGCCATACATCATAGTTTTACCATAATTAGACTGAAATATGTCAAAAGTGAATTTCAGTCATTTATCTGGCAATGTCAACATTTCATGAAAATGTTTACACTTGATGTACCAGATGAAGTTGAAAAAAAGATCCCTGCACAACGGCAGTTATTTTCTAAATTACATCTTCACTCCTTCAGAAGTTTTGAAGTCTCATCCAGAGTCAGATAAGAGTGGGATAAACAATGAAATTGTTTCAGCCTTGCCCCATCTAAGATTATTGCTGTATAACATGAGTGTCAAACTCAATGCCCTGAGGCTAGATCCAGCCCATATGGTGTTGAGATCTGGCCCATGGGGCTGCCCTGGAAAGGACTGACCCATGGTGCCTCTGCCAGGGAAAACAGAGCTCTCAAGGGCTGCATGCGGCCCTCCCAAGCTCCGTTTTCACTGGCAGAGGTTGCAGGAGGCCATTTCAGCCAAAAATTGAGCTCAGGAGCCCATTTTCTCAGGCAGAGCACTCAGGCCACCACAGGCACACCCCAACACTAGTAATGTCATGCTGGCCATGCCCAACCCCACCCCGGCCAAGCCCATCCCAGCCCCTCTAGGTCAAACAGAATACTCATCTCTAATAATCTAAGTGCTAGAGCCCACTGTAACACCAAAAAGGTTTTAAGAGTTGTTAACCTAATCTTACATAGCTTTTTCTCTAGTAATATTACAATAATAACTAGAGCATACAAAACATTTGCTAGACCAATACTCGAATACAGCTCATCAATCTGGAACCCACATTATGTATCTAATATTAACACAGTTGAGAAAGTCCAGAAATATTTCACAAGAAGAGTTCTCCACTCCTCTATTCATTGCAGAATACCTTATGCCACCAGACTTGAAATTCTAGAGCTAGAAAACCTAGAACTACGCTGCCTTCGGTCCGATCTAAGTATAGTATATAAAATCATACATTGCAATGTCCTACCTGTCAATGAATACTTCAGCTTCAACCATAACAATACAAGAGCAAACAATAGATACAAACTCAAGGTTAACTGCACCAAACTTGATTGCAGAAAATACAATTTCAGGAACAGAGTGGTCCATGTCTGGAATACTCTACGTGACTCTATGGTTTCTTCCCCAAACCCCAAAAACTTTAACCTTAGACTGTCTACTATTGACCGCATCCCTTTCCTAAGAGGTCTGTAGGGGGCGTGCATAAGGGCACCAACATGCCTACCGTCCCTGTCCTATTGTTTCTTTTATTGTTTTATTTTTCTTATATGTATTCATAACTATGTTTTTACTTATACCTATTATCTTGTAAGCAATTGACAAAAAATAAAAATAAATAAATAAAATAAACCCTGATGCAGCCCTCAATAAATCAAGTTTGACATCCCTGATGTAATACTTTCAAGCTGCTGCAGATTTTTATAGATGAAAACTGTATTTTGGGACCTGTTGTTATATGCACATCAAACGAAATTCTTTTAACAGTTTGAGTACATAGTTTTGCAATTCAGAACATGGACAGAAGTTTGTGTATACAGATTCATACAATCGAGAACAGATTGGTTTCAGCACAACCCCCAAAGAAAAACAGATATAAAATACACATAACTGAGCAGATTCCATATGAGTTTTCTCTAAGTATTTTTCCACCTGTGATATAAAATGGAAAGGATAACATTTTGCAGTTCTGCTTGGCTCAGATGTTCTCCCCCAGCTTTGATTTAACATCTATCCATCTTCTAGATTTGCTATATTCTTGCAAGAATGTAGGTACAAGCCAAGGTAAAAAAAGCCCATCTTGGAAAATCTCCTTATTAACATGAATCTAGTTATGATAATTCCTTTCTTTCTGCCTGTAGCCTGCTTATTGAATAAACACACCAAATTGCAAGAACTCTGATTTAGTCTTTTAATCTAACTGCTCTGTCATTTGCTTCCCCTCCCTCCATGTTTGTCCTTGCAGTCTGGGAAATGTTATTGCATGCAGAAAAACAATAATTATTTATCTTAAGACAGATATTATACTCAGCAGTAGGTCTGTTCCTTTGGTACAATTCAATCTAAATGTGTAACCAATTTACCAAAATATAATTATCTGAGTTATATCTTCTGAAGGGGGGAAATGGGGGGGAAGGGGGAAGAAAAGCAGCTGCAACTGGAAGACTTGAATGCAATACTTAAATGCAAGATACGGTTTAAGCAAACCATAAATTATACCCCATATATGAATTAACAATAACCATTCCAGGAAGACAGCCATTGTTGTTTAGTTTATGGTAAACTGACTTCGTATACTTAGGTCTTGAGAGATAATATAGTGCTGATGGCTAAGCTTTGAATTTAAACAGAGGAAAAGATGAATTCAAAATCCAGTGAAATTATGGGAAGCTATTCAAGTACACTTAATCTGATACAATTTTAGTCACCGTGTATTGAAACCATTAAATAAAAGTTTTGACAACTTCCTTAATATTGAAACCTCCAAATAATTTTTTGACAATTTCCATAATGTTGTTTTGGGATTCCCCCCACCTTCTATGTGATAAATTACGTATAATTTTTTGAGAGTCAGCCAGTCTCCAAATTGAATAAAATAAACACAAGTAGAGATAAAGTACAATCATGGAATATAATACATGTATACCAGAGTTTATCCAAAGTATTATGCTTACAAATCTATTTTAAAAAAAACAAAGCTAGAAACCACTTAAGGAGTGATTTTTTTTTGTCCTTTTTTCCTCTTGGATTTTTCTGTACTTTTGTCTTCTTATTCTTTAGGGTTTTATTTTTCTCTCTCTCTCTCTCTTTTCTGCCTTACCTTCTTATTAGTCAGTGCTAGTTTTTATTTGCTTTGTAAAGCTTTAAATGTAAATATATATTTTAAACATAGTGCTATTGTTTTTAAAAAACAATTTAATCAATCTATTTCTAGTTTTAATAAACAATCCAATGGTGAATATTTTCATCATTTTATAATTGCTAATAAATATCTTAAAACCAAGATGGAGAAGTTATAGTTCCACCAAAATGGTTGAATTTTAATTCCCAATCATCTCATTCAGCATGGTCTATGATAAAAAAAAAAAACTTACATGAAGTTTAAAGACCCTTAATAAAGTTCCCCTCAAATTCAGTATGAGTGCTGAAGGCTACAGGGACTTGTTGCTGTTTTCTTGGCAACAAAGCAAAAATCATTCTGTGATTTTAGCTTTGACTTCCTAATTTGGTTTACAATTTAGATTCCTGGTGGTGTCCCATCCATGTGCTTTCCATGCACTATAAAAGTAGCCTATGTAGCTTTTTGGGATGAGCTGAGGTTGATTGGATGCTGCTACCTCATGTGATGATTTGATGACATGTACAAGTTTAATTGTTCTAGCCTTATCTTTATTTGAAGCAGTTCAAAGGGTAGGCAGACAAGACCATCAACTGCATATTTTAGTATTTTTTAGTATTTATTTGATTTGTCAATCGCTTACAACATACAGGTATAAGAATAAATATAGTTTTGAACACATGAGATAGATACTTATAAGAAAAATAAAAAAGAAACAACAGGACAGGGATGGTAGGCATGATTGGTACGCTTATGTACACCCCCTACAGACCTCTTAGGAAAAGGGTGAGGTCAATAGTAGACAGTCTAAGGTTAAAGTTTTTGGGGTTTGGGGAAGAAACCATAGAGTCAGGTAGAGTATTCCAGACATTGACCACTCTATTTCTAAAGTCGTATTTTCTGCAGTCAAGTTTGTCTCCTTCCTTGGCTCCCAATTCTTGGGATTTTGCAGCTGTAATTTGCTGGCAAACCACCAATTTTCTGCTCTTTTGGAGATCTGCTAGCACTTGTGTGAAAGAAATGATCCAGTCGTTTAAAGGAGTGAAAATTGCAGTTGTAATGCAACATCATAATATCACTAACAAGACTTCTCAAAAAATGTGTATGCATGGGGTTGGGATCCCCATAATATTCTGCACACAGTGAACCTGGTCACAGTAGATGTTTTGCTCTGATAAGTTTGATTAGTGTTGACCTCTACTTTTTCTTGGTTTTAGGATATTGGCCATGTTGGGTAAACCCAACAGTTTTGGTTAATGGGTAATTCAGTACGATCTGTGAACCCAGAAAATCTCTGTTCAATAATTGGGTTAAGTGTGCTGTTGAAACATAATCTTTATGTATGTATTACAATGCATGACTGCAGGTCCTTTTGTGTTGTCATCCACCAGTCCTGTCCACTTATAGGTCTCTTAAATTTCCAAGAAAGTTCACTTGATCCCAAGTCAAAATGTTTGCACAATCCTAGTAAAAAAAAAAAGGTTGATAAATATACAAGCAACAACCCCATCTGTGAATTGTTTATAGTTAACATTATTCTTGTCCTCTATTCAGCTACTTCACAATATCTCACAAGAGAGAACTGGCAACAGGAATAGCAAAAGTCACACTGGTTTAGGTTTTTGCTAGTTTGCAGACAGGAGAAGAACTAAAAAAAAGTTGTTTTTTACTATGTGAATGGCTTCTACACAGATTTTTTTTTCTTCATTCCTAGGGCAGGCACAAAGCTATGTTTGGAAATCATAAGAAAACAATATTTAGTCTTAATTTTTGGGAGAAACCTCCTAATACTGAAAGTCATTTAGTGGCAAACATGCTATCCTTCATTGGAGGTATTCAAGAAGCATCTAGAAGTTAATTTCCCTGTTTGGAACAAGGTGTTAAATTTAAAAGACTCCCATATTTCTCTCCAGCTCTAAAATTTGATTCTGCTATGAATAACTTTTAGGACAGGAGCAAACCAGAGGAACAATAAAGCAATAGACATGTAGAGTCATGTGTGGGTGTGTGAAATTGAATGCACTCTATCTATAGAGAAAAAAAACACCAAGCAATACAGAGATAAAAAGGATGTAATTGTCAGAATCTTTTATGTTCTATTGAGTGATTGTAACTATATAGAAAGGCAATCATGAGAAAAGAGTAGAAGTAATATCATGTGCAACAAGATATCATGAAAGAGACATGTTATCTGCATGATATCATGTCTATGGAGATTCTCAGTCATCCAGATCATGGTTGTCCCAAAGGTGCTTTTTCAAATGGCAATTGGACTTTCTGGTTTTTCTTTGAAGATGGTTTACTTCTCATCCAAAAAGCTTCTTCGTCTCTGATACAAATCTCTTCAATAAATCTCTGCATGATATCATGATGCACAAGATGTTAATATAGTTGTTGCAACTAATAGACATATCAAACTTCTATCTATCACTAGCCTTTAAGTCAATGTTGACTTGGATCCACTTTGATAGCGGAGAATGGGTAATTTAACAACCAGTTCTCCTAAACTGGTGAGAACCGGTTGAATCCTACCACTGACTAAAATTATATATTGCTGTAATTCAAATTCAGTGAGGAAGATTTGAGAGAAAGATGCAGACAGAATTCTAGAAGCAGAATTTCTCACAGAAGCTAACAGAAAGCTGCATCTGGGGACTCAGAGTGATGCAAGTAACGTTATTGTGACAAAAGTCCTGTTCCTTGCCTACGTGTGTCTTGACATTACCTGCACACCAGAAAGGAATGAAGCTTAGTTTCAGTACTGCAATACTTCTTCCATCATTCTGCAGCAAAAGCCTCCCATCCCAGATAAAAAACCCTTCATTTCAACGTAATTTTACATTCTTCTGTTTGTTCAACTCTTCTCTCCTTGGGAGTAATTGGGGCAAAAGATTAGTCAGGCTGCGAATCTTCATAATTTGCATTTCAAATTTTCTCTCCCCCTTCCTTTCTGCCCTTTGTCAGTTTAGCAAAATCAGCTGTCTCATGTTTTCTTTAATCATCCTTGAAAAGAATGCTAGGACAGATTTTTAAAAATTTATTTTAACTACAATGAAAAAGGAGCAAAGAAGAGGTTACTTTAGCTGCTTTATATAGTGTTCAGCTGAAGGCTTATTCCGTCTCTGCAGCTGTGAGTCTAATTGGGTGATTTCCTGTTTGAAATGCAGAGTAATTTAAAGAGACTAACAGTTGTTCAGGGACCCTCCTTTTGCAGGACCTAGCATCATCTGACATCTCCGATGCTCTTCAGAGATGCAGCATCTTTTCAAGCTGATTGCTGTATCCTTCATCACCCTTCAGGTTTTCTGACTTCCCTGTAAGCACTTTAGAGAGGCTGATTATTCAGAGGAAAATAATAAATAATCCTCTCTCTCTCTATATATATATATATATCTCCTTTTCTTGATCTCTCTCTCTCTCTCTCTCTCTTTCCCACTCTCCGTCTCTCCCTCTCTTTCCCCCTCTCTTTCTTCCTCTTTCTCCCTCCCTTTCTCTGTCCCTCTCTTTTTCTCTCTCCTTTTCTCTCTCTCCCTCTCTCCCTTTCTCTCTCTCTTTCTCTCTCTCTCTCTTTCCCTCTTTCTCTTTGTCCCCTTTCTCTCTTTCTCTCTCACTCTCATGAGGTGCAGTTATCTGTATTATTTATTGGATTTTACACTCCCAGTAGAGCCGCAAAATCCTTTTGCATTTCTGCCTGAACAGGCAGAACTTCTAAAGGGATAATCTGCAGAAAGCCCATGTAGCAGAAAGTTAATAGCTCCAGAATTTGAATGGAAACAGAGTTTGAGTTTGTTTTCAAAGAACTGTGGAATATTTTGCACCAGAACTAACCAAGTTTATAATTGAAACACTAAATTGGGAAAGCCTGTTTCCTAAAAAAAAAAAAAAAATACTATCCAAGCTTTTCATTACACCCGAGACAAATTTCCAAACAATTTAAGTAACATGACTTATTAGTAAACCACTGATTGCTTGAGTGGAGTCTGCAAAAGTTTGCCCTAAAAGAATTGAAAAAATAACCTTCGTAATTTCTTGAACAATCAATGCAGAAAATCCAGTTAAAATAGATGTAGTTCTTTCATGTTTATAATTGGTTTGTACATAAACCACTCCCAACTAGACTTCCTTTAAAATGTATTGGTCTTTAGACCAAGTAGGAGTTGCCTGCAAAAGAAAAGCTATTTCAATTCCCATATTTTTAAATCTAGATAAGATTTGTAAATACTGAACAGGAAATCCCAGTCCTTTAAAATTCCATGTTACAAAGGAGACAACCATTTATTTATTTTATTTATTTATTTAGGGAATTTATATTGCCGCCTATTCGTACATGGCGACTCAAGATGGCTTACAGAATATAGAACCTCATATAAAAACAATAAAACTAATAACACAAGAGTCATATAATAAATTAATATAATAAAATCCCACCCCACCCCTGCCCCTCCCACAGCACCTCATATAAGCCATTTAATGGGCTCCATCCTGCTCTGGGTTCCCCAGGCCCGCTGGCAGAACCAGATCTTCAGCGCCTTCCAGAAGAGTGTTAGAGTAGGGGGCCATTCTAATCTCTGGAGGGATGATGTTCCTGAGAGAGGGAGCCACCATGGAGAAGGCCCTTCTTCTGGGTCCCACCAGGTGTATCTCTCTAGGGGATGCGACCCACAACATTCCCTGCCTCAATTTAGTATTATCCAAATTGAAAACAATAAGCAACAATAAAGATGTGTACATAGCCACTCACATCACTGCCTGCATCTGAACAAACCAATGTGAAAAAATAACAAGACTGAGATTGAATAAATCAGAAAAAGTTCATCTGCCTTAGGTTGAGAATCATATTGGACATTGTCTGACATTCTTGGGGCCACACTCCAGAATTCCTCTTAAAATCAAAGGATTGATCACTGGTGTCCATGGTTATGTTTTGACGCCACAGGAGAGAAGCTGTTTGCTAGCAAACCTATGATTAGTAAAAAAGGAATAGCTGATGATGTCAATTACTATTATTTTCATGGTGAGAATACATTGGGAAGAAGAAAGAAATAGACAGTGATTCTGATCCTTTCCTGAATCTCCTATGGAACTGGAATCTGATGAAGAAATGGCAATCTGGAGTGTTGAGTTTACTGTACAGAAATGACCAACATTTATAATAGCATATATTTAATATTCCTTCATGGCAAACGGCCAGAATATTGAAGCTTGCTTTAGATGGAAACCATCAAATTTCTCAAAAATTTATAACGAGTCACTATTTTTCTAAGCAATTAACTAAATTAAATTAAACTAAGCAATTTCCAGCTATTTCTAGATAAATTGAAGAGGTATGGAGTTGGGTCATGAAACTGAAATAATGTCTTCAAATCTTACAACCCACATCTTTTGATAGGTATTTTTTTTACAAGGGGGACTAGTTTTGAAGAGATAGCTTCATAGAAGTCTGGGTAGCAAATATAACTTGATTTTCCTGTCTCTGGTCCAGATGGGGCATAAATCTAATAAGTGAATGGGATATTTTTTTTTACAGTAAAAGGAACAGAATCTTTAAAGACTGGCAAAATTCTTCCCTCACAAGATTCTTTGGATCTCTGTTCACTTCCAACTCTATTACACAATCGCACAAAGCAGTGAGATTAAAGAAAGATTTGCTGTGATAACCATGGCAACTAAAAATAATAAGAAACTGACAAATTAAACTCTCTTGCTCCAGCCTGACTGAGCAAGAGTGTTAATTTACAATTAATTTGCAAATATTTCTCAGCTATGAAATAATCAACTTTTGGTTAGGAAGCAATTGGCCAGATGAACAGACACACATATCAATTTTATGAATCTCATAAACCCATTTTAAATTATGTTCATAATACAAGTTTCTAGTTCTCATGATCACAAGATTTCTAATGTCTTGGCTGCAAGGAGAGGAATAAAATCCTGTGTTCTTGGAGCATAATCTGGCATTCTTGCTAAATCAATAATTTTCTGAATTTCTAATATCTCTTTGCCTTCCATTTAGAAAGTTAACATATTCACATTATCAGTAAGTATGCATATAAAACTGCATAACTCTCTCATTAGCATTAAGTAGAATTACTTAGTAAATCCTTTGGCTATCTTATTGACAATAAAGCTGTGTTTTCCCCTAAAAATAATAATAATAATAATAAAGAAAATGGATTACAGATTTATTCAACCAAGTAGAAGACATCTGAAGGATGTTAAGAGAAAAAAAGACACAATAAACAGCACATATTTTAAAAGAAATCCTTCTAGGCATGGTTGCAAGAATATTTCATAGAGAGTTTGGTATGCTAAAATATGATTTAGTGAGGTTTTATTGGAATTGGTTTTATATCAGAAAAAGGCTTTTAGACACCTTATATTGAAAACACCAAATAAAAGGAGGCCAATGTTATGCTTTTCCATCTATCTAAAAAGTATTTGTAGCACTGTAAACTATTTCTTCTAAAGCTAAAGCCAGTATATAATAACAACCTCTGGAAAACCTCTTCCCTTTTTCACATTTTCTCACAGGGACACCATGAAGAGGAAGAATAAACAGGAGTTTGGTAGAGAATTTCAGATTCTGAAATTCAAAGAGGAATTCCTTCTTAATCAAGAATTTGCATCAATTAACTTGATACAACTGTCTGGTTTGATTCTGCAACCCAACAAGACAGACACAGACTTCAGAGGATAATTAGGACTGCAGAAAAAACAATTACTACCCACCTGCCTTCAGTTGAGGACCTGTATACTGCACGAGTCAAAAAGAGAGATGTGAAAATATTTACAGACCCCTCACATCCTGTACATAAACTGTTTCAACTCTTACCCTCAAAACGACATTATAGGGCACTGCACACCAGAACAGCTAGACACAAGAATAGTTTTTCCCGAATGCCATTACTGTGCTAAACAAATAATTCCCTTAACACTGTCCAACTATTTACAAAGTCTGCATTATTATTAATATTAATCTTCTCATCGTTCCTATCACCCATCCCCTCCCACTTGTGACTGTATGACTGTAACTTTGTTGCTTGTATCCTTACAATTTATATTGACTGTTTCCTAGTATGATTTGATTGCTTATTGTACCCTATGACTATCATTAAGTGTTGTACCTTATGATTCTTGATGAATGTATCTTTTCTTTTTGTGTACACTGAGAGAATATGCACCAAGACAAATTCCTTGTGTGTCTAATCACACTTGGTCAATAAAGAATTCATTGATTGATTGATTGATTGATTGATTCATCCATTCATATAAAGTAGAAATTCCACCAAGCATGAAATTCTGAGGAAAATCTTGATTTGTTTTGTTCGTGGAGGGGGTGTCAAACTGGTGGCCCACAGGCTGGATGCATCACATACAGTCCACACTCATCCCTGCTCCATGAATGAGAAAAATGTTGTGAAATGTCATGTGATGGCAATGTGACATGGTGAGTTTGACACCCATGGATTCTAGGACTAGCAACAGAGATTAGTCCTACCTCCTACTCATTAAGAAAGATTTAGGACTGATCATTTTCCTGTTTCTTTCAGCATGAGGATGGGTCAATTACCATTTGCAAGGGCTGGGTGCTACAATAAAACAAAATGAAGGCAGAACTATTGATATCCTATGTTGAAATCCTATTTGGGCTTAGATTTCTGTAACCAAAAGCTATCAGGAAGCTGTGAAGATACAAAACTGAAGCTTGAGGTTGAGAGAAATAGGGTGAAAGCAGATCTAAATTTTGGCTAATTAGGAACCAGATCAGGGGTGGGATTCTACCAGTTCGTGCCTATTCACTAGAACTGGTTGTTAACATTCTAAGTAGTTCAGAGAACTGGTTGTTAGAAGAAATTACTGGCCTAATCCTGTAAGGAAGGCAGGAAGGAAACATTCTGGTGTTACTTACAGAAATTGCCTCTCCGTTAACCCTTATTACATTCTTGGCAAGAGTAGAATTCCACCCTGAACCAGATTGTTCCAAAAGTACTTTTTCTAAAAGGCAATGGGATTTTCTTGGGTTTTTTTCCCCTTAGAACTAAACAGGTTTCTTGCATGAGAAGTGAAATGTTTTCAAAGGAAAAAAACTCAAGAAAGTCTAGTTGCCTTTGGAGCAATCTTAACCTGGATGATTGAAAATCTTGACAGACATTTAGGAACAAACTTATTCTTTGAATCCCTATTTCTATGAGAAGCTTGGAAAAATGGCAGATAATGGGAATATTTTCCATAATCAATCTTTCACAAATACCTATCAAGATCCTAGAGCAAGTCATAAATATGAAGGAATCAGGATTGTAAACACCTTGAAAACAATATAATTGTTACAAAAATCAGCATGGCTTTACCTCATATTTTGATTGTGTAATTCTTTTTAGTACAATATAGAAATGGAAATGATTGTAACTTGAATTCCACACAGTTTTTGAAATTGTACTCTATACACATAATAGTGCATTTAAGTGATAAGAAAGGAGTCTTTAACTGACTGATTAAAATAATTTGATTCTAGGAGTTACCCAGAAACGTTCCTTCTCACTTCAGCCTTCTTTTTTTCTTCCATTTGCTCTGATACTCTTAGGCTTCCTGTATCACAAAAAGAGGTCAAAGATCAAGTTTTCCATCAAAACACATGATTTCTTTAATCAACCTCACTTATCCCTTTGGATCTTAAACATTTATCTTAAATATGTGTTGGGATGGGGAAAAAAATGGTTGTTCCAAATTTTTCTCTATTAATAATGTATCTGCCATAGTGAGCATGGTCGTTCATCAATAGCAATTCGATGGGTGTCAAATTGGGGAAATTGCTTCCTGACATACCCTTCTGAGACCCTGTAAATCAGCCCTTCTCCCTTTGTCTTGTTGCTAGAGAGGTGAGTGGATTTACAAAGACATCACTCAGAATTTTGTTTCCTGCCCAGCCACCAGGGATGTCAAGGGCATTTTCTTTCTTTTAAGAAAATTGAACATACTCTTTAAAAGAATGGCTGCTGATATGCTGCATAAATGTATATAGTTACTATATTGGAGATCCCAGGAGCAGAATATATTATTGTATAATGAAGGAGGTGATCTCAGAAAGAAGGGTATGGACTTTTCTGCATATGGACTGTGAACATTCCCTTGTATAAACATGATCCTGTAAGTACAAAATTCATACACCAGGGAGCAAATTGAGCCTGAGGTTTTTCCAGGGGTGGGATTCAAATTTTTAAACAACCGGTTCTGTGGGCATGGCTTAGGTAATGGGTGTGGCTTGGTGGTCATGTTATTGGCTGGGTGTGGCCAACTCAATATCACTCACATTGAGGCACGCATCTCCTCGCCTGGCCTCTCATGACTGTGGGGATGCTGCAACAATCATAAGTGTGAAAAATGGTCAGAAGTCACTTTTTTCAGTGCCATTATAACTTTGAATGGTCACTCCACACAAGCAAAGTACCAGCAAAGGAGGGGGAAAAACCTCCAGAGAAGTTCCAGAGACAGGAAGTCTAGTCCTGCCAAGAATGTAATAAGGGTTAATGGAGAGGCAGTTTCCGTAAGCAACACCAAAATGTTTCCTTCCCGCTTTCCTTACAGGATTAGGCCAGTAATTTCTTCTAACAACCAGTTCTCCGAACTGCTTAGAATGTTAACAACAGGTTCTAGCAAATAGATGCGAACTGATAGAATCCCACCCCTGGGGTTTTCTCTCTAGAATACCAGTTAATCACTTTCAAAAAGTTTTATATATAAACATTCAAAAAAGCATTCTCTATAGTTTGATTACTCTGCCACCTTAGTTATCCTATAATATCCTGAGATTATTTGACCTTACATGACCTAGTTGCAACAATCTCCAGCATGGCTAGTGTGTAGGGATGCTGGAAATTGTAATTCAGCAGTGTCTAGAGTTTCACAACTTTCTCGCCTCTTTTCTCTCTTCCATTTATCTGTCATGAACTTTTCCCCAGGACTATTATTTCCTTTAAAGTCAATATCACTTAGAGGTTTGTATTTAAGTGATGAACTTTGATATCTGCCTTCAAATGCTACCAAAGGATGGAGATTGTACATTTCTGTAGTCAGCCACAAACCCTCCTCCTTGATGTATATCAAATATAATTGTATTAAGGACTAATTCAGATTTGTCCCCCAAGGAACACTAGCATGACCAGTGCAGGAATTTATCATCAGTCAGAAAATAGTATCCTAGAGAAATCAACAAAATACTCCCAGACAGAAAACAAAACTACAAAATCTCTGGAAGTTAAGTTTTTTACCAGAATGGACATCAAGCAGATTCGATAGGCATTGTGTTGATTCATATACTCGAACACTTTCATTGTATTAATCTGCTTGTCTTTGGCTTAGCCCAAATAGTGTGTTAGATTGCAACCATTTTTTTGATTCAAAATACCTAAAATCTGCTAACTTAAAGAATACATTTAAAAAAATCTAGGATGAAATTACCCTTTGGAATTGAAATTTCCACAATGTTCAGACCCATTTCATTCACAAAGTCACTGGCCACTGCAGCATTTCTGGTCATATAATCATGATTTCCAATTTTCTGCAGCTTCCCACAAGCAAAGTCAATGGGGAAACCAGCAGAAAGTTTGAGATGGCTCTCATTTCCTCTCCAGTTTTGGCTAGCCGGTGGTTATTCTGTTTATTGGTTTAGGTAAATAAATATTGGCTTATTATAGCAATTGGTTTCCAACTACAATTGCATTTCTATTTCTATTTATGATATATATACCCTTATTGGATGGTTATGGAACATTCAGCATGGGGGGTGGGGGTGGTAAAAGAAGATAAGATTAAAATCTAATGTTTATTCTGGTTCCATCATACTGCTTTACTTTTCTCTCAAAGGATGATGCAACAGGTCAAAGGGTTGCCTAGTTTAACAATACATGTTTATTTTTAAAGAACCTAAACTGTATCAATTACAATTATGTATGGTCTGGTTCCTCTAGATATCAGTGAACTTTAGAAATTCATTTTGTATAATCTGCACGTCTTCAGATTTCTCCTTTGGGTCTCTTACTCATGATTGCAAAATGGAAACTATATTTAGAAGCAGTAAATCTCAAAATAACATGTACTGATTACAAACAACAAAAGAAGAGACAGTTGTCTTCATTCCCTGCTTAGTGCGTTTTCAGAAGCATCACATTTGCTGCTTGGCAATCAGCTCATTTTTATAATCTTTGCAACATCCTGTTGCCATATGGCCATGATCCTAGACATTTTTTGGGCCAGTTTCTTACATTTACTTCTAGTTTCCAGCAAAAAACATCCATTGGACAAAACAAATTCACTTAACTTCCACTGCACTTGCTTACGGCCACATAACAACTTACGGCTTATGGCCATACAGCCACTTAACAACTGTGATGTTAATTTAATGACCATGGCAAAAATGTTAGTAAAATCAGTTTTGATCATGTGGTGACTCCCTTAATGATCACAGTGATTTAACCATCATAATTCAGGGAAGTTAAAAGCTGAGGACTACCTATATACATGACCTGCTGATACAAGTGCAATTCCTGATGATGTTATCCATTATTTATTATATCACAGGTGGATAAGAATGCCAAAATCTAGTCTGAACAACCGCTGACTCTGCAATGGGCTGTAATAGTACATATTTTAAAATAGTTAGTTTTCCAGCTAGTTTGGTGTTTCCTGCAGTTCATCTGGAAAAAAGGAAAACAAGGAAAAGGAAGTTCGTCTTCCTCCCCATTTCAGGTTCACTTGGTTTAAACTTGGTGCAAGTCAGCTTCCTATTTTTATTGTATTTTAGTATCAGATTTTTTCAAACCACCCGCCTGCGATCAAATGATATTGTGGCCAGGAGCTTGAAGCTGCCAGGTATTTTGGAAATCCTCATCTTTTCTGGAATAATCCCAGAATCCCAGGATTGACACTTAGAACATAAAACATAGAATAATAGAATTGGAAGGGACCTCAGTGGTCTTCTAGTTCAATTCCCTGCTTGAGCAGGAGACCCTATATCACGTCAAATGGTTGTCCAGCCCTATTTTGAAAACCTCCAGTGATGGAGCACCCACAACTTCTGAAAGCAAGCTATTCCATTGGTTGACTGCTCTTACCGTTAGGAATTTTCTCCTTAGTCCCTTCCAACTCTGTTATTCTGACTTCCGACTTTCTGATAGTGAATCTGTCAAACCTGAAGCTGACCTAACTGAGGCCATTTTGAGGCTTCAGTTTTGCCACACTGGAGTTGAGGGATAGGGAAGGGGGAATGGAGATAGCTGGGGTTTGTAGCCAAAACAAAACACTTTTTCTTGGGAACCAAGGACGTTCCAACAGGTGGTCGGAGAGAGGAGGAATGCAGTTGCCAGGCAACCAGACAGTACCTTGATTGGACCATGTGACTGACTGACTGGGGAAGGGGGAAGATTTTTATTTTTAATTAGGTGAAAACTGCGGGAACATTCAGAGTCGGTTTCCCCCAACCTGTGGCATTATGATATATCCAATAAGATTGTTCTTTGAGGAATTTATCTGCTTTGGAGTTCGGTTTGTTATGGATGTATTACTTGGAACCAGGGGTGGGATTCTACAGGTTCACACCTATTCAGTAGAACCGGTTGTTAACATTCTAAGCAGTTCAGAGAACCGGTTGTTAGAAGAAATTACTGGCCTAATCCTGTAAGAAAGGCAGGAAGGAAACATTCTGGTGTTGCTTACACAATCTGCCTCTCCATTAACCCTTATTACATTCTTGGCAGGATTAGATTTCCTGTCTCTGGAACTTCTCTGGAGTTTTTTTTCTTTCCTTTGCTGGTAATTTGCCTGTGTGGAGTGATCATTCAAAGTTACAATGGCACTGAAAAAATGACTTATGACCATTTTTCACACTTATAACTGTTGCAGCATCCCCACAGTCATGAGAGGTCAGGCGAGGAGATGCGTGCCTCGATGTGAGTGATATTGAGTTGGCCATGCCCAGCCAGTCACATAACCACAAAACCATGCCCACCAACTAAACCACACCCACAGAACTAGTTGTTAAAACATTTGAATCCCACCCCTGCTTGGAACCCTGACATTATATCTTTCTTTGCTCCATTTCTTTTTCTTTCATATTTTAGTGCTCATGTATTTATCCTCCATCATATTCAAGACTTTGTGAGGTCTTGGAGTAGATTTGGTACAAAATTTTGGTGCTTATTTTTAAGACCTTGGAAGACTCCAGACATTTAATTTTTTAAAGTCTAATTTTGCACAGATATGGCTAATATTTTGGGAGAGGCAGGCATATGTTTTGGTGCCCACAGGTATCATGTTGCCAACCGTGGTGATTCAGCTACTTAATGATTAGCCCTGTCCAACCAGATGGTTCTAAATTTGATGGCTTTTTTTCCCCTAAAAATGCCTATAGCATTTAAGCTATGATTCTATAATATTTGGAAAGATGTTAGCTAATGCAAAACAATGTTTTGAGCAGTGTCAACAAAGTTCATGTAAATTTACACCAGCAGAAATTTGCATGCAGTTTGCTGTGTTCTGAGCATCACATTATTCATGGCACAGTTGGAATCTGGAAGAAGATCAGAAAACACACTACACAAATAATTAGGCAGCTTGGCAGGATTGATGCATGAGGAATTATTATAAGCACCACACTATCTCAGTTTGGCTCTGAAATGGCTCAACGAGGATATGATAGCAATTTTAACTGTTCTGAACACAAAGTAGAAAAGGCAAGGCCAATGTGAAAGGAATGATTGGATGATCTTAGAGGAAAAGTAAAGAAGAATTGGCAAAGGGAAGGAAAACATTCCTAGTGGTGTCTATCTAATACCGTAATATGGCTTCCCACAGGGAGTACTCACAGCTTTTTCATCTGAGACATTCAAAATAAGCTTGATGGAATACTTGGATGGGCAACCACTGGATGGCTGATGGCTATACCTTCCCTGGGAAAGGAACCCTGAGCACCACAATTAGTAAATGATAAATCTAATGGATGGATTTGAATTTTTGTTTTTCTTTCCGTGGGTTGTTTCCTTTTAATATTATATGAAGCCAAGATTTGGACCTACACTATAATGTCATGTATTTCTTCCACACTATTCTCAGCAATTATGGTTAGATAAGATTCTTTTTTAAAAAAGAATTTTTATTTTTTAAACAAACATACACAAACAAAACGTAAAACATAAAACCATCTTCCAGTTACATACAGAGTGTCGGTTGGTTTCAAGTCTTTTGTGCTTCATCTCCATAGTCCTCACTTATAATTTATATACATTCTCATATTATCCAGCTAGTGTATGTATGTATATATGTATTTATGTATGTATGTATGTATGTATGTATGTATGTATATATGTATGTATGTATGTATGTATATATAGATATAGATAGATATATAGATATAGATACAGATATTATCATTGTTAATTGTTTATTTGACCGTAACTATTATTCCATCATATTATGTGAGATATTCAACATTTTAGATTTATATTATAACATTCATTACTTCATCATAAATCCACCCAATAATAATACATCCTTATGTTATATTCTCTATAATTCTATTATCCTTATATTGTAAAATTATCTAAAATATTTCATTTCCATTTTTTGGGTTAGATAGGACTGATGAACATTAAAAAGGATTCTGAACCATAGATTGGCAACCTCTGACTTAGAAAATAAAATTATAGATACATGCTGCCTAACAATATGAAGCACACTAGATCTGTGATTAAATCTGCTTTTATACCCCGTCCAACAGAAAAACAAAACAGTGTTGGGGAAGGTTGGTAGGGAGGCAAAATGGAGCTGTACCTTCCTTTATTTTCCTAGGAAGTTACTCTGTACCTGGTCTAGCTAACTCAAAGTGCTCAGTTCTAGAGTCATCTATTTCTACCTGAAAGGTGCTGGGACTGAATCTCAGATGTTCCCTATACCAACCTGCCCATTACCTCTTAACTAAGCATTTCCCAAATCAACCCAATAGCATTTCTGTTCATCTTGTAGGGAAAATGTGGAGGTAGTTAGCTGTACATTCCTGATTCCAGGGTTTGGAAAATAATTTTAAACTTGAAAATTATTTGAGAGAAATAGCCTTACATCTCCTTTTCTTAGCTTCTGCCTAGGAAATAATTTAATTAGGGTTTTTCTCCCCCCCTGAAAAAAATGTTGACAATCCAGTCATGGCTGTGAAACCATGTGTGACTTGTTCTTAATGCAAAATCCTAATTATTCAGATTATGGATTATTCACCAATTCATGTGGAGATGTCTCTTTGCTAAACATGGGGACATTGAGGGATATAAGGCAGCAATCCTCTTGGGGACCTGTTATCCATTTTCAATGTGGAACTTGAGAGGTAGTGGCTCAGTGGCTTAATAACACTGGAAATGGTGTCTTCTCCAATGGTTGAAGTCCTAGCACTGCATGTCAGGATGAGCTGCTGTCATTCGCCTCAGCTTCTGTCTGCCTAAAGTTTAAAAGCGTGTTCTATGCAAGTAGATAAATAGGTACCACTTCAATGGGGAGACGAGTTTGTGTTCCATGCAGGCAATCATATTCTTGCTGGCTCTGAACCTTCCCAGATGCAATTCCTGTTTGCAAGATATGACTCAGGGGAGGGAGGGGGACCTAGGATGCAAGAAGAGCCACTCATCTTTCTTTCTGGAGCATTGCCAGCTTTCTCTCTTGTGGCACATCTTGGGAAGCATGTGAGCATGTCCTACAACAGACAACAGCCAAACTAATGCTACATTGTGGTCCCCTGGCTACTGTAATAACAGCATACACTGATAGCAAAAGCAACAGCATTTATATACCACTTCATAGTGCTTTACAGCCTTCTCTAAGCAGTTTACAGAGTCAGCATATTGCTCCCAACAATCTGGATCCTCATTTTACCAACCTCAGAAGGATATGTTGAAAGAAATCTCCTTCTGGGTTCAGTTCCAAGTGGGGAAAAAGACACTGGAAACATGGAGGCTGCTTGGAAGGTTTAATGGTTACAGGGCCACATGGCCTGAAGCTCCAGAGAAGAATGATCACATGCTTCAAGGTGAGAAGAGAAGGGGGAAAAGGGTTGAGGTGCTGAGAGTGCCTGGGTTTTATACCCTCTGTTGGGATTTGAATTGGAGCTTGTATTCTAATTGGTTGTCAGACTCCCAGGGGTGGGGGTCTTAACTTTGTAGGCTTGGTCTGGACCACATGGCTTTACCTGAATGCTGGCTAATGCAATCTTCCCAGACCATGTGGTGAGATGGGTAATCCTATCATTTCCTGAGGGCCATCCTTAATCCCATCACTCTGGAGTTCCTTCTTATGTAAAGTATTCTGGCCCAGGCCTTAACGGCCCACCCATTAACAAAGATGGGGGTGAGTTTCTGCTTCTTGAGTTGAGTTTCTGCTTCTTGAGTGACTATTCTTTTTAGGAGAAATATTCTGCCTTTTAAATATTTTCTAGGCTATTTCAATTTTTCTAGGAGAGGGGTGGATGCTAACTTCCTACAGGTAGGAGGCTGAGTCAACCTTCAGCCAGTCAAGATCGAACTCCTGGAAGTGAGCAGAGTTAGCTTGCAATTCTGCATTCTTTCACTTGAATGAAAAGGTTATATAGATTTAAAGTTGACAGTTCTTCATTACCGTTATTCTCCCTGCAACTCCCAGGTCCTGTTATACTCTCTCATAGTATGATGAGAGGGAAAATTCCTGGAAAAGATAAGTGAAGAATGTTGTGAGCGAATTGCCCAGAATATATATTTCCAGTGGGGTCAACCTAAGAGTGAAGATTATCCCATCTGCTCAGCTAAAGCAAATAGGTGTCTATTCTACAGTGGTGATATAGGAAGGCAGATGATCACTTTAGTGACAATAGCAAAGGCATCAATTCATACTCTGCCAGAGAAGACTATGATATATATACCCCTGAATGTTTACCAAGAAAACCACATGGATATAAATATAAAGTATTTGACCATAAATCTATCTTTGTGGTTGCTTAGAATTGATGATAGATAATCACAACTGTGCCTTGAGTGATTGGGGATGCACTCACCACTTGGCAGAACCATTTTAATAGGCAGTCCAGCATCCCAGTATTTTTGAGTCTTTTCTGTAAAAGTTTCATCAAGCCTCCAACAAAAATGCAACATGGTTCAGGTAAGCAGCCACATCATTCAGCTTATGATGGGCCAACCACCCAACTTTCATTGTTGCTCTTATCAATAAAATTAACACATATAAATTTGCTCAAGCAGGATAGGGGTACTTTTTTTTTCCAGAAGAAGTTGCACAGTTTGGCTAAGTAAGATGACAGAAGGCAAAGTAAAGATTCATGAATATGAAAGCAGGAAAGACCCTCTTTTTTTCCCTTGGACTTTGCCTTCGTTGGAATGGAGATTGTTTGTTTTTCTTCACTTTATTTAGGAATCATTTAAGATATGCCAAGCCTTTCTGAATACTTGATTCTAGAGCCATGGTGGCATAGTGGTTAGAATGCAGACTACTTCTGTTGATCGCCAGATACCAGCAGTTTGGCAGTTCGTATTGAGAGTTTTGCAGCAATAATTCAGTGCCAGAAAAATAAACACAGATGGCTGATGCTTCATTTGACATCTTTATAAACATAAGTAGATTTTACAAACCAATTGTAGATTTCTCCAACATAGAGCAAACTCAAACAGAAACATGTTGCAAGTTCAAAGCAGAGCTCCAGTTTTCAGCAAGCAAGCAAATTAGTTTCATCTTCAATAGACAGACTCAGAGCTTCAACATAGCTGCAGAGTTGCAGAGCTTAATATAGAGCCACACCTGGGCTACTTCTAGTTTCAGTTTCCAGCCTAGGCTACTTCTAGTTTCAGTTTCCAAAACAGTCCTCATTGGCTGACTTAGTTGCTATGCCTATTCATTGGCTGACCTTGTTACCAAGCTCTATTCCAGTTCATGAATATACTCTAATAGTTCAAGCCTCATTAGTCAAGGCTGACTCAGCCTTCCACCAGTGGTGAGATTCCTATTTTTTTACTACCGGTTCTGTGGGCGTGGCTTGGTGGGCATGGCAGGGGAAGGATACTGTAAAATCTCCAGTCAGAGGTGGGATTTGCCAGTTCTCTGAACTACTCAAAATTTCTGCTACTGGTTCTCTAGAACTGGTCAGAACCTGCTGAATATCACCTCTGCCTTCCACCCTTCTGAGGTCAGTAAAATGAGGACCCAGATTGTTGAGGGAATTAATGCTATCACTGTAAACTGCTTAGAGAAGGCTGTAAAGCACTGTGAAGTGGTATATAAGTCTAAGTGCTATTGCTATTCTCCTGTAACAAATGGGTAGGAAATAGAACATAGCATTTAGAACAATAAAGTTGGAAGGGACCTTGAAGGTCTTCTAATCCAACCACCTGCTTGAGCAGGAGACTCTGTACCATTTCAGACAAATGGCTGGCCAGTCTCTTATTAAAAGCCTCCACCAATAGGGCACCTACAACTTCTGAAGGCAAGGCATTCCATTGGTTAATTGTTGTCACTGTTAGGAAATTTCTCCTTAGTTCTAGGTTGCTTCCCAAAGATTTCATTGACCCAATCCCGCTGGGTACCAGAAGTTCTGAAACTGCCTGTGACCCAAGGGCTACTTCAACACTAATTTAAAGCATTAGTTCTCTACATAAAATTGTTGTATCAATTTGGATCCATGTTGGTTGGTTGATACCCATGGAAATAAAGTTTCCCAGCATAAGATCTACCATACTCATAATTTTGCTTGACAGTTCACCAGTGCATTTTGGTCCATAAAGAGTTGAAGCCAATTTGATCAAAACTCAGAGTGAAAGAGTCTCCTGAGGCACTTGCATTTTGAAGAGCATCTAGGCTGAGTTCCTCTTGGATACATCATCCCTATTGACCAAATTATTCCTTTAATGATACAGAATAGAGGAGGGATTATCTCGTGCTCTACTTTTCATCCCTATTTTGCTGCCATTATGTATGTAAAAGGATTAAAGTGGTTAATACCCAAAGGGGACTTCCTTTGGGACAGCCCATGGTAATTATACACAGTATTATTTCTAGTAGTTCTAGAATGTAAAAGTAAATTTTTGCTTGTTGCTCAGCTCTCTCCCCTGTTTTTGCCTGCCGTTTGTCTCATTTTTATCACTTAAGTGTTTTTTTTTCATTTGCTGTTCAATAAACAACATCAAACTATATTTTTGGTGTATTAATGCACACACACACACACACACAACACAACTCACAGTGAAGACAGAAGTCCCTAACCCAGACCCAATCTTATTACACTAACACAATGGTTTATGCCCTTGGTCTGATTTGTATATAGGAACTGACTAAGAGTGTGGTGATTGCAATTTAACTTAAAATAATCCACACTAATTTTTCAAGCACTTTAGAGGTTTAGGACTTTATAAGTAAGAACTTGAACTCATAAACAAGTCTGGTTTTCATGAATAGCTTCTTTCTCACCTGCAGCCTCAAACAGAACTAGCCTTTCCTCTTTCTTGTTCCTCATAAATTTTGTGGTAGACCATCTGTGCCTGATCCCAGGCCATTCTGACATCTTGCCCTGGATCCATGAATGGATCTCCTGTGACCATGATAAGCAGGTTGGCTGATGTCCCCATTTGCATTTCAATCATTTTGGTCTGTAAAGAATGAAAGCCAATTTGATCGTAACTCAGAGTGAAGTAGTCTCCTGAGGCACTATATTTGAAGAGCATCTATACAATGTTCCTCTAGCTTTCCAATTCAGTCTTCAGCTGCTGATGGGTGTTATTTCTTTATAACATTTGTATGTTGGAACATGGTGGCTTACATGGTGGCTGGGTTGGAGATTATCAAGACTGTGTTCAAGACCCAAATATTGCCATGGGGCGAGGTAAGCTGCTAGCCTTCGCTCCAGCTCCAGTTGGAGACATAAAAGCAGCCTCCCATTGGGCATCCCCCAGGCAATAGTGATGTCATCGGCTAATTATTTCAACCTATATGTGCCTTAGTGCTTTTGACACAAGTGTGATGCTAACATTTGTATAGGTACCCATCTTAAAACCAAACTCTGGGCTGCCTACAATCCAGCAATAAAAACAGCATATGTAATTATAAAAACAAAACATAAAACATAGAATAACAGAGTTGGAAGGGACCTGTTGTGGCAACTACACTTCATTGATATGATACAAATAATGTGAAATAATAAATAAATAAACAGTAATAGCATTTAGACTTATATACCACTTCACAGTGTTTTACAGCCCTCTCTAAGCAGTTTTACAGAGTCAGCTTATTGCCCCCAACAATTTGGGTCCTCATTTTACCAACCTTGGAAAGATGGAAGCTGAGTCAACCTGGAACCTGGTAAGATTCTAAGGCAGCCGGCAGTCAGCAGAAGTAGCCTGCAGTACTGCACTCTAACCACAGCACCACCATGACTCATAATAATAGTAAGTAAATAAATAAAGCTTCTAGTAAGGTGAGGCAAGCTAATACACATATTTCTCCACTCTGCCCAGATTGTGCAGGAATCTTGTAGGAAACAGATCTGGATTCTCTCTGGAAGAAAAGGGAAATCTGGAGATTGTATTTTTGACAGTTTATTTTTCTGAGCACAGAGCAGAAACTGTCATTTTCCCAGCTGTTTGCAATCATTTGGAAGTCACAGGTTTCATCAAGCTCTGAGTCTCTATGGACCGAAGTCTTGTCCAAACCACATCTTTTTAATCACTTTGGCATTTATTTTATGGTACTGCCTCTTTAAGATTGATCAACCATTGGAATTACAAGCCTATAAATTGCTGGTGAGTTTCCCTTCAATTTATTGAAAAGAATGGAAGCTAATTCTTTTCAGCTTTTTTCTCTTTCAAGTATTTTTCTCTATTTTTTGCCACATACAGCAAAGGAATGACTTTAGAGATGCGTCTACAGTAAATGGTTTAAATGTGAAACTGATTTAAAGAAACCTTTTGAAACTAATTAAAAAGATCCTCGTGTATGGGGAGAAATCTGTTTTGTTTACATTTCAGTGCAAAACAAGATTTTGAAGGTTGATTACTAAATAATATGATGGCTACTTTAAAGGAAACCTTTGATCACACACACACACACACACACACAGAGAGAGAGAGAGAGAGAGACATATATGAAATACTGGAAGTTTTTAATTCTTTAGTAGAATAAGTTCCTGAAAATAAGTTCCTGAAAATAAATGAATTCCTTTGAAGACAACTGAAAAGGATTTTAAAATGGATTTAAAAATTACAATTTACCAAAAAAAGAGAGAAGAAAATATTGGCTCTACAAGTGGAATTGGATGATCAATTAAAATATAAAATACATCCAATAATGTATCTTTTAGAGCAATGTGTTCTATCCTTTTAAATGGAAATGTGAGAGATTTGCTGGAGTTATTTTATGGAAAGTACAGTTCAATAAGAAGAATATGATAACATCAAGAGAAGAAACAAAGAGACTAGGAAAAAAAAGGAAGAGTTAGAATTTTATCTATGGGATTTAAAGATGACTGGGAGGGTGAAAGAAGAAAAACTATAAAATTGGGTTATTTAAGTATGATTAAACAATTAATTGCTGTCTTTGCTGATGTTTAATTTTTACCTGGATTGGATAGTTCCTCCTTTGGAAATGATCAAACAATGAGTTTGTAATATTTACATTAGCAGTTTGTTTAGCTAAATAAGGATTATTATCTTTGGTAAAGTTCAATAGCCTTCAAGTTGATTACTATTTTTAAAAAAACACAGGTAGTCCTCAACTTATGACCACAACTGAGCCCAAAATTTCTGTTCCTAAGTGAGACAGTTGCTAAATGAACTTTGCCTCATATCACAACCTTTCTTGCCACCGTTGTTAAATGAATCCCTGAGGTTTCTAAATTAGTAACATGATTGTTAAATGAATCTGGCTTCCCCAAAGTGATCACATGAACCTGGGAAACTGCAGCCGTCATTAAAAATGAGTCACTTCCAAGCATCTGAATTTGATCATGTGACCATCGCGATGCTGCAATGATTGTAAGTGTGAAAAACAGTCACAAGTCACTTTTTCCAGGACTCTTGTAACTTCGACAGGTCATTGAATGAACTGTTGTAAGTCAAGGACTACCTGTATTTAATTGTTAAGAGTGGCTGAGGCAGATTTAGAGTAAATGAAAAGTGGGATTATTCAGTGTTAGGTATTTTTATTAATTTTTAAATTGAAATGTAAGAGATTTACTGGAGATGTATCAAGAATAAATGGACTTCAGTAAAGGTGTCAAGAAGTTCAAAAGAAGAAGCAAAGAGGCTAAAAATAAACAGGAGTCACCATCAACAATTGACCTTTGTTGATCAATAAGAAGAGCTGAAGATTTAGCAATGAGTTCATAGAAAACAGGGTGAGGTATGGAATGACTACGTATCTGGTTATAATTTAAGAGATATAGTAAATATTTCTTAAATTCACCCCAGTATTTGGGATGAACATTCTTTGAATGGAGAAGAAAAAGAAGAAGAAGAAGAAGAAGAAGAAGAAGAAGAAGAAGAAGAAGAAGAAGAAGAAGAAGAAGAAGAAGAAGAAGAAGAAGAAGAAGAAGAAGAAGGAGGAGGAGGAGGAGGAGGAGGAGGAGGAGGAGGAGGAGGAGGAGGAGGAGGAGGAGGAGGAGGAGAAGGAGAAGGAGAAGAAGAAGAAGAAGAAGAAGAAGAAGAAGAAGAAGAAGAAGAAGAAGAAGAAGAAGAAGAAGAAGAAGAAGAAGAAGAAGAAGAAGAAGAAGAAGAAGAAGAAGAAGAAGAAGAAGAAGAAGAAGAAGAAGAAGAAGGTCCCATTGCCTCCTGACTTTGGGACAGCCTTGACCTGGATGACTGAGAATCTCTACAGACAATTTAAGACATAGCAATAAAATTTTAATATTGAATGGGCTTCATGAGGGTGAAGGGAGATGTTTCTTTTTCTTACCTTTTGAGGTGGGGATTTTATTCTTGTATTAGATTCTTTTGCTACTTCCATTTGTTTAATATAATTCTTAATAAAATTATTGTAGAATTAACTATATCACATGGCCATTCATGAATACTCATGAGAGAAACTGATCTTCATTATGTGAGCTAGTGAGCACTAATGTTATTTTAAGCAATAACCTGAGTTTTTATAATTACTTTCCTAAAGGTAGACTTTTTATTCCTGGAAAGATCTAAAAAAAAATTAATGCTGCTTCCCCCCGCTCTCTAAAATAGCCATTGATAATGGTGCACTTTGTTTATAGCATTGGGAAGACTGGTATCAGATGCCCTCTGTCCTAATAGATTTATTTTCTTTTATCACCTCCTTTAGGTTTTATTTCGCTGTGGATTTGGGAGAGTTCACTGAATCTGCCCTCGGCTTTACAAGCTTATTCAAATGCTGAAAGAAATAGCATCTGGGAGAGAGTAAGAATGAAGAGAAATAGGTTTTGCTTTATTTTGTTTTTCTCCAGCTGACTCTAGAAACTGTATATATGTTGATTTTGAAGGGGGGGGGAAGGAAGTGGTACAGATCCTGAATGGTATCCCTTTTAGATTATGAATAAATTGGGTGTAGCCTGATTTTTAGATTGAGTTTGGCATTTTTATCCATTTATTAATCCTTCCCAAGTCTTGGGATAGACAGGCGTTGCTATTTGATGATGATAAAGGTAACATTGTAGGATGTAAACTGGTCCATGATGGTTCAATGGTTAAAATGCAGTGTTGTAGGCAAACTCTGCCCACACCCAGGAGTTCGATCCTGACCCACTCAATGTTGACTCAGCCTTCCATCCTTCTGAGGTCAGTAAAATAAGGAGGCAGATTGTTGGGGGGGCAATATGCTGACACTATTAACCACTGAGATAGTGCTGTAAAATGGTATATAAGTCTAAATGTTATTGTTATTGCTATTAAATTCATTATGGCTGTTCACTACAGTAGACTTTGGACAGCTTACAAAAAACAAATACAAAGTTTAACCTGTTTAAAACATTAAAACAAGACATAAAACAGGGTGTGACAGCTTCCACTGAAATAAATTTAATGATTAAAAAGAAAAGGACCGCACAAATACATTAATATCAGGCCCGGGAACAAAGCCATGCTTTAATGGATTTCTATAGCTTGAGGAGAATGGGTGCCATGTTATCTCTAGGTCTAGGGGGATGCAACCACAGAGAAAACACACTCCCTCAGTTCCACAAGATAACAATGTTTAATTGGTGGAAGTGGAACACACCCACCTTGCCATAATCTATTGATCATCCCAAAAAACAGTTAGAGATAGGTGGTCCCTCAAATGACTAGGCCTTATGCCATGGAATGCTTTAGAGGTGATATAACTGGCACTTTGAATTGTACCCAGAAACTAACTGGCAATCAATGTAGCTTGTATGGCAACAATGGCATATGTGCATAGTGAGAAATGCCTGTTACTGCTTATGCCACTGCATTTTAAATTAACTATAGTTGGATCAGAAACAGAGCAGTAAAATAGATCTTATCCCAGATATTGTAGATGCTAAAATGTCCTCTCCAGCACCTTTAGTCACCTAGAAGGCCATGATACATTATGCGTCATTCCAGGGAATAGGATACAAATGTTATTTAATTATGAATATCTTTTCTATATATATCATTTCATCCATGTCATGTCTATATCTATATCATTTCAAACAAATAGTTGTCCAGTCTCTTTTTTGACAGTCTTCAGTGATGGGGCACCTACAACCTCTGAAGGCAAGTTATTCTATTAGTTAATTGCTCCTAATGGTGAGAGCAATTAACCAAGGCAAGCAATTAACTGGCCTTCAGAAGTTGTGGATGCCCCATCATTGAAGATTTTCAAAAAGAGATTAGACAACCATTTATCTGAGATGATGTAGGATCTACTGCTCAAGCAGGACATCTCTGAGGTCCCTTCCAACACTATTATTCTGTGTTCTAATATATTCAATTATACAAAAACAGATTCCAATGGAATGTTAGGAAAAAACCCCAAACACCTTTCCTTGTAGTAAAGGCAGCTTGTCTGTCTGTCTGTCCGTCCATCCATCCATCCATCCATCCATCCATCCATCCATCCATCCATCCATCTATCTATCTATCTATCTATCATTGTTTGCCAGTCTATCTTGCCACAGGCAATTCTAGGCAGCTTATAGACATTGGTTAAAATGAAGAGTAAGATATTTAAATAATAAATAAAGATTTCAAAAATGGAATCAAAATAAAAATAAAGCTTGACAACAGATCTTATGCACCAAAGACAAATTCCTTGTGTGTCCAATCATACTTGGCCAATAAAGAATTCTATTCTATTCTATTCTATTCTATTCTATTCTATTCTATTCTATTCTATTCTATTCTATTCTTCCTTAGAGAGGTAGTGGCCTTTTTTTGACTGGTAATCATAATTATCATCATAGGCAATCTTCTACCAGGAATATTTTAATTTAAATGTCTTCATGAACAAAGGGATTAGGTTCAATAGACTAAGTGCCTCCTTCCAATAAAGCAAGACATACACTTATGTTATTGATCGCACCCACTTCTGATGTTGTTCTTCCTTTATCCAGGGATATAGGACACAGAAAAAAATCAAATATTTCTATTTTGGTTTTCCTCTGAATGAATCCATGCAGAATGTTGTAGAGTTTTTCTCCCCTCTCTGCTTAGCATTAAAGGTCATTGATTTCTCAATGTTCCTATTAAGTCTTTGATGGCATACTAATTACCAGGATTAATTATGCTATCCTTTTAACCACAACTTAAAGGCATCTGGAAGATACATGCATGAATTCAAAAGTTAAAAAAAAATCTTATTTAAATAATTTGACAGGCATTTTTTAAAGGATTTTTTTTATTAAGGATTATTAAGGATTCAGTAACATCATTCAACAGGAACTTGGCCTACAGCTATCACTGAGTATAGATATGTCTAAACTGTGTACAATTAATTTTTAAGAACTTGACTTTAGTTTATTATACAATCAGATATAGTGGATTCTTGATTAATAGTTCCTGGAAAATTCATGGTGTAAGATGTCTATCTCTCCCTCCCTCCCACCCACCCCCTCTCTCAGAAAATAACAATGTAAAACAAAGCTAAAAATCAGTCCATGTCCATGTGCTCACTTACTCAAGCCCTAAATCATCTCATGCTTGGACTACTGCAATGCGCTCTGGAAGATCATGTGGAAGCTACAGCTTGTGCAGAGTGCAGCAGAGTGGAAAGTTTTTAGGATCCCTAGAGTGGTCCACGTTACATCACTGCTTCGTGAGCTGCACAGGTTGCCAGTTGGTTTCTGGGCACAATTCAAGGTGTAGGTCATAGGTCCAGCTACTCGAGGAACCGTCCCATCCCAATGGGATTGGCCTGCACCTGCACCACCCGTGCTGGCAGGGGGGCATGCTGTGGATCCTGTCAGCCAAGAATTTCACTGGCAGGCTCCAGGAGAAGTGACTTCTCTGCTGAGGCTCCTGCCCTCTGCAGCTTCTTATTCCCTGAGGTGAGATTGGCTCCCACCCTTCTGTCATTTCAAAAGAGCCTTAAGATCTGGCTCTGAAAGCAATAGCAATAGCACTTAGACTTATATACCGCTTCACAGTACTTTACAGCCCTCTCTAAGTAGTCTACAGAGTTAGCATACTACCCCCAACAATCTGATTCCTTATTTTAGCCACCTCGGAAGGATGGAAGGTTGAGCTTGGTGAGGCAGCCAGCAGTCAACAGAAGTAGCCTGCAGTACTGCAGTCTAACCACTGCACCACCATGAATGAATGACTTGGGACCCCGACAGGGGTTCTTCATTCTGGAGGTGTTTGATTAATTAAAACCCCACCTCCCCACCCTTGGTTTTAACAATTTGCTATTCTGGATGATTTTATCTGTTGTGTGCCATGACTTTCAATTTTAATGTCTTTTCTTCTTTAATGTTTTATTCCCAGAGTCATTGGATATGAGATGGGAAGCAAATAAATGTTCTAAATAAATTAATTAACAAACAAACAAACAAATGTTTGTGGTAAGTTGCTATTAAGCATAAACCTTAGGGCTACATTGCTTTTAAATAAAAACCTTACATTAAATAAAATGTAAGGCTAAAAAACTAAATTTGTATTTTTTATTTATTTCATTAGTTGATATGCCATCTATCTCATTATCCCAAGTGAGATAAAATAGGATACATTAAGGAATTTTGTGAAGAAAGAACGAGGCAGCCATTAGGATCACATGGAAAAACACTGGAAAAATGTACGAGCAGTAATGCAATAACAATAGCTGTATTGATAGTATTTTGCATTATTTTTTGCATTTTATTTTTCTGTAACTCTAAAGTTAGGTTGTAGCTACCTGTAAAGGTATGCAGGTATGTGATTTGGAAGACTGTTAGACGTTCAATTATGATACTAACATTATCTTTATTGCAAAGGTACAGTAACAGAATCTTGCGAGTCAGAAAGTTATTCTCCTATTACTCTCTAGAAAACTTAGCAAAGCCCCTTCTTAAATATCACACACACACACACACACACACACACACACACACACACTTACTTTCCTTTCTGTGGCTTCAGATATCTTTTACGTGATAGTTGTCCAGTTTGGGATTCTTCCTCCTCTCTCCCAAGCTCATTCACACACATCTCATTACCTAAACTGAAGTTTCCAGGTAAAGATGTGTATGCCAGGTTGCTTCAAAGAAAGGGATTATATGAAGATAGCAGCACATGCAGCAGATAAAAGCAAGATAAGGGTCCTCTACAAGGCACAAAGAATAGGATGGCAAAGAGTTCAAGGCCTGTTGGCTGTGGTTCTCTTTGTAAGAGTAAGAGAACTGCTGTTTCTATAGCACCATTAATTAAGAAGCCTTCAAGGGTCTCCAGGAACATGGAAGTGATATCATTCTATCAACCTATGTCAGCGGATTAGGTCTTGCTTGTTACAATAGAAAATTGGTGGACTTAGCTTACTAGACGCATTGCATACCTATTTTGACCATTATTTTCAGATCTTTCCTACCAAATCATTTTTGGGAGGTTGTCATAAAGAAAAAAACGTGCAGCTTTGGGCATCTGGTTTACCTGGGAACCAGGTTTCGGAATACTATAAACTAACCCATAAAAGAGACTCATGTAGCTTCATCCTGCAAATGAAGAAAGAGTTGTAGGATTCATTTCCCAAAGAAAAGCCTACGTTGGGGGCATAAGAGAGAGCCAGCTGATGCAAATATAAAAATGGAACCAGTTAATAATCATAATTATATTTGTAATTATGGAATTTAGATATGTATAACAGCCTAGGAGTTAGCAGCTGCAAAATTCATTACGGTGTCACATTACACATTTCATTTTGATAGAAGCAGTTTTTGAGTGACTGCTGGATTAGCAATTGGAGAGTTCAAGAGCTTAACAAATGGGGTCACTTGCTTATTTGTAGAAGATAAGAACTGTCCAACAATTCCAAGAAAGATTACCAACCAACTTTTAATTAGTAGTTATTTTTAGTGATTATAACATTACTGAGAGCATTCATATTAATGGCAGAGTTATGTGTATTAGAAAGCTTATGGTTTTAGAATCCTTAATTCAATAGATTTCATTGCTTTATTATTCTCTCTCTCTCTCTCTTTCTCTCTCTCTCTCTCTCCACTCCTTCCAAACCCGGAGATGATAAGCAATGAACGTTAAGAGGCAGTATTTGTGTTAGGTTAAACATGGAACAAAATAACTTCACAATAAAACTGGCACTCATTCTCAAGTGCATTTAGTAGAGGGCAGGTATTAAGGGATTACTTGCTGTGACCCAGACTTGTTACAAACTTTATTCATTTATCAAATTTATATATCCACTCATCCCACCAAAAGTGACTCTATCTCAACAATGAGATAAAACTTTTTTTAAAAAAATGTAAAAATCAATTTGAATAAATCTCATAAAACCAAAGTTACAAATCCTAGCTGATGAGAAGGATAATCATAAGAGAGCCATCTCAGGAAGTCCCTAATATTCTAGGAACCCAAGACAGATACGATAATTAGGTCTTGATGGCCTTTCAGAATATCAAAGGAGACACAGCTACTCTAAGAGAGAAGGATGTTCAGAAGATGGCACCAGAGCAGAGAAGGCACATCTACTGGAACTCACCAAAATTAGTTCCCCAGCTGACCCAAGTACTGACAAAGGTTTTGAATGGACTTTGCAGCAGACCAACAGGGACAACACCCTACTCCTTTTGAAATCCCTCCAGGACCACCAAGGTTGAGCCACTCTAATGAGTCCATCCTCTCTACAGCGGATAGTAACACTAGAAAATCCCATAGAAATCAGCACATGACCCAACCATGACAAAGGGGTCACTGAAAGCTCCCCCAAATTTGATTTATCTACTTATTTATTAAATTGATATGCAGCTCCTCTTATTGAGGAGATGATTCTGGGCCTTCAGATCACATTACCACTGATCTGACAGAATTCAGAGTGTGACCACTGTCCCGAGTTAGTGCACTGGATAATCTGAGATAGGCCCAGCATTGCCATAGAAACCATGAACTCCTCAGCCACCTCAAACCCATAAGTCTGGGAAACTCCTCTGCCCACCTAGAACTAAGGAGAAATTTCCTAACAGTTAGAACAATTAATCAGTGGGACCACTTGTCTCTAGAAGTTGTGGATGCTCCAAAACTGGAATTTTTAAGAAGAAATTGGAGAACCATTTGTCTAAAAGGGTATAAGAGCAAACAGTTGGACTTCCAGCTCTGTTAGTCTATTATTCCTTTAATTCAGAAATGGAATTGTAGAGTTCAGTCAGGGAGGTTGCTATACAGCAGGGACAACAGGAAAAAGGGACAACAGCAGCAATCCCTAGAGCCCAACTTAATGAACAGGTTGTCATAGCTGGGGGCCTGTAGGGCAGGACTCCTGGGAGCTGTCAAAGATTCTCTGATGGCAATTGCCACATCTCTACCCTGGAGTTTTGGCTGATGCCACTCTCTGAAATCCAGATCTCCCCTTTCAGACACCAACTCTGCATTTCCTACAAGCTGAACATATTGTTTCTTTTTGAGACCCTTCAGAAGTGCTTTTAGGTTTTCTTTTTTAAAAAAGGAAGCCATTTTAGTGGATGACTGAGTTACACAACACAAAATGGGGCAACACTACAAAATGTACTGCATCTTGAACAAATTTCTCATTCCAACCTTGTCCTTATTGGAAACCTAAAGAAACCATTTGGCCTGCAATCACCTGGCTGCTAATGGCTTGGATGTCTTCCCAGGTTTAAAGTGCTTGTAAGTATAAATCAAGAAGAAACATAGACTCATCACACAGGTGAATTCATGCTGAGATCTAGACTCACTGGAGCATATTGTCTTTCTTGGAATTAATCTGCTTATGTCTGATTTAAAACTCCCATCTCAATACAGAGGATCATCTTGCTTTAATGAAAATTTTATTGTAGAGAAGAATACCCTCATTTGATTGTTCTTTCCCTGTGTGTGTATGCATATGTGTGTATGTCTCTCTCTCTCTCACGCACACACACACTCCCCTCTCTTCTAAGATGTGGAGGGTAGGTATACATAAAATTGACAAAATTTATAGTAGACATCTTTATACACCTATGTAATAAGTTATAGCACTGAGAGCAGACATTCAAACAGAATAAACTTCACAGCTTTCCTTTGTTTACTTTCCCAGCAGAAAAGAAAGAGAGAGAGAGATTGGATCCACATCCAATCAAATGTAGATATCCTTCTCTACAGTACAATAAAAATGATACATTGGGAAGTGTTAGGAAGACCGATCTTGTGTTTTCATTAAAGTGTGTTGATGGTTGTTACATTTCCCAGGGATTTTGTAGTTCTGTTGTTGTTTTTTTCCATCATTTGGACATCTTGACCATGATCCCATTGATAATACAGATTGAGGCAGAGTTACTTAACTGCAGTGGGTAGGTCACATTTATTTAGCTATATGCATTTGTTAAATTTACATATTATCTTCCATTCAGGAGAAGAGACTAATCTAATAACCAGCAAGCAAGTGCAGGCATATTAGAAACAAAGTTAATCAAACAAAATGCGAACCAGATTGATAAGTATTAGCAGAGTTTCCTTGGTTACAAGGAGTATGCAGCAAACGAAAGCAGTGTGCAAAGTTGTAGCAATGAGCATAAAGTCACCCAACCACAGAAGTTGAAGGGTATTAAAGTAAAGGTTTTATATACAGGATATATGCACAGTCCAAGATTTAGTCCAATATTCATACACAGTTCATCAGTCAATATAGTAGAAAACTAACGATCATAGTCAGCAGGCAAAACAGCAAAAACCGTAGCTCAAACACATCAATGCAGAGAGATGGAGAGATATAGAGATATATGGAGAGATATTGAGTTTTCTGGCTTCCTGCTTTATAGTAATTCTACTTCTTGCAGCCAATCAGTATCCTGATTTCAGTAAAATGATGAGTCATCATGGCTTACAACCATATATTGTAAACCAAATATTTTGGATTCTTAAAGAAACCTAATACAGATTATCAATTCAATCATATAAATAATTCTAAATCATTCACAGTGAACGATTTAATCACTGGAATATGACTGAATGACTGAATGAATGACTGAATGAATGAATGACTGAATGAATGAATGAATGAATGACTGAATGAATATATATAGAGAATTCTAAAAGCTGTTATTATGGAATTAGCCTCATTTATAATCATTAAGCTAAATCTATGTTTTTATATAAAGAAGTTCAACATTGTTCCTCTTCTGAACCAAAAAATATATGTCTCTCTAGCTGGCTTAGTATGCTTTGAATCAAAAGATGCAAATAATAATAATAATCCAATGGAAGAAGGTATTCTAAATAAAATCAATTCCCATTAAAATTAAAAACCAGGAAGAAAAAGGTTTAGGAGTTAAGAGACAATGGAGCTTGAAAGAGCAAACTGTTCCATTCTGTACTCACCAATAAAAATGATTAAGCTTTTTATTTATTTCTTTTGTTTTACATTCTCTACTTGCATCCCTTGTCGTGATTTCTCAAGAACCTAATACCAAATGCCTCTGGTGGGTCACTATATAAGAATGTTGGATGAGATACTGTAGGTCCTAATTCAAGAGAGTCTTCTTTAGAGGGGCTTGAAAGAACTTAAAACTTAGAATATTTAATTTCTCATGGGTGTGTGAAAGAGGATTGGTTAAATCAGCACCTGGAGCCCCTTCTTGAGTAAAATGGGTGGTTCACAAATGCAAAATATTAAACAAACAAACTTTTAAGTAAAAGTACAATGCTTGAGATGGCGTCTGGTGCTAGGAAACCTTGTCTGTCTGTTGCTTGAAGATTTACAGCAGGGGTGTCAAACTCAAGGCCCCTGGGCCATATGCGGCGGATGGGGTGCTTAGATTTGGCCCACGGGACTACCCTGGAAACAATGAAGGACTGGCTCATGTTGCCTATGGCAGCAAAATTGGAGCTTAGGAGGGCTGCAGGTGGCACTCATGAGCTCTGATTTTTCTGGCAGAGGGTTGCAGGAGATCTTTGCAGCCAAAAACAGAGCTCGGGAGCCCATTTTCACTGGCAGAGGATTGCAGAAGGCTGTTGCAGCTGAAAACGGAGCTCACATTTTCACTGGCAGAGGATTGCAGAAGGGCATCACAGCTGAAAACGGAGCTCGGGAGCCTGTTTTCACTGGCAGAGTGCTCGGGCTGTCACAGGCACCCCTGACACAAGTTGAACTGGCCATGCCCACCCTGGCTCCCCGAGGTCAAACACAACCCTGATGTGGCCCTCAACGAAATTGAGCTTGATACCTCTGATCTACAGTATAATGGGCCATTCAAATCTTCATCTAAGAAGGCAGTTGTCAAGAGATGAATCCAAAGAGAAGGTCATCTCTCCATAGAAATAAAGCATTGCATCTCTCCATAGAAATAAAGCAGCCTTTCTTCACATTCCTGACCCTCCTTAAAACCATTATTGGCTGAATTCTGCCATGGTTGTAGCTTGCATGGCAAGAATGTTGGAGTGTTTGACATACTGAATCCTGGTCTGTCAATATTTTCAAGCTTTAGTTAATAAATAATTGAACTGTTTATCACACAACTGTGCTATCCTTTTTAATACCCCTGTTTCCCTGAAAGTAAGACCCTGTAAAATAAGACAGGGTCTTATTTTTTGCCACCAAAAAAAGGCACCAGGTCTTATTTTGGGGGGGATGTCATCCATTGACTCATCTCTCTTGTGTGTGTTGCCCCTGGCCTCCTTTTTGCTATCAGAGGCCTTCAGGAACTTTTTCGACTTTGGATAATTGCATCCAGGCTTCACACACCTCGACCCATTTCTTCTGCAGCCAGCAAGGCTTTCCTGAAGGCCTCTGTAGCTGATAACAAAGCTCCTGATCGATCTGGAGCTCTGTTATCATCTACAGAGGCCTTCAGGAAAGCCTTGTTGTCTGCAGAAGAAATGGGCTGAGGTGTGTGAGGCCTGGATGCAACTATCCAAAAGAAAGTAATAAGGCAGCTCCACCACCCGCAACCTCACATTAGCTTAATTTTTATCCATGCACCTGGAGTGGACTGGGTCTTAATTAGGACTTATTTTGGGGGTAGGGCTTATATTGGACACACGTGTAAAAATCAAGCTAGGTTGTATTTTCAAGGAAATATGAGTACTAGATAGGGAAACGTTTGTGGCCCATGAGGCTGAATATCTTAAAATAAATGGAAGAGGGGAAGTTGAGTTTGATTTTGCAAGGTATTAACAAATGAAGAAAACCAAAGGAAGGAAGGAAGGAAGGAAGGAAGGAAGGAAGGAAGGAAGGAAGGAAGGAAGGAAGGAAGGAAGGAAGGAAGGAAGGAAAATAAAAGCAATTTAAGTAGAATTATAAGAACAAAGCTCCACAAATAATGAGCCAGATAAGTTTGGATGTGTATATTTATATTTAGCAGTTTGCTAGGTTTAAACTTAGCACTGTCATTCATATTGCCTGCACACATGATTAGACTATGTCTGTTGCAAGAAAATCCATACCATCATCATTACCCCTCCATTTTCAGTTCAGGATATAAATTAAAACATACATTTCTACCCTTTTTCACCTTAGTATACCAGAGGACACATAATCCATGTAAAAATCCATTACCAAAAAATGTCAAACAAACTGTTGATTGACTCAACTCTTGAAGGTCAGGTTCTAATAGAAGTTCAGCATTATCCATGCTTGACTAAGTATCAGTCTGGCATGGATCACTGTAAATCTGTTTAAATACTGCAAATACATTTAAAATTAGGACTGGATATACTATAAAGCAGAGTTCTTAAACTGTTGGACATATTCTGGGGGCTGTGGTATGATTTATCATAGCTTGTTTGTGAGCTGAGAATCCAAGACTACCAAGAAGTAAAAAAACAGAGTCTGTTTTTTACTGGGACTAATGGCATTATTTAAGACTGGGGAAAAGGCAATTTTCCTGTTTTAGGACGAGTACTATAAAGGATAGTAAAGTAAAGGCAGCTTATGTTTGTGTGGCCATATGTAATTTCTAATTACCTCTCTCTGTATTTGCGACTCTGCAAAGAAGAACAAGGGACATGATAGCTCAGAGGTTAAGACGCCGAGCTTGTCAATCAGAAAGGTTGGCAGTTCGGTGGTTTGAATCCCTAGCGACATATAACGGAATGAGCTCCCATTACTTGTCCCAGCTTCTGCCAACCTAACAGTTCAAAAGGATGTAAAAATGCAAGTAGAAAAATAGGGATCACTTTGGTGCGAATGTAACAGTGTTCCATGCGCCTTTGATGTTTAATCATGCCAGCCACATGACTACAGAGATGTCTTCAGATAGCACTGGCTCTTCGGCTTTGTAACAGAGATGAACACCACCCCCTAGAGTCAGAAACAACTAGCACATATGTGTGAGGGGAACCTTTACTTTTAAAGAAGGACAAAGATAAAGCTGTCATGAAAACAACATAGCAGTTGATACTCCACCATTGATATCATTGTCTATGAGAGGCAAATGATGAAGTCATAATTTATGTGCTTTGCCACAAACAGCTTTTTAATACAGTAGGCAGAGAAATGCAGGACATTATTTTTTTGCATAGAAAAGAAAATTTCTCCAATAATTTGCAATCATCTTGAGAAATGACCTGGGTAAGCAGGGTTGAATTTCTCTTGCTTGGGTTTGTAAATCATGATATTCAAAATTAAGAACTCAGCCCTCTCCATGTATGTCTTAAGGCTGCTTTTATGTTTGACATCTATAACTTTTCTAGCCCTCTGTCCTTTTGCTTTTCTCCTTTTGCCTTGCAGAAACAGATAGAAATCTAACTTTCATAAAGAAAAGTAAAAGAATCACTTAATGTAAGTTAAATCTTATTTCTCTCTTTTTCTAGTTGCTTGCAGTTGGTTTTGACTTTACTTGAGGAGTCCCTGCAGTTTCCCTGGCATGGTTTTAAAAAGCAATTTGCCATTACCTCCTTTCTAGGGCTGAGAGAAAATGACTGGCCCAGCTGGCTTATGTCTAAGGCAGGATTAGAATTCACAGTCTCTTGATTTCTAATCCAATACTAGAAATACTTGCTTAATCACTGGTCATTTAGCATGCATTCAATAGACCCCTCCCCCAAAATGTACTTAGGGTGAAACCATGCTCAATAGTAGGAACTGTGAGAGGGATCTTGGAGTCTTAATGGACAACCAGCTAAATAGGAGCCAGCAGTGTGCAGCGGCAGCCAAAAAAGCCAATGCAACCTTAAAACTGCATTAACAGAGAGATACTCAAGTGAGGTACTAATACCACTCTATAAAACCTTAGTAAGACCAAGAATGCTGCATTTAGTTTTGTTCACCACACTATAAAAAGATATTGAGACTCTAGAAAAAGTACAGAGAAGACCAACCAGGATGATTAGAGAACTGGAGACTAAAACATATGAAGAACGGTTACAGGAACTGGGTATGGCTTGTCTAGTGAAGAGAAGGACCAGGGGAGCCATAATAGCAGTGTTCTAGTATTAGAGAAGCTACCACAGAGTCAAGCTATTTTCTAAGGCCAAGCAAGGAATAATGGATGGAAACTGATTAAGGAGAGATTCAACCTAGAAATAAGGAGAATTTTTTTGACAGTGAGAGCAATCAACCAATAGAACAGCTTGCCCTCGGAGGTTGTGGGAGCTTCATCACTGGAGGCTTTCAGGAAGAGATTGGACTGCCATTTGTCAGAAATAGTGTACGGTCTCCTGCTTGGGCAGGGGGTTGGACTAAATGACCTACAAGGTACTTTCCAACTCTGATAATCTGTAAGGATAATCTGTAATCTGTCCAGTTCTGTCAATGGCTGGACACACATACTCCCCCCCACCAGACACACGACTGTATTTTGGGCACACTAGCTCCTATTTGCAGCATTCCACAGTCACATGATCACAATTTTTGAAGTGTTTTGGTAGTTTTCAGTGTTTATTTCCAGTTTCCAGCAAAATAATAATAATAATAATAGGGTATAATTGATTCATTTAATGAAAATGGCATTTGTTTAATGACAACTGCAAAAAAAGGTAATAAGTTTGGACTTGTGGTTACCTGCTTAATGACTGCCATGACTTATGACAGTAATTCCAGGCTCAGTTATGATCATAAGTTGAGAACTACCTTAACCACTATACCAGACTGACTCTCTACAATATTACCTGCTGCCATGGAACTGTTCAGCAACAAGATTGCACATGGCTTCACTTTTATACATTATCTTGTCTGCAGCTTTGTTATTTTAAATTGAAATGGCAAGTGACTTTGCAAGAAAATTGTGCAAACAGAAGCTACAGTTTATTTCAATTCAGAGGAAACAGAAGGAACTGAAATATTAAAGACATACCACGGAGAGCAACTTCAAATGCCAATCTTGACATGTTGCAACGTGAGCATCAGACTTCACCTAAAAATTCTCTATACCCTCTTTTGAATTTCTAGAACACTTTTTCAGAGAATAGCTTGTCAGAGCCAAAGCTGACATTTTCCAGCCAAAAACAAACTAACATTTCCAGACCTGATCTTACTATTGTGCTTTCTGGAATGTATGAAACGAGCATTCAGTTCAGACCATTTACGAAGCAGCAGCCTATACATTCATTTAACCGAACTATACTTCTTTTAATTGTTGATATATTCATGACTTTGGAAAGCAGACAACTTGTACAAATTTTGTATAAAAGATATAGCATCAAAAGGGCTGAATCTACAAGGCTTATCACCTTCTGTAAGGATATCCACGGACATCGAGTATGTCTAGTTTAATGAAAAGAAGGACTAGGAGCAACATGATAGCAGAGTTCCAATATCTCAGGGGCTGCCACAAAGAAGAAGGAGTTGAGCTATTCTCCAAAGCACCTGAAAGGCAGGACAAGAAGCAATAGGTGGAAATGGATCAAGGAGAGAAGCAACTTCAAAGATCTCCAAGGTCCCTTCCCTTCTGTTATTCTGCATTTTTAAATTCCAGAGTGAGAAGTTTCCTGACAGTGAAAACAAGTAATCAGTGGAATAACTTGCCTCCAGAAGTTGTGAATGCTTCAACACTGGAAGTTTTTTAAAAGATGTTGGACAATGATTTGTCTGAAAGGGTATAAGGTTTCCTGCCTAAGCAGGGGGTTGAACTAGAAGACCTGCAAGGTCCCTTCCAACTTTGTTATTCCATACTGTTATTCTGACCACAACATTTTAAACTGAATCAGTAGGAACGATGCATAAATATTGCAGAAATTCTAGATAATGCTTAATTCACCCAGAAGATTAAATTTAACCTAAAATACACTGAGTCACCCAGAAGATTAAACACATTGTGTTAAATCAGTTGTATTTTGAAAACACCTAATGTTACTTACCTTGCACAATCCTTCTGCCAAAGCAACTGAAAACAGCATAACTTTCTATTTCAGAAAACTATACAAAGGTCTAAAAAGTCCAGACTGTGGTGTGTGTGTGTGTGTTTGTGTGTGTGTGTGTGTGTGTGTGTATATATATATATGTTTTCGGAGATTTTCGCGGGTATTTGTATGTGGATCTTTGGTTCCTTGGGTTTTCTCCCGCGTAGAATTGGAAATATCTAGGCGACGTTTCAATGAAGTCTCATTCATCATCTTCAGGCTTGTGTCTTCGGCCTTGGGCTTCTCAGAGTGAAGCACAATCTGAGAAGCACAAGGCCGAAGACACAAGCCTGAAGATGATATATATATATATATATATATATATATATATATTAGAATTTCTATACCGCCCTTCTCCCTAGGGACTCAGGGCGGTGTACAGCCGAATCCGAACCCCAAGAAAACAGTACAAAAGTTAAAAAAGAATTAAATAAATACTGGCTGGTTATAATTAATAAGAAAACCCACCCCCCAACTTTAAAACCCCGATTAAAATCGAAAAAAATTGGAGACAAGTTAAAAAACTATCTCAGCCCAGGCCGGCCTGCTCAAAGAGCCAGGTCTTCAACGCGCGCCTGAAGGCCCTCAGGTCCATGCTGGTACGAAGTTCCGGTGGCAGAGTATTCCAGAGGGCAGGGGCCCCCACAGAGAAGGCCCTACTCCTCGGGGCCGCCAGACGACACATAGCGGCCGACGGCACCCGGAGAAGGCCCTCCCTGTGTGAACGCACCGGCCTACTGGAGAAGATGAATGAGACTTCATCGAAACGTCGCCTAGATATTTCCAATTCTACGTGGGAGAAAACCCAAAGAACCAAAGATATATATATATATATATATATATATATATATATATATATGTCAAACACGCAAAGACAAAATTGTAAGGAATTTTCTGAAGGATTTATCATGTGTGTGTGTGTGGGTGTTTCCTAAAATTACCAGGAAGGAGATTTGACTAAATTAATGGTTGAGTAAATTAAACAAGTTGTGGAAACAGGAAAAAATTCTAGTTTTTAGTAGTTAATCTCACATAAAGGCTATTAATGAGCAACATTTTGTTCTTGATTATTCTTAAATCCTTTCTTGGAACTTGTTTGTGTATATGATCATGTTACAGGTAGCTTGCAACCCCAGAGCTTTTTACTAATTTTTTTCTGCATACTATTCAATTTTCAACTTGTAACACCTCATATGGCTTGGCATCTGAGTATCTTCAGAACTTCTTTAGATATTCTTTTGAGAGAAGCTCTCCAAGAGATCTCTAATTCCAAGAAGAAAGAGATGGCTGAAGACAGAAGGCATTGCTATGGCACCAATATGTCTTTAAAAGCTATACTCATATCCTTAGATATAGCTTCCTGAAATGTAGAGAAGACTACCTTTCTGGAATGCTTTTAAGGAGTGACTATGTACTATCAAATGGGATTATTAACTAACTTTGTTTAGTTTTGATATTTTTTGCAAACATTGATTAAAATACGTAGATGGATTGTATATTTCTTTCTTTCATTGTTTCAATTGTATATTATGTTGTTGTAAATCACTAAGATGCTAACAAACCTGGCATTATAGAATATTTTTAAAACAGACACATAATTTTAAGTAATCTAATGGCTATCTGGTTTTTGGGCCGGTTCTGTTATCCTAAAAAAGATGGGCTCTGATGGAAGAAATCAAGGACACATCTTATTCATCCTTCTGAAAGACAGAAAAGAGTATAGCTTTGTGATTGACAACTCTAGTTTCTAATCACATTGAAGTAATAGCAGTGTTCCAGTATCTAAGGGGTTGTTACAAAGAAGATGAATCAACCTATTCTCCAAAGCACCTGAAGGAAGGACAAGAAGCAATGGATGGAAACTAATCAAGGAGGAAACCAACCTAGAGCTAAGGAGAAGTTACCTGATAGAACAATTAATCAGTGGAACAACTTGCTTCCAGAAATTGTGAATGTTCCATCACTGGAGGCTTTTAAGAAGAGATTGGAGGTTTTCTAGTCCAATTCTCTGCTTAGCAGAAAACCTTATACCATTTCAGACAAATGGTTGTCCAATCTCTTCTTAAAAATGCCCAGTTTTGGAGAATCCATAACTTCTGAAGGCAAGCCATTCCACTCGTTAATTGTTCTCATAATTAGGAAATTTCCCCTTACTTTTAGTTTGCTTGTCTACTTAATTAGTTTCCATCCATTGTTTTTTGTCCTGCCTTCAGGTGCTTTGGGGCAGCCCATTAGATATTGGAACACTGCTATCATGTTACTCCTAGTCCAGCAGCACTCATCATAGATGATATGATGGGGCTATAGCAGAGGTGGTATTCAGTAGGTTCTGACCAGTTCTGGAGAACCAGTAGCGGGCATTTTGAGTAGTTCAGAGAACCAGCAAGTACCACCTCTGATGCCCTCATCTATTCTCTGCTTCCCAAGTTCCAGCTGATTGGCTGGGTCTTCTTTTGTTACCCTGCACAGGAGAACGGAGATGGAAAGCAGGTTAGTGGGGTGGGGGAGGGGAAGGGATTTTGCAGTAACTTTCCCCCAGGAGTGGAGAGGGAATGGGGTTTTTACAGTACCCTTTCCCTGCCACGCCTACCATGCTATGCCCACCAAGCCATGCCATGCCCACCAAGCCATGCCCACCGAACATGACTTTTCAGCAACTATATCATTCAGCTATCCAGCGTAAGACATTGGCAATTAAAGACAACAAACTAAAACTGAATGATTGTTGGGAAGGTGGTGGAGAAAGCATACAAGCTAGGAGAAGTTCAATACCAATGGGGAGATTGTCAATTTCCATCCACTCATCAACTTCACAGAGCTCCATCATCTCAAGGTGGAAACTGAAATATTTTCAGTTTCAGAAAGCTGAATAAATTTAGCCACCGAAGGATGATAGAAGTGAATCAACACAGGAGATATTGCTAGTGCAGGAATGGTTCACACATACATATACTTGTGTATATATAATAATAACTAAGTGAATGATTTTTTTCCAAGGCTAAATGCTGTACATATGGAAAGGATAGGTGGGAACCCTTATGGAAATAGTTGTGTAAGGAAACATGTTTAACTCTTTCATCCTCAACTTTGATTTCCCTAAAGATAAATAAGTCTATGCAGATTTTAAAAGACATCTTACTCAAATGAACAGAAGGCTTCCTTCTACTCCTGATTTTGTCAAACAAAGGAAAATATGTCTGTTGGGATTGCTGCATGTACAAGAATTATTATTTATTAAATTTCTATACCGCCCCCTCTCCCAAAAAAGGGACTCGGGGTGGTGCACAGCCAACTAAAAACAAACAATATATATAGTGCTTCATTGGGCTGCAGGCTAAATTTAAAGATTCCTACACGGAAAAGTGTAAAATGCTCCATGGGTTGAACAGAAATTCAGCAAACTACATGAGCAGGAGTGCTCAATTTCTATAGAGCCAAGAGTTTCTTTAGATTTGGAAGCATGTCAAGGTAACCTTCCAAAGTAGGCAGATTGAATATCAATCTTTGGAGGCACCAAGAGGGCTTAAAGAGCCAATTTCGGCCACTATAACTCCCTAAAACACATGAACCTTCCCAATTTTGATTCAAGCCACCCAGGAGATATCTGGGGATGGGATACTGGAAGGCCACAATTTGTTCTTTAACTGCATCACCTGAAGAGCACGTGAAGTGTTAGTACCACTTTATAATATCTTGGTAAGTCCACACTTGGAATTTTGCATCAAGTTTTGGTCGCCACGATATAAAAAAGATCTTGAGATTTTAGAAAGAGTGCAGAGAAGAGCAACAAATTAGGGGACTGGAGGCCAAAACATATGAAGAATGATTGCTGGAATTGGACATATATAGTTTAATGAAAAGGACTAGCAGCGCTCTAATATCTAAGGGGCTGCCATAAAAAAGAGGGGGTCAAGCTACTCTCCAAAGTACCGAAGTACCGGCACTGAAGGGAGTGCCCATGGATGCTTTTTCAAGAGGCAACTGGTTTTTCTGGTTTTTCTTTGAAGACGTTTCACTTCTCATCCAAGAGCTGAAGAAGTTCTCAGCTTCTTGGGTGAGAAGCAAAACATCTTCAAAGAAAAAAAACAGAAAGTCCAGTTGCCTCTTGAAAAAGCATCTTTGGGGACAATCATGACCTGGATGACTGAGAATCTCCAGCTATTTTCCAATGCATCTGAAAGCAGAACAAGAAGCAATGAATAGAAACTAATCAACGAGAGAACCAATTTACAAACAAGGAAAAACTTCCTGACAGTTAGAACAATTAATCAGTGGAACAATTTTCCTTCAGAAGTTGTGGGTGTTCCAACACTGAAAGTTTTAAAGAAGAGATTGAACAACCATTTGTCTGAAATGGTATAGGGTTTCCAGCTTGAGCGGGCAGGTCTAAAAGATCTCCAAGGTCCCTTCCCTTCTGTTATTCTGCACTTTTAAATTCCAGAGTGAGGGATTTTTAGTTTGTTTCGGGTTTTCTGGATTTATTTCATTTATCTAGTATTCTGAATCTCAGTATTGTTTTGAAAGACAAAAAGAGAATAACAGGTTACTTCTTTCATACATGTCAACTATTCTTTTTTAGGCACTAGCAGGAAATGGTGAAATTTAAATGTCACCATCAGAGAATGAATCAGTAAAAGCCCACCTGCCTTCTGTGAATGCAACTTTGTATTTAAAAATGAGGGTGGGGAAAACATACATTTATCTTATTTGTATCTTCCCTGTAGGAAAGGAGGTGGATAGGTGGGAAGGTAGCTTCTTTCAAAACCAGCTATTTGGGAATCAGAATCGGGAGGGAGGGGAGAAACAGAGTTATGATGACAGAGTTGTAATGGCAGAAGAAAAGTGAGCATCTAGTGGAATCTGTAGAGATTCTCAGTCATTCAGGTCATGATTGTCCCAAAGGTGCTTTTTCAGGAGGCAACTGGACATTTGTGTTTTTCCTTTGAAGATGTTTCACTTCTCATCAGTGGTGGGATTCAGCCAGTTCGCACCACTTCGGGAGAACCGGTTGTTTCATTTCTGAGCAGTTTGGTGAACTGGTTGTTGGAAAAAATCATTAGGGCACAAAACCAATTGTTAAATTATTTGAATCCCACCACTGCTTCTCATCCAAAAATCTTCTTCATTTCTGATAGGATAGTAGGGAATGGAAGGATTTATATTCCTTGCAGACAGCTGGTAATTTGCATCCTTTTAAAATAGAATAGAATAGAATAGAATACAATACAATACAATACAATACAATACTTTATTGGCCAAGTGTGATTGGACACACAAGGAATTTGTCTTGGTGTAAATACTCTCAGTACACATAAAGAAAAGATACATTCGTTAAGAATCAAGAATCATAACGTACAACACTTAATGATAGTCATAGGGTACAATCAATAATCAAATCATACTGGGAAACAGTCAATATAAATCGTAAGGATACATGGGACAAAGTTACAGTCATACAGTCACAAGTGGGAGGGGATGGGTGATAAGGAGTGATGAGAAGATTAGCAGTAATAGTAGTGTACACTTTGTAATAGTTTAACAGTGTTGAGGGAATTATTTGTTTAGCAGTGTCTTTGAAGCACTTGGAAGTTTATCTGTGTCCTCTGAGTAGTGCTCCTGCTTCCTGTAGTCTGCAATTTCCAACCCCCTGGAAATCCACTCCTATACCCACACCATTCAAAGGGTGTTCATCCCAAACTGTATAGCTAAAAGTCTGTAGAGATTCTTAGTCATCCAGGTCATGGATGTCCCAAAGATGCTTCAAAAGAGAAAACAAGTCCAGTTGCCTCCTGAAAAAGCACCTTTGGGACATCTACTGTAGTGAAATGATCTCCCTTTTCTGTGGGCATATTTTTTTCTTTGTAGATGATAAGGGCATACAGGCTGCAAACTAATCATTGATGGTAAACCTTATTTCCTGTGCCTTTCCTTTTTTGGGCAAAACCTGATCATGATATATCTATCTCTGACTCTTAATTGATGATACCAACATAACATTATTTTAAACTCTCAACCACAAGGGTCACCACTGCTGTGAAGAATTAAACTGGCATGGTCAGGCATGTTTTTATGTATGATGACATGTCTATGGTGGGGAAATAGTTTCTCAAAACAACAGAAGAAAGAGGGAGGGAGATTTGTTGAAAGAAATATCCTTCTGGGTTCAGTTCCAACTGGGGAAAAAGACACTGGAAACATGGAGGCTGCTTGGAAAGTTTAATGGTGTACAAGACCACATTGCCTGGAGTTCCAAAGTGAGAAGGAAGGATGATCACATCCTTCAAAGTGAGAAGAGGTCAAGAAAAAGGGAAGAAGGGCCAACCAAGATGCTGAGAGACCCTTATATAACCTCTGTTGGGCCCCACCTTAGTGTTTCCTGTTCCTGTGCAAGAAATGAATCCCATTAGCTGTCAGACTCTCAGGGGCAGGGGTCTTAACTTTGTAGGCTTGGTCTGGACCACATGGGTTTACCTGAGTGCTGGTTAATGCAATTTTCCCAGACCATGTGGTGAGATGGGTAATCCTATCATTTCCTGAGGGCCATCCTTAATCCCATCACCCTGGAGTTGAAGGGTGGGGAGGGAGCTGCAGGAAGCTGCTTTGTCTTTAAAACATAGTTCTCCTTTTCTCATCCAGGGAGATACAATATTCTGCCTTTTAAGTATTTCCTAGGCTATTTCATTTTTTCTAGGAAAGGGGTGGGTGCTAACTTCCTACAGATGGATAGATGGATGGATGGATGGATAGGTAGATGAGAGATAGATAGATGCTGACAGGTAGTTCTTTAGTTCATTCTTGAGAGACAAATTTTTGTGTAAACCAGCATCTTAGGAGGGTGCTGTGTCCAACCTGAATTTAGGATCTATCTCAAGTTCTTAACAGCTAAAGGTACAGTGTCACTGTATCTGTCTGTTTTAATATTATAACAAAATAACAGAATTGAAAGGGACCTTGGAGGTCTTCTAGTCCAAGCCCCTGCTTAAGCAGGATATCCTATATCATTCCAGACAAGTGGCTGTTCAATTCTTCTTAAAAGCCTCCAATGATAGAGCACCCAGAACTTTTGAAGGCAAAGCTTTCCACTGCTTAATTGTTCTCACTGTTAGGAAATTTCTCCTTAGTTCTAGGTTGCTTTTCTTATTTATACCTCTTATATTTACAATATATTTTATAATATATTTTGTAAAAAAATAGTGTTTTATTTACAACTAAGTTTAAAAATAAACTTATTTATACTTCATATATTTACAATAGAGTATTTTAGAAATTTCATTCAGTTGTATATCCAAATGTCCTACATGTTGTCTCAGAGCAAAACACAGGTTAGTTTAAACATTTAAGATGGTGGATGTTGATAAGGAACTGAATTTCTTCTCTCTTTCAGGGAGCTTAAGATAGGCTATTTAGGTTTTCCATCTGTTAATCCTCGCAACAACCTTCACAGCTAAACTAGGCTGTGATAGTGCAATTAGCCCAAGGTCGATTGTTGATGGATAAAGTAATTGGTTGATTATATTTGTAAGTAGCCTTTCCTTCCAGAATTTCAAGGCTGCATTCAGGACTTCTCACATCCCACTTGCCCTTAAAAAAACAATGTTTAAAGAAGATTAAGCTGTGAGTTGGCACTTGCCCTAAAGTGCTTCATTCATAGCTAGCAGTGGATTTAATCCAAGCTTCCCTAATCTTAGCCTGACATGTTCTCCCTAGTGTTTTCCCTCTAATATGAAGAAAAGCTGGCATTATAAGCTGGCAAGAACCCTGAAAGCCAAGGTCAACCATGAATTTTCTCCTCTGAGACCAGAGAGAAGAAAATTCAGTGCTTTCCATTGGTCTGGAATAGTTCAGTCCTGATGGCATGAGTGGACGTTGTGGCGGGAAATGACCAAAATATCCACTAAGAATTTAAAGACAGAAAAGTTAAGAGTCTGCCTTCTTATTTCAGATCAAAGAAAAGACCACTGTATGTTTTCAGACTTCTAATTTGTTGGCTCAGTGGCTAAGATGCTGAGCTTGTCGATCAGAAAGGTTGCCAGTTTGGCGGTTCGAATACCTAGCACTGAATAACAGAGTGAGCTCCCGTTACTTGACCCAGCTTCTACCAACCTGGCAGTTTGAAAGCATGTAAAAATGCAAGTAGAAAAATATGGACCACTTGGTGGGAAGGTAACAGTGTTCCATGCACCTTCAGCCACCTGATCACGGAGACGTCTTCAGACACCGTTGACTCTTTGGCTTTGAATGGAAATAAGCACTGCTCTCTAGAGCCAGGAACGACTAGCATGCATGTGTAATGGGGACCCTTTACCTTACTAAACTCATTTTTGCTGTTTCTGTTTCATGATCTGTTTTTGTCATGAGTAATTTATCAAAAACCATATTCAAGCTGTAAGTTAAATCCTGCAAAATAAACAACTGGTTTAGTTGCTTAAGGCAACCATTATTTTTCTCAATCACCCAATGACACTCCCCTCCCGCCATTGTTAATGTGGTTCACCAACACGTACATTTTCCAAGGCAAGATTTCCTCAGAATGAAACTTCTTTTAATTGCTGAAACTTTTTGCACACTTATACACTTCCTTGTATTAATTTACTTTTCTTAGGATTTCCAGTTTTTAATCTTGCACTACTACCACTTATTTCAGTTATCTCTAGCTTCCAAATAGCAGTTAGCACTTAAGAATTATATACTGCTTCACAGCCCTCTTTAACCAATTTACAGCCCTCTTTAACCAATTTACAGAGTCAGCATATTTCCCCCAACAATCTGTGTCCTCATTTTACCCATCTAGGAAGGATGGAAGGCTGAGTCAAACTTGAGCCAGTAAGAATCGAACTGCTGAACTGCTAGCAGTTGGCATTCAGCAAAATTAGCCTGCAGTACTACATTGCGCCACCATGGCTCAAAGCAATGCTTTCTATTTTCTCAGTCTCTTTGTCATTAATTTCTATGGGAAAACAAATTGATTTTTTTTTCATTTAAAATGCATAGTAAAACTATTTAAACTTTTTTACATTTGACAGTGAGTTAAATATTTCCTAAATTATATTATGTGGCAATTGTTTCTTTTTACTTATAGGTTTTACAAAAGAGATTATTGAGATGAATCTTTGTTTTTGAGTTTGTATATTCATATATTTTAATTTTTTGTATTCAATAAAGTTTTTTAAAATAAATAAAATAAAATAATAATAAAATGCATATTTTAATTCCTGTAAATCTATTCTTTCTTTTGTAGCTGTGTTAACCATTCTCTAAGGTTACTGACATCACACTCACACTGCCTAACTTCTCTGTCGCTGCAGGAATATTCTGCAAAGTTGAAGAGCATGCAAACAGCCAGACATGGACATCTGTAAGCAACCTCATATGTGTTTTGATGTTGTCTTGCAAATTGTGTGACTTTGGTAATTTTCATGCATTGGAGTTGTGGGTTTGTAGCCATGCAGCTTTGGTAGCAGTAGCATAAATCTTGCAAAAGATACAATAAGTTTAATTATCTGAAGCAGGAGGTAACAAAAGACAGTATGTGTGTTATCTTATTACAATTTATTGCCTTGGTATTATACTTCTGTGCAATGTCAGAATGTATGCACCAAAGCCTGGTGTTTGCATTATGACATTATGGAGCATGTTTAGACTTCTTTCATGATTATGGTTGGTACTGGATGCTTATGAGTGGCTTCCTTTATGCTCCTACATGGTAAACCATCTCTATAAATTTCAAATACTTTGTGCAGTGTTAATACTTAGGCTTGTTCAGGTATGTTTTGTTTAAGTATTAGTTCACATTGGTTGGATTTGCACAATGTGTTAAACCAGAATGAATCAAAATTGTTTTGTTTTGGGTTTTTTGTGTCTGAAAGGGATTATTATGGGTCTGCAGTTGGTAGAAGATGTCTTGGAAGCATTATCTGCTGGAGCATGGGTCTTCTGGAATAACTAACTCTTACAAACAGGATCAATCACTTAAATAGCTTATGAAAATTTTGGGCTTTAAGCAGGAATTTGGGGAATGAATCCACGAAGAATGTCCCAGGGTGCTGCCTATTGTTGCTTTGATGTTATTATCAAGTTTAAATTGTACGTTTGAATAAGTGTGTGTATACACGGACGCCCACTTGCTAACACTCACCTTATTTCATTTCTGCTGGTTGATCTATTGTCATATCACTTTGGAGGTTGCTTCGATTTGCTTGATTGAAGTGGCAGGAAAGCACTTGTAATAAATAAAGAAGTTAAATAAATAAAACAGGCTTGGCACATTGGATAAATTAAGCTAGCAACTTCTCTCATCTGCCTGTTAAGGAAGCAAGCTGGCAATAACAAGGGTGAAAACAAAGGGATATTCACCATAAATGTGGAAAAGTGGAAAAAGGATTCCACTTATCAATAAATACTTGGTAAAAGTGTTCTGACCTATGGTTCTTGGGTTTTAACACTGATTCAGTGCTCAATATTTGTGGGATTGTAAATATTGTATTTTATTGTAAAATACTGTACTTTATATTATCTTTATTTCATGGATTGTTAAATGAATTAATTGACCTTGATTATATAAATGACTGTGAGATTGTGTTTGATTTAACATGGATGAACTTTACAATCTATTCAAATTTTTGCAATCTCATTCTTACAGTGAAAATGATTTTAGATCTGTGGAAAAAAATATTTTTAAATACAAACCATCTCTTTCAGCTTAATTTTGCCTAGACTTGAGATTCTAAACTTAGACAACCTTGAACAACGCCAGCTAAAATTGGACTTAAGCATAGTACATAAAATCATATGTTACAACATCTTACCAGTTAATGAATATTTCAGCTTTAACCACAACAACACAAGAGCACACAACAGATATAATCTTAATGTAAACCACTCCAAACTTGATTGTAGGAAGTACGATTTCAGCAACAGAGCGGTCAATATCTGGAACTCACTACCTGATTCCATTGTCCACCTGCTCAAACCACCACTCCTTTACCCTCAAACTAACCTCTATTGACCTCACCCCATTCCTAAGATGTCTGTAAGGGGCATGCATAAGCACACAGTCGTGCCTACTGTCCCTGTCCTATTGTCCCCAATTATTAATTCCTATTTCTTATATTTAAACTTATGTTTATTCTTATTTTATATTGTAAGCATTTGACAAAATAAAATAAATAAATAAAAAATAAATTAGGAATTATTCCAGAACTTGAAATATCTTTTGACCAGACTTTGGGAATGCATTATGTCTGATTTCCAGAATTACTCTACCCATTTTAGAAAGTAAGTATTTATAACTTGTTGGAGCTGTGTACATAAACATTATTTTATCATACTCCTGTAAATGCACTAGAAATGAAATCTTCTTGTATCTGTTCATGCCACTAGCCATTGTGAAAAGCTTCTTAGAAATTCAGCTGCTTTCTTCTAAGAAGAATTTCTTCCATTGCTGCTTTCTTCCATTGCGAATTTCAGAAATATGAATTTTGGAATTGTTTGCCTTCTGGTTCAGGATCAGATTCTAGATTGTATAAAATTGAATATTTCCTTCAAATTTGTATAAAGTCAGACTTATCAAATCAAGATCCTTCTTGCTGAAACTGAATTAGTTTGGAAATTTCAGTGTTGGAGATATAAGAGCAATGGATATTTTGGCAACCAATATTTGTTAAATTGTTGCTCTTTTCATTATTTATTTATTTTATTTTATTTCATTTATTTATTTATTTGTCAATTGCTTACAAGATAATTGGTATAAATAAAACATAGTTATGAATATATGGATACATATAATAAAAATAAAAAATAAAGAACAATAGGACAGGGATGGTAGGCACGTTGGTGTGCTTATGCATGCCCCTATAGACCTCTTAGGAAAGGGGTGAGGTCAATAGTAAACAGTCCAAGGTTAAAGTTTTTGGGGTTTGGGGAAGAAACCACAGAGCCAGGTAGAGTATTCCAGACATTGACCACTCTGTTGCTGAAGTCGTATTTCCTGCAATCAAGTTTGGTGCGGTTAACCTTGAGTTTGTATCTATTGTTTGTTCTTGTGTTGTTATGGTTGAAGCTGAAGTATTCATTGACAGGTAGGACATTGCAATGTATGATTTTATACACTATACTTAGATCGGACTGAAGGCGGCATAGTTCTAGGTCTAGAATTTCGAGTCTGGTGGCATAAGGTATTTTGCAATGAGTAGAGGAGTGAAGAACTCTTGTAAAATATTTCTGGACTTTCTCAACTGTGTTAATAGCAGATATGTAATGTGGGTTCCAGACTGATGAGCTATATTCGAGTATTGGTCTAGCAAATGTTTTGTATGCTCTAGTTATTAGTGTAATATTACCAGAGAAAAAGCTATGTAAGATTACCGTATTTTCTGGCGTATAAGACGACTTTTGAAACGAAAAAAAGTCAACCAAAAATCGGGGGTCGTCTTATACGCCGAGTATATTCCGAAAAATGTTTCGATATGCCGTTAAACCAAAATCGTCTGGATATTGCCACGAAATGAATTTTCCAACTCGATCCTGCACCAATCACTGCAAGGCTGCTCGGACTGCCTCTCTAACTCAGCCAATCCAAGCAGGCTTTTTAATTAAAAAAGAACTGGTGTTGCCTCGGAAGTGGGGGGGTAGTCTTATACAGCGAATATAGGCCTAAACCTATGTTTTAACTATAAAATTAGGGGGTCGTCTTATACGCCGGTCGTCTTATACGCCGGAAAATACGGTAGGTTAACAACTCTTAATGCCTTTTTGGCTATGTAGTTACAGTGGGCTCTAGCACTTAGGTCATTTGAGATGAGTACTCCAAGATCCTTGACAGAGTTTGGATCATCAACAAGGTCTTGACTATTCAGCCTGTATTTTATTTTCTGATTTTTTTTTGTCAATATGTAGGACAGAGCATTTATTTGTTGAGATTTGAAGTTGCCATTTGTTTGACCATTCTGATACATAGTCAAGGTCTTTTTGAAGGGTAGCAGTATTGTCTGTGGTGTTGAATAACTTTACATCATTAGCTAAGAGAACGCAGTTGCTCTTGATATGATCACAGAGGTCGTTTATGTAGAGTATGAAAAGAGTTGGTCCAAGAACACTGCCTTGGGGGACACCACTGTTGACAGGTACAGAATTTGATAGGACACTCCCAATTTTGACCATTTGTTGTCTGTTTGACAGGAATGCTTCTATCCAGTTAGGCAGTTGTCCACAAATACCATAAGATTTTAGTTTTAGGAGTAGTTTGTCATGTACCACTGAATCAAAGGCTTTTACAGAAGTCTATGTAGATTGCTTTGCCCTGATCGAGTTGTGTAATCCATATGTTTTTGCAATGTAAGAGTTGCAGATTACATGATAGTTTTTTCCTAAAACCAAATTGTTTATTAGAGAGTAGGTTGTTTGTTTCTAAGTGGAGGATGACGGATTGGTTAATAATTGATTCCATGACTTTACAGGTGACGCAGCATAAAAAGATTGGTCTGTATTATTATTATGTATTATTCATAAACAGTCTTCCATACCAGTCTAAGTATTTATACCATGTGTTTGTTGGGTAGTAATTTATGATAAATTTCATATAAATATTTTCTTGCTTGTTTTCTTTAAACAATTGAAAATATTCCTGCTTTTCTGGATTAAGTGATCAATTAACTTGAAATATGAGACAGCTTGTATAGTGCTCCAAACATCATATATTCCATATTTTTAGAGAATGACATTATAGAGCTTGCTTTTATTATAAAGCAATGTAATGTTTTTTTTCTGAATCTTCATGAGATATTATTCAAAAATTGTGCTGCCATTTTATGCTATTTCATTAGCCTTTATCTTTATAATTTCTACAAAATAAATGCTGAATTTATTCTGCACATGTAGCAAAGCAATTGGAATGTATTAGTATATTGGAGGGTGGACTTACAACAAAAACCAAGGAAATGTACATATTAGCAATTTACTGTCCATTATTTCCTGGCTACTCTATTGCAGTTCAGAAGTATTCAATATTTCCTACAGAAACTAATAGCAAGTGAAAACATTTGGTAGAGAAACTTGCTTGTAAAATAGTTTAAATACCTCTGAGCCAAGTTGATTCCATTAAAAGCCCAGTTGAGAAAGATTTAGGTGTAATTTTGATCCTTTGAAAACAGCAATAACAGTTGGGAGAGTTTACCTGTTCTGGCAGAAGAGATTGTTAAAATCTGGGATTAGTTCTCTATGTACAGTCAATCATTTACTTTGATACATTCTCAAGATGGCCATCTAATAGACTGCAAGAGTCTTGGACTTGACATTACATTGGGCTTATGATTGATGAGACTGGACTCAGCAGGCTAGCAACTCAGATGACTTTTTTTTGATAAATATATTTTATTTATTTTACCATAGACACTTTCTGGCTAAAACCCAGCTTTCATCAATCCACTGGATCTAGCTTTGATTTGCACCCAAAACCAGTTTGTAAGACTACAGATAAGACAGTGAAGTCCCTGACTTTATTCCTGGCCTGAAAACAGTAAAAAAAAAAAAAACACCTTCATAGTTTGGAGTAAATAGACCTTGCAATCTTATCTGATCTTAGCTTTTAGCAAGTGTGTTATTAGGAGAATAACTAAGAACACTGTTATCATTTGCAGACACATTTCTTTCACTCTCTCTCAAATAAATACTGAAACATTTTTCCAAGTCAAGTTTTAAGCTCTCAGGCAGAGTGATGGTAATAATAATGATGATGGCTGAAAAAGAAACAAGGTTCTCTTAAATGTTTTATTTGAGATAAATGAGTACATTTCACCCAGTAATAAATGGGAAAGTCAAGTATAAGGTATTACATTTGTTTTATTAAAGTAGAAATGTTCAAATTAACATTATCAAACTACAAGATTCTATGAGGGTATTGATGGAGGACCAATGAGGGAGAAAGTTACAATCCTGTAACTTAGGATTGAAATGGGGGGTACTTGGTGGTCTCTGAGCTTGGTTTTTTTGCAGATGCTTCACTACCCAAACTAGGTCACATCATCACTGCTAGTCTAGCACTAGCACTGATGTTATCTACTTGAGTAACAAAACATCTGCAAGAAAGTTTTAAGCGGCAAAAGAGAAAGGAAAAGGAAATGGAATTGGCTTATTTTCCTCTCACATTGACAGTTTTAATTGACTTGGAACGTTAAGAAGAAGAGATTCAAATAAGAAATTGATACTAATCCACTTTGACATTAATAGGCTATTTCTAGCTGAAAATAAAGTGTCAAAGGGATAAAGATTCTTGGATAATTTAAAATTTTTCTTTAAAAAAAGAAAGAAAGCAGAGGAGGGAAAAAAGAAAAAAGAGGGTGGAATCTGGAAAATGGAGGAGACTACATGGAACTTAAAAAAAATTGATAGTGGAATTTTAACAAGACTTGCAAAAGATACATTGTAGCTGAAACCTTGTTACAAGATAACAAAGCCCTTGGAAAGAGAAAGTGAGAAAAGAAGCAAGAAACAGTCTTGGATTATTAGATGATTCCTGGAACTTTGGATGGTGGATCCTAATGAAACAAAATAAAATCAATTGGGGTTTGTTTAATTTTTTAAAAAATGGCATCATTCCTTGAAGAGTTAAAAATGATACTTAAAGAACAAAAAGAAAAAGCACAAGAGGGAAGAGGATCTTTTGGCTTTGTATTTCAATTTTTAGAAATGGAGATCTTGAACTATGAAAAACAACAAGAAACGCTGGCAGAACAAGAAGGGCGGGACAACGAAGAAGCCATCTTTAATGACCAAGCAGTTTTAAGCGGGGTAAAAAAAGGAAAGGGGGGAAAGGGAGTTAAAAACTTAAGCACTGAAGCAACAATCAAAAAAAAAAAAGAGTAATTTGAAAAGTAATCGTAATATCAGGAAGAAGCAGAAGGGAGGATCACAGAAGGGAGAATCAGATAGAAAAGGGGATAAAAAGGGGAGGAAGAAGAAGCGAGAGAAGAGGGAAAGGAAAAGAAGCTACAAAGGACAGAAACAAGATATAGAGGTACAGGAAAAGCGTACAAGAATTAAAGGTATAAACCTATTTAAAAGACACAGAGACAATGTATTGTGGAGCAGCGGAAATTATTTGAGGCAGACAACTGAGGCAAAAGGTTCAGCTTAACTTTATTTAACAATAAAGGGTTACTGCTAACACAGCAGCCAGCTGGAGTGGCAACAGCTGATGCCATTTGACATCTCCTTTTATAGCCGGCTGTCAAACGGCATCAACCAATGGGAGAGGTCCATGCTTCCCGCTTGAAGCATGGACCTGAGTAAAAACTGCAGTCAATACACAACACTCCTCCCTCCCAGAGAGGAGCATGTGTAGTCCTGTAAATATGTTGGGCACCTGCGCAGTCATCCAGATCTTCTTAGTTCAGCTGAAAATGGCGCCGGGCTGCTGCCTTCTGCTTGCCGCATGGCTTCCATTGGTGGTGCGGTTGCAGGATCGTCAGGAACTGGGTCAGGACCTAGGTCAGCTTCTTCTCCAGGTAGGCTTTCATCACCGTTAGACTGGAGGCAGGCTTCTTCAGGTAAGGGTAGCTTTTCCACGTCGGGACCGTCTAGATGACCTCTGATGTAGTGCTCCAACACCTCCTCAGGTGGTCCACATGGCGGTGCCAGATACACCCATCTGGTAGCTGGACTCTTGTCCTTGGCCGAATGGACAGCGATGTCAAAAGCGGTGACAGGCAGCTGGAGTTCTTCCACCAGGAAAATGGCATTTGTTGGTGCAGGGTCCTCAACTGGAACTGGCAGGGGACAACGACTGAGGACATCTGCATGGCCAAGAGTTTTTTCAGAGCAGTGGACCAGTGTATATGAATATGCAGCCAGAAACAAGGTCCACTTGGTCATCCTTGGGGATAGAATCTGAGGAGTTTGTTTAGTGCCAGATAAAATTCCCAACAGGGGTTTGTGATCTATTACCAGTTCAAAATGATGACTATTGAGAAACTCATGGAATTTCTTTACTGAAGCAACTGAAGCCAAGGCCTCCTTGTCAATTTGACTATAGTTGCATTCAGTGGAGGATAGTGTCCTTGAAAAGAATGCAATAGGTGCTTCTGCACCATTTGGCAGTCTGTGACTCAGAACGGCTCCTATTCCAAAAGGGGAAGCATCTGCAGCTAGTACTAGTGGTAAATTCTTGTTGAATTGTATTAAAACAGCTTTAGACGTGAGCAGCGATTTGACTTCCTTGAAAGCAAGAGTTTCTTTTGGCCCCCAGTGCCATGGTGTCTGTTTGTCTAAGAGCCTGTGAAGAGGCTCTGCAATTGAAGCCTTATGGGGCAGGAATGAAGCATAGAAATTTAGAAGTCCCAGAAAAGATTGGAGCTCAGTCTTATTAGTAGGTGTGGGAGCTTCATGAATGGCCTTTACTTTAGATTCTGTTGGGTGAATATCCAAGGCGTCAATTTTGTAACCTAAAAATTCCACTTGTGGAGTGGCAATGGTGCATTTTTCTCTTTTTAATTTAAGGCCTGACTTTCTAAAACGTTCGAGGGCACTTCTGACTCTTTGTAGCAACTGAGTTTGATTGTTGGCAGATATAAGAATGTCATCAAAATATGGTACTATGCCATGTAACCCTTGCAGAATCCTTTCCATCAGAGACTGGAAAATTCCAGGGGCTACACTAACTCCAAATTGTAGGCGTGTACATTTAAAAGCGCCTCTGTGTGTCACTATGGTTTGTAGCTTTGCAGTTTCGTCATCAACAGGGAACTGTTGATATGCCTGTGACATATCTAGCTTTGCAAAAATGGAGCCAGGTTCAAAGGAATGGAGTAAGTGTTGCACAATAGGGACCGGATAAGCGCTTACTTGTAAATATCTATTTATTGTGCGTTTATAGTCAGAACATATCCGCAAACCTCCGTCTTTCTTTTGAGGTGTCACTATTGGGGTCTCCCATTTGGAAAACTCTGTAGGTTGTAGTATGCCTTGTTTAATTAATTTGTCTAGTTCCTTGTCAAGTTTAGGATGAATTGCAAAAGGTACCCTGCGGGGTTTTAACGGATTGGTGCTGTTTGGGGGTCTACCTTGAAAGATCTTGGGGTTCTCATGTAACAGCCTAGGCCTTCGCTGAATACATCAGCATATTCATCCCTGAACAGGGAGTCAACTTCTGAACTTGCAATGGCGTGGATTCCACCTATGTGGAGGCCCAGGGCAGGGAACCAGTCTAGTCCCAATAGGCTTGGGAGGGTGCCATCCACTATCACTAAAGGCACGTGACCCTTAAAATCTTGAAATTGAATTAGAAACTTGCCTTTTCCGATGACAGGAATGGTTCTGCCTTGGTAGTCCCGTAGAGTCAGATTGCAGCCTGGAATCTTCTTTCTTGCTATTCTGGGAAGCAGTTGTTTCAAGATGCCCCACGAGATGATGGATAGTGCAGAGCCGGTGTCTACTTCTATTCTGCATGGTTTATCTTCTATAGAAACAATGACACTAATTTTGTTAGAACTACTTTTTGGTATTTTGGCTTGGTAGCATGTGAAACAATCCTCGATTTGTCTTAGAAATTATATGGCTTTCTGAGGCCTTTGAGGCTGGTTAAACCAAAACCCAAAGTCAAACCAAACCAAAACCCAAAGTCACTCCTGCCAGAATTCAGCTGAAGTCCTTTTGTTCCCTATCCAAACCATCACAATCTTCAAGCACTGGGATAGGACAGCATTACTTAATTCACCAGGAACAGAGATATACAGAAGGGGAAAAAAAATCAAAAAATTGTGTCTCACTTGTTTTGGCCATGTCACATGGGATAATTTACTGGAGAAAGCAATTATGTTGGGAAGAGTTAGTGAGAAAAGAAAACAAGGTCACCAAAAAAACATGATGGGTGTACACATCAAAGCTGATACCAACCAGTTATGTAAGGGGATAAGAACCTTTTAGGGTTTTTATTTATTTATTTATTTTCCAGACTCCACCCAAGGTGAACTCTTTATGTTTAATATTAGATTTATTTAACATTTGCTTTTGTCTTTTTGTACACAAGATTTTTCTTTCTTGTTCTTATTGTTGGATGTTCATTTTTCTGTTTTGTATTTTATTCTTGTTGATAAAAGTAAATTGAAAAAAGAGCATAGAACAACTCAATGAAACAGTACAAAGTTGAAAGGTATGGAGAGACTTGACCCATAGAATCGCCAAGAGTTGGACACAACAGAATTTATTTATTTTATTTATTTATCATATTTTTATACCACTCCCTCTCCCAAAAAGGGACTCGGGGCGGTGTACAGCCTACTAAAAACACATAAAAATACACTATAAATACAATTAAAAATATATTAAACGCGATTGGTCCAGCTGTGTCCCATCAAAATTAAATTTAGAAATATAAAATCAGGGATCTGAATAAAAATTAAAAATTTATTATTAAAACCGAATTAAGTTTAAAAACTGAAACCTGATTACTGGGCCAGGCCAGCCTGTCTAAAAAATAGAGTTTTAACTGCGCGCCGGAAGGTCAGAATATCTGTCATGGCACGTATCTCCGGGGGGAGATTATTCCATAGGTAGGGAACTCCCACAGAGAAAGCCCGAACTCTCGGGGCCGTCAGCCGACAACGGCCGGGCGGCGGTACCCCAAGAAGAGCAACCCTGTGGGAGCGTATTGGGCGGCGGGAGGTTGACGATGGCAGTAGGTGGTCCCGTAAGTACCCAGGTCCCAAGCCATGGAGCACTTTAAATACCATCAGTACCACCTTGAATGAATCCGGAAGGCCACAGGAAGCCAGTGCAGCCTGTGGAGAAGCGGTGTAACGTGGGAGCTCCGAGGGGCACCCACGATCACCCGCGCGGCTGCATTCTGGACCAACTGCAACCTCCGAAGACTCTTCAAGGGGAGCCCCATGTAGAGAGCATTGCAATAATCCAGGCGGGAGATAACGAGGGCGGAAGTGACTGTGCGAAGTGCGCCCAGATCCAGAAAGGACCACAACTGGTAGATTAGATGAAGCTGATAAAAAGCCCCCCTGGCGACGGCCGCTATGTGTTCTTCTAAAGACAGCCGTATGTCCAGGAGGACACCCAAGTTGCGCGCCCTTTCCACGGGGGTCAAAACCTCTCCCCCCACGGCCAGCGAAGGAACCAGCTGGCTATATCTGGGCGCAGGAAACCACAGCCACTTGGTTTTGGTCGGGTTGAGACGAAGCCTGTTACGACCCATCCAACTCCGCACGGCCTTCAGGCACTGGGACATCACTTCGACGGCTTCGTTGGGGTGGCCCAGGGTGGAGATGTACAGCTGAGTGTCATCAGCGTACTGATGGAACTCCACCCCGAAGCCACGGATGACCTCACCCAGCGGCTTTACATAAATGTTGAACAGCAGGGGCGAGAGCACCGACCCCTGAAGGACCCCACATAGTAGGGGCCTCGGGGCCGATCTCTGCCCCCCCGTCAACACAAATTGCGAACGGTCAGAGAGGAAGGAGGTGAACCACCGTAACACAGTGCCCCCCACCCCCAACCCCTCCAACCGCCGCAATAGGATACTGTGGTCGACAGTATCAAAAGCCGCTGAGAGATCTAACAGGACCAGGACAGAGGAACAGCCCCTGTCCCGGGCCCTCCAGAGGTCATCCACCAACGCGACCAACGCCGTCTCCGTGCTGTGGCCGGGCCTGAAGCCCGATTGGAGGGGGTCGAGATAACTCGCTTCATCCAGGTACTGCGGGAGCTGACGTGCCACCACACTCTCAACAACCTTCGCAACAAAGTGAAGGTTGGAGACAGGACGATAATTAGATAACAATGCTGGGTCCAGGGATGGTTTCTTGAGGAGGGGCCGCACCACCGCCTCTTTCAAGGCGGCGGGTAACAGCCCCTCTCTCAAGGAAGCGTTTATAATACCCTGGAACCAGCCTCGTGTCACCTCCCGAGTGGCCAGGACCAGCCAGGAGGGGCACGGGTCCAGCAAACAGGTGGTGGCATTCAGCCCCCCCAGGATCCTGTCCACGTCTTCCACAGTAACAGGATCGAACTCAACCCAGTTGACCTCACCGATATCCACCCCCGCCCCCCCGCCCGGAGATGCCCAGTCGGAGTCCAGTTCATCCCGGATCTGAGCGATTTTGTCCTGCAGAAACCTAGAAAACTCCTCAGCCCGTCCCTGCAAGGGGTCCTCCCCCGCTCCCACCTCCAGGAGGGAGCGGGTCACCCTGAACAGGGCGGCTGGGCGGTTTTCCTCCTCGCCATCCTTATTGCCACTAAATACGTCTTGATATAAGATCGTAATAGTGTTCGGTCAGACCCAGAGCGGCTAGCCCTCCAACTGCTCTCTAGGCGTCTTTTCTGGCGCTTCATCTTCCTTAGCTCCTCAGAAAACCAGGGAGCCACCTGGGATCGGCACCGGGTCAGAGGCCGCAAGGGCACAACTCGGTCAAGGGCCCCAGCAGCCACCCTATCCCAGGTGGCGACCAGGCCCTCAACCGAGTCGTGTGTGTGAGTTTCGGGAAATGGCCCAAGCTCCGTCAGGAACCTATCAGGGTCCATCATGTGCCTGGGGCGGTACCATTTTAATGGTCCCACCTCCCTGCGGTCAGGGGGTGCAGAACGGAAGTCGAGCTTCAGGAGCGAGTGATCCGTCCATGACAGGGGTTCCACAACTATATCCCCTATACCCAGATCACTCTGCCACTGATCAGAGACAAAAACCAGATCCAAGGTGTGACCTCCCACGTGAGTAGGGTCCCGAATTAACTGGGTCAGGCCCATGGCCATCATGGAGGCCATGAACGCTTGAGCAGTCCCCGAGGCACCGCCGGCAGATGGCAAGTTGAAATCCCCCATGACCATAAGCCTGGGGGTCCCAACTGCCACGCCAGCTATGACCTCAAGGAGCTCAAGCAGGGCCGCTGCCGCATAGCAGGGAGCCAGGTATGCGACCAGCAGGCCCACCTGAACCTTGGGACCGAACTTCACGAAAAGGAGCTCACACCCGGTTGTCTGAGACACAGTGGCTTCTCTCGGACACAGATCCTCCTTAATAACCACCGCAACCCCCCTCCCCTCTCCTGGGCCCTCGGCCGATGAAAGACCCGAAACCCGGCTGGGCACATCTCCACCAGAGGGACTCCCCCCTCCTGGCCCAGCCAGGTCTCGGTGACACCCACCAGGTCCGCACCCCCCTCACAAATCAAATCGTGGATGAGAGGGGCTTTATTAACAACGGACCTGGCGTTACATAACATCAGCCGAAGGCCCAGGGCCCGATTGCTCAGACCCCCTGGGGAACGGGAGATGACAAGGGGGTCGGAGCGCGCCACAGCAGACAGGCAGCGAGGGCTGAATAATATCATCATCATATAAATACGTTTTGATTGCCACAATGTAAAAAAGATGTTGAGACTCTGGAAAGAGTACATAGAAGAGCAACAAAGATGGTTGGAGACTGGAGGCTAAAATATATGAAGAACATTTTCTGGAATTGGGTAGGTCTAGTTTGATGAAAAAAAGGACTAGGGGTGACATGATAGCAGTCTTCCAATATCTCAGGGTTTTCCACAAAGAAGAGGGAGTCAAGCTATTCTCCAAAGCACATGACGACAGGACAAGAAGCAATGGTGGAAACTAATCAAGGAGAGAAGCAACTTAGACCTAAGGAGAAATTTCCTGACAGAACAATTAATCAGTGGAACAACTTGCAGAAGTTGTGAATGATCCAACACTGGAAGTTTTTAAAAATATATCGGATAACCATTTGTCTGAAGTGGTGTAGGGTTTCCTGCCTAAGCAGTGGGTTGGACTAGAAAACCTCCAAGGCCCTTCCAACTCTGTTATTCTATTCTATTCATGTATTGAGAGATATAACAAAAAAATTATAAATATACAGAGAGAAATATACAGAGTCTATAAAATATATCAATTCTTTCAGATGGTGAGAGGACATCTCCTTTTTCTAGCAAGCATAGGAAAGGAAAATAATGGGGCAAGAGGACAAAGAATACTCACGCAGCCTGCATTAACTAGCCAACTAGAACAAAAATAAAAAAAAAATAACCCTAAAGATCAGGTGATAAGCTTTGGTTCTCCTATTGGAAAATGAGAAAAGAAATGGAATAAATACAGTTAGGCTGCATCCCAGAAAATAAGAAATCCAAATTTTCTATCATGACAAGGATTGCATGGTAAGCAACTTCTTATCCCTCATTGAGTGGTAGTAAATCCCACAAAATAAAGAGAAGCAGAGCAGATGTTTTGCTTTATTTGGCATTTCTAGGCATGCCAAATGCAGTACATCTTAGATGTTTTAAAAAAGGGAAGAATCAACCTTGATTGGCACTTTTGCGGTAGAAAATGTAGAAAGCATCCTAAAAAAGCACTCATTAGCACCTAGAGTTAAATGATAAATCTTTCTCCACTGTAGAATGCAATTATAGGAGAATTGTTTGAGCATAGGGAAGACCAAAGAAACAGGTGTATCCCATATTCTGTGGGATACAGAACCCTAGAATGGATGTCATATTTTGCCCTGACTTGTTTCAGCCTTTGAAGTTCACCAAGTAAAAGCTTTGCTTCACCCTCATTTGATTTACATCTTTGGCAACATTTCCATCCCTTAAAAGGCACTGACAAGCTGCTTTCAGATATTTTTAGGAAAGGCTTTTTAAAGCCTTTTCAGCCTGGGTGTGCAGAATACTGAAAGAGCCAGTTTTGCAGATGCACAATATTTAGCAGGGCCTGGAAAAAAAATTATCATATTGTTGTATACTGAGATTTTAATTACCTCCCCACCACCCCATGTTCTACTGTTGGATGTGATTTCCTTTCCTTAAATTTTGGCTGTATTATGAACTGCAGTCCAATGCATTGAAGCACAATTCCATAATGGCACAGTAATACTGTAAGTTACTATAAGCCTATTTTGTGTGTGTGATGGTGGTGGGACTCATGGAATTCATGGGGGAAAAATCTTATCAGCATGGTTGCTAGGAGCAAAAAGTAACTTGAAATCATAATCAACAATCCATCAACCAACTCCAGAGTGTCCCAGTCTAAGCAACACCTTTGGCAAATTACCTTGGTTTCCCTTGCTGAAAAAAGAGCAAAGATTTTATGTGCACTAAAATCTACTTCCTGTGCATCTAATTTTAGTGTTTCTGTGTATTATAAGACTCAAGTTTAATAAGAAGCTGATGGAACATACAAAGATTCAGATCTATAGAACCTGTGTCTTGAGCACACTCTTGTACTGTAGCGAGCCTTGGACCTTTTACACACAGCAGGAGAGAAAGCTGAACACCTTTTATTTGTGCTGTCCCCTGACATGAAAAAGTTCCAAATAGCACAGTCCTGGAATTTCTAGCATGTACATAGTATGGAAACAGTGACATCTATGCTGGCTTGGGCATGTCATGAGGATGGCTGATGGTTGGATTCCGAAAGACCTCCTGTATGGAGAATTAGTGCAGGGAAAGCACCCCAGAAGGAGACCACAACTGCAATATAAGGATATCTGCAAGAGGGATCTAAAGGCCTTGAGAATGGACATTAACAGCTGGGAAACCTAGACCTCTGATCGTTCAGCTTGGAGGTGAAAGATGCAGCATGGCTTTCTCCAATTTGAAGAGTCACTCATTTGGCAGGCTGAGGCAAAAAGGCAGTCCTTTTTGCCTTTTTACCAGCAAAATCTGGGGACAGGGAACAGACTGTATCTGTTCTCAGTGTGGAAGGGATTGCCACTCTTAAATCGGCCTTTTTAGCCACACTAGAAGCTGTTTTAGGACCTCTTTTCAGAGCATGATACCATAGTCTTTTGAGACTGATGAATGCCTGTGGTGATGAATACACCATTGTAAGACTCGAAGGACCAGATTAATGAAGATTGTCATATTTATCTGTGTGGTTGCTAAGAGTTGACACTCATTTGAAGGCATATAATTGATCAAGTGCATTTGTATTGAGTACAAAAACGTTTCTTTTCTCTGACTTGTCAAAATAGGAATGGTGGAATATAGGGAAAATAAAGAAGCAAACAATCAAAGAGCCAGTTTGGTCTAGTGGTTTAGGCATCAGGCTAGAAACTAGGAGATTGTAAGTTCTAGTCTTGCCTTAGGCACGAAAGCCTACTGGGTGACTTTGGGCCAGACACTCTTCCTCATTTGGCACAGCAACCAAATAGAACAGGTATAGACTTCAACAGATAGGACTGCAAAACACCCTCCCTTCCATTGAGAACCTGTATATTGCATGAACCAGAAAGGGGGCTGAGAAAGTATCTACAGATCTCTCACATCCTGGGCATAAACTGTTTAAACTTCTCAGGGCATCATTATAGGGCATTGCATGCCAAAAGAACTAGACACAAAGACAATTTTCTCCCCCTCATAGCATAACTCTGCTAAACATTTAATTCACATAGCACTGTTTTATGCTTAAAGATATTTACCCATGTAGTATGGCTGTATTACTATTATCCTTCTCATCTTCTTGAATCTTTCCTACCTTCTCCTATAAGTATTTTATGATTCATCCCTTGTTCTTTGTGTCTTATGATTTATGACCTATGATTTACCAATTTGTTACTTGTATGTACACTGAGAGTTTATGCGCTGAAGATAAATTCCTTGTTTGTCCAATCACACTTGGCCAATAAATAATATTCCAGTTCCTATTCTCAGCCTAGGTCATCAGGCTCAGGAAACAAGCTGGTCAATAAATTTCTGTTGCAAACAACAGATAAGTACTTGGCTGTTCTGAAAAAAAAAGTGGACCTGAACTTGCTGGAAAATGCTAGGAAGAAAAAGAAAGGAAGACAACAATCACATACACAACACTAACATAGACATCCTTGCTATATTACTTACATATCTTGTTACATAAGTTCTTCTTACATGTTCTTTCAGGATATGGCCATGGAAAAGAGGATGGTTGGAGAGAGATCATCTATACCTCCTTTTTGGATATCTGAAGCAGGTGCTTCTTATTGTTCTTGTTGCCTTCTGAGCATTTCTTCTCAGATTTAAAGAATGGAGGAATAAATGAAGGCCACCTCTTTGGGAAGATTTACTGCTTTGATCAGTCAATGAAAACATCAATTTCCAATGTCTGGATTTAACTGAAAGAAACTGTAGTTGCAATGACTATTGATTGAAAAATAAAAGTGAGGCTTGGTTTTCACCTGTTGCAATTATAAAGCTGATTTCTCTCTATTTTGTCTTTCAGAATGGGGTCAATTTATCAAGAACCTCTTAGGGGACAATGTTGTGCATGCCAAATCTAGGTTGCAATCTTACTCCAATGAATTCTTCTGATTGATATAGTGAGGAACATAAGGTTTTCTCATCCAAAAAATAGTTAAAAGACTGAGTGAAATACCGTTGTTGTTATTGTTGTTGTAGGGAAAATGAGGAGGAGGAAGAAATATTATGTATGTTCGCTACCATGAGTTACTTATAAATTAATAAAGGCAGGGTAAAAATCTAACCAAATCAATCAATCTTAGGCTTTTGTCATACAAGCGATTATCATCCTGAAATTGTTGGCACCTCATTATTAAAGCTTTTTTAGCATCTGGGTTGACAATGAAAATATACTTTTATTTGGGCTAATTAAATTAACACAACAGCAGTATATATTGCTTCACCAATGTATATTTAAAGAGAATTCTTTCTAATTTTGAATGGCTTTAGATCCAAAACATTTCTCTCAGTAAGGCACATACTACAGTTTCCAAACCTGACACTTCTTTGGGTAATAGATCATTCTAACAATATCTGGGTTTTAAAGGTTATTATTACAGTAAACAGTGAATGTGAAGAGGGAGCTATAAAATGTGCAATGCATTTTTTTTAAAAAAAATTCCACCATCCTTTGACAGAAATATCTTAGAATATCCCATATCTTGAAATCTCCAGAGTCATAAAATTTGTCTTCTAGAGAGGGAAGAGAGGGAGATATAAAACATGCCAGTACACGTAATGACGTAAAACATGTTCAGAATAGGAAAAGAGAAGTGATTCAGGGGATTTTGAGTAAACAAGATTTCACCATGTTATTATACTAAAGGGATGTTGGCAGAGTGAAGCATGAAAAGCTAGCTGAGAGCCCAAAGGGGGGAGGGAGACTGTTGGCTTCATAATTTCAACAATTGGATTGAAAAAAACTGCCCCATAGTTTGAGAGCATAAATCAACAAAGACTGGTTTAATAGGATTGCTAAAAAAACCAATTTAATTAATTCTAAGAGATGGTCCAAGCAGAGGTGGTATTCAACCGTTTCACAAACTGGTAGCAGTTATTTGGCATGGGTCACCGAACCAGTGGCGATCCCTGGCTGGCCACGCCCCCGACCTGGTTGCCCAGTCACCCAGTTGCCCGGTTGCTCACTTGCCCCATTCGCTCTCCTAGCTTTCCCTACCACGTGGTGGCCATGGCATAGCGTGGGTGGATGTCCCAGGGCTGCTGCATATGTGCACTGCGTGTGCAACCGCAACACATGCAATATGCATGTGCAGCAGCCCCGGGACATCCACTGCCTGCCTGCCCTCCTGGAGTATATTTTCTTCCTTCTCCCGGCAGATGTGCCTCTTTCAACCCAGCCCAGCCGGCAGATGGGTGAGTGGATATTCCGGGGGTCCTCACCCCCCCTTGTCACGAGATGCCTGCAGCTGCTGTGTGCTTTTTTCGGTCTGCAGTCCAGCAGCTGCACTGAAAAAAGCACACCCTGTTCTATTTGCCGGGCCTGACAAGTCCGAGCAGCCGGTGCACAGAACAGGGAGGCGTCGGACTGTTGGAGAAGCAGAGCAAAGCCGGAGATCAGTAGCCACCTCTTTCACAGCACAGAAATCCTCCCTGAATCAGCAGGCTGGTTGTCTCCTCTGCCATATAGAACAAATAGGCAGAGAAGGAGACGGTCAGCTTGCCAATTCAAGGAGAATTTCTGTGCTGAAAAGGCAACTGGAGACTGAAAAAGAGTCGCCTCCAGCAGCTGCCCCTTTGGCCAGCTGATCTCCTCCTCCTCAGCCATACAGAACAAACAGGTGGAGAAAGAGAAGACTAGCCAGCCAATTTCTTCCTTTTGTCCCTCTGGACTGCCACCACTCACGTCCTCCTCCTCCCGGGAGGAAAGGAAGAAAGGCATGGGTGCATCAGCCTCCGTTCCCCACGTCCTACTTCTCCCCGGGGGAAAGGAAGAAAGGCATGGACACTGCAAGTATTGCTTTCACCTGTGAGTTAAATGTGCCTGGAATGAGAGGGAATTCAGTGTGACAGAGGGGGTGGGGCTGAATCCAGCCTTGGAACACTTTTGCAATTTAACAGAAATGCATTTTGAAGCAGGTCTTTTAAACTTCTTCAAGGATTCCCCATGGATGCTGCAAGTATCGCTTTCCCCTTGTGAGTTAAAGTGCCTGGAGTGAGAAGGAGTGCGGTCTGACAGAGGGGGTGGGGGAATCCACTCCAGCCTTGGAGAAATTTAAAGGAGCTGTTTCAAAATGCATGTCTGTTAAGCTACAAAAGTGCTGTGTGTGTGTGAGAGAGAGAGAGAGAGGGAGAGAGAGAGAGAGAGAGAAAGAAAGAGAGAAAGAAAGAAAGAAAATAGGAAGAGTCAGAGAGAAAAAACTCTGTGCTATTATTTTAAATTGTTCCATTATTTATCACGTGTTAATATTTTACTTTGTCCCTACACCTAGAGTGATTTTTCTGCCATTATTTTGCCCAGGGCTACCACATATTTTTCAGGGTTTACATACATTCAATGTCAATAGTGCAGAGCATAAATGCACATGTGTTTAACAAGAATTGAAAGGGACTTTGGAGGTCTTCTAGTCCAACCCCAGCTCAGGCAAGAAAACTGAGGATGCCAAACTCTGAGTAGAAATCCTGGGAAAGGTGTCAGAATAACAGAATAACACTTAAGAGGGACTTTTAAATGTACCATATACCATTTCAGAGAAATGGCTGTCCAGTCTTTTCTTAAAAACTTCCAGTGATTGAGCACCCAGAACTTCTGGAGTCAAGCAGTTCCACTGGTTAATTGTTCTCACTGTCAGGAAGTTTCTCCTTAGTTTTAGGTTGCTTCTCTCTGTTCAGTTTCCATCCGTTGCTTCTTGTTTGCATTCTGCTTCTGTGGAAAATACATTGTCCCCTTTCTTTGTGGCAGCCCCTTAAAAGCCTGTTGCCTATCACACTCTTGGGTAAAGCATGTCCTCCTTTCAGTGGTCTATGAAAATACATCTATAGTATGCAGATAATAAAGTCAAAAAAGGTGAACAACATTTTTGCAGAACTATAGAAAACTTGAGGCTAGGTGACAAGGAATGGCTGGGAGGGGAAGGTCCATGTGAGGCACCCCTTGATGTGAGTGACATTGAGTTAGCCACGCCCACCCAGTCACATGACCACCAACCACATCCACCCAGTCACATGGCCACCAAGCCACGCCCACCAAATAAGCCACGCCCACAGAACTGGTAGTAAAAAAAAATTGAATCCCACCACTGGGTCCAAGTATTTAGAGCAAGGGTCTTCAAAGGTGGCAAGTTTGAGACTTGTGGACTTCAACTCTCAGAATTCCTAAGCTAACATGACTGGAGGAGAAATTCTGGGAGTTGAACTCCACAAGTCTTAAAGCTGTCAAGTTTCAAGATTCCTGATTTGGAAAATCTTGGGATCCTCCTGTGCTATCTCATTGGGCAAAACCAGAATGTTGTATTAGGTACACATGAACCAAAAAGGAGTTCCTTTCCTTGGGGGACCCAAAAGAAACTCACCTGGTCCCATCTCTGATTCTGTGCCAGCAGCAGAGTTTTATTTAGAACAGGGATGTCGAATTCAAGACCACAGAGCTGGATATGGTCCTCAGGGTGCTTACATTTGGCCCATGGGCAGCCCTGGGAACAGCAAAGGATCGCCCTGTGGTGCTTCTGCCAGTGAAAACAGGTTCCTGAGATCCATTTTTGGCTGCAACGGCCTCCTGCATCCCTCTGCCACGTGGCCCTCCTGAGCTCCGTTTTTGCTGGCAGAGGGTTGTAGAGGCCGTCACAGGAAAAAATGGAGCTTGGGAGCCTGTTTTCACTAGCAGAGTACTCAGGCCAACACAGGCACACCCAACACGAGTGATGTTGAGCTGGCCATGCCCTCCCCAGTCCCTCAAGGTCAAACACAACCCTGATGCGGCCCTCAATGAAATCGAGCATGACACCCCTGATCTAGAAAAATCTTTTCCCCATGATTGCATCTTCAGACTAGGAAAGAGCAATAACATAAATGTAATAGTGTTATATAATATAGCTGCCAATAAAATAGCATGATGATTTCACTCAAGTGGGTGGATGCACTATAACTAGCTAAAACTGTGGGGTTAGTTGCTGCTGTTGTTGCTGCTAATTTACATGGTTTTAAAAGTCAAAAGAATTCACAGAAGATGGAATTATTGACAACTATCATCTCCTGTACTAAAGATAGCATATGACATATATAATAATTGTGCATGTTAATTAAAAGCTACAGAAAAAACAATGCAAACAAAAAAGTGAAAAGGGGGAAAGGAATAGAAGACATACACATTTTTTATTGAGCAGTCATTCTTAATCTGAATTTGTTCTTATTTGACTTTTAAAGTATATATAGATTTAAAAAGGCAAATAAGAACATAGTCGGCTGTATGTAGTGCTGTTGCTTAGAGTCTACACTGAAGAGAGGGTTGAAGTGAGAATTTAAAATATAGAACATAGAAACATAGAATTGGAAAGAACCAATTGTCAGACAAATGGTTGTCTAGTCTCTGTTTGAAAGCCTCCAGTGATGGGGCACCCACACCTTCTGAAGGCAGGCTATTCCATTGGTTGATTGCTTTCACCCTTAGGGAATTTCTCCTTAGTTCTAGGTTGCTTCACTCATTTGTTAATTTCTATCCATTATTTCTGTCTTCCCTTTTGGTGCTTTGGAAAATAGTTTGACACCCCCCCCCCTTGTCTTTGTAGGAGCCCCTCAAATATTGAAACACTACTATCATGTCTCCCGTAGTTCTTTTTATTAGACCAGTCATACCCAATTTTTATAACCATTCTTCATATGTTTTAGCCTCCAGCCCCCTAATCACTGGTGTTGTTGTTCTCTGTACACTTCCCAGCATCTCAACATATTTTCTGTATTGTGGTGAGCAGAACATGATGCAATATTCCAAGTATGGCTTACTAAGATACAACCAGCATACGGGCTAAAAGTGAACAATGACTAACCTAGTTTATTATTTATTTATTTATTTATTTATTTCAATTTATATACCGCCCTTCTCCCAAGGGACTCAGGGCGGTGCACAGCCCATCTAAAACCCCACAAAGAATACAAAAGTTAAACCTCTGTAGTTGTAACCTCTACCTGTCTATCAAGCAATAGCCATGAACCCAGGAGGAGCCTTAATTTACTTTTTCCCTCTAGGGCCAGTGCTAATTCATTCAGAATCATACTTAAATAGAAATGACAAATAACACTGTTATACTGTATATGGTTAAAGGAGCAGTAGATCCAAAGCTATACTCTATTCACTTCCTTTCTCATATTCCAACTCTGGAATGTTTCTAATTTAGAGAATGTTCTGTCCTCACTACACGTTAATCTGTGTGCAGCTCGACATGCAGCTAAACCCACCTATCCTCCAATAAAACAGACCATGTGTGTACATCTAAATGCTTTATTGAAAGAACAGGATATGGTTAAACTGGGGGAAATAGGAATACATACAATGAAAACCAAACACAAGATAGATAGTATTGAGTTACTGCTGAACATAACAATTAATAAATACAAATAATTTAAATCTCACCAGTGATGGTCTATGTGTGGGATGTGAGTTTGTCCTTGGATGACCGTGTGCCACAGTTTAAGATGGATTTTTCTTTGTGCTTCTCTCTTCTCCTAATGCTAAAAGAAATGGAGTCTGGTTTCCCAGCATGCACTTGTTTTGGGAGTGCAGGTTGATGGGTAAAGAGGTTGGGTCAGCTTCAAACAATATAATTTGCAATTGTCTCTCTGGCTACTAGATGGGGATAAAGAGCAACAACAGTATATTAAAGTTATATGCTGTGGCATGACAGAGAACATGGAGAGAAATGCATTATGATGGGTGGTCACACAATCAGCCAGATGTTTAGATCGGGTTTGGCATTTTTATCCACTTATCAAGTGCTTACTGAGGACCAGCTATAGATGAAAAGCAGATGTTCCTATTTGATGGCGTTTGAGATATTGTGGCAGGATATGAACTGTTTCAAGTAAAGGTGCTTTTGTAATTGACCAATAGTGATTTTGTTAGTGCCAATGGTGTCCAAGTAGTACGCCAGATATTTTGGGATTGCATAGAAAGAGTCTATCGCTATTTGTATTAACTTTGCTTTCTTTTGCTACAGTCATTCTACTTTTATTTGCAGGTTTTTGTATTTTGTTACTTTTTTCCAGTTCTTTCTCATTTATCCTACAGTTTCCAAGTATGGCAACTTCCACTATCCAGACTTTTTTCGTCTTTTTTTATTGTCTTATTTACGATGTAATGTGATGGGTACTGATCTGTTTGAATTCCAAAGTTCCAGAGCACGTTTTTCATTTTCTATTGCTTTATCTATTTGTGGTCCTACCAGTTGTTGCTTGCAGGCCAACTTGTGTTGCTTGCAGATATTTCAGTGCACCAATGTTGCTCCTTTATCATGCCACTGTTTTTAGTCAACCTGCGCGATCTTCTTATTTGTTTTGCAAAATTACCATTTGTGTTTTTATACCTTCATGAAATCTGACTTCTAACAAAGTTTGTGAAAGTTCAGATTCAAATTCAGTCTGGCTTAAAAGATTTGCTTTTAATTTGTAGTTCGCAGAAAACCTGACCAAATTGGGGTGATTAACGTTTGTGATTTGGCTGAATGAGATGCATTGCCCTGATACCACATGTTCATTTTGGATGAACATAGAAAAATGCATCTCTTTGGCAGGAAAATATTGTTCTACATCACTGTTACAGAAAAAGTAGAATATTTTTGTTATTTCATCATATTTATACAGCTGCCCATGTATGCCTATCTATTCATACTATGTGAATGTGGAGAGACATAGAGCCCAGCCCATTTGCTGGTTTGTTGGCTACTACTACAGACATATATTGATGATGGCTTATTTTTTGCCAATTACAAAGCCACAAAGGCTGACAAAGGCCTTCAAACTTCAAAGCCAAATTTGATCTGACACAAAATAATAAGAATGATGATGATGAGGAGGAGGAGGTAGAGGCGGTGGAGAAGGAGGAAGCGGCTTATCCCACATGAAAGTGACTCTGGGTGGCATATAATACTTAATTTAAAAAGCAATACATACATAATAAATCACAATTAAATTGATTATATAAAAATACACAAAGCAAATATACACTATCTTTAATTTGTATGTCTTTCAAACTTTCAGAACACTGTTAATATAGCATTGTTTTCTTTGCCTCTCTAACTCAACATTTTAATGCCTATTGGGCTTGTGGTTAGCAAACATTACCCAGAGCAAAATAGCATTATTTTTATTTTGACTACTTTCTTTACAAAAAATAAAAAGTCAGGAACATCAAAGGAGGTAGTAGCTGTTCCAGTGAGAACTTGGGATCTTTTTTGCTTACTTTGAGTATTGCACACATCATGCCAAACCAAGTAACTGCCATAAAATAGTTTAATTACCCTCAAAAAATTGGGAAATGGTGCCAACCAACTAGGTTAAGTATTTTGATTCCACTTAATTTATGGGCATATGAACCCGCTGAGATGAAACTGACTCAGTAATGAATTTCTCAGCTTTGCAGTTTTGGGTCGTATCAAGTACATCTTGTCATGTTCAAATTGCAGCAGAAGAAGACAATGGCCAACCATTCCCCCCCTCGGCTCAACCATCGCTCAGGTCATGTTTCTCGGAAAGGGATGCAACTTATCTTTCCCTGCAGATATTTCCTACTGGAGTAAAGCCTATATTCTAAGTTTTATAATGGCTGCTAGAATTAATTAGCAATGAAGGAAAGTAAGCATTTGCATCATAAGGATCTCGGCATTTTGAAGGAGTAATGGTTACATTTGGCTTTTGAGTCGTATGGAACTGCATTCCAAAAAAAGAAGAAGATGGGCCCAAAATAATAATAATAAAAACTAAATATGATTTAATGTATATTTAAATGTAATCATAATTAAACTCATTCAATTAGAGTTAAGGCACTTATTCCTAATCTATTTAATGATTTTTTGCTTTTGTTGAATTAAAAATGACAATTTAGAGATCTGCAGCCGAAGATTTTGGAGGGCACATTCATGGCAATAGCCTGACTAAAAAAATATGCAAAACCTCTCCAAGCTTACAACCACATATGACTTATTAACTGCAGGAGCCAATTCAATTGCAAAAGAATAAAATTTTGCCATGGTTGCAGTTCAAAACATGTTTGTTTTGGGAGTGAAAATTCCAGGGCTGATCAGAAATTAAATCCCAGGCTATTGCAAATATGTTTGAAGCACTGAAATATGCCTTCTCTTAATTTTGAAATGGATTTCCTCATGAAAATATACATTGAGTGCTTTACATTACCTTCATTTGTCTTCAGTGATAAAACCAGGAGTAATATGATCATTTTCATTTCCTATAGAATCCCTGATTGTAATGAAGGTAATGAAAACAATTAACACCAACTTGCCTTCCATTGAGAACTGTATACTGCATGAGTCAAAAAGAGGGCTGTGAAAATATTTACAGACCCCTCACATCCTGGACATAAACTGTTTCAACTCCTTCCCTCAAAATGACGCTATAGAGCACTGCACACCAGAACAACTAGACACAAGAACAGAACTCTACTCTACTCTACTCTACTCTGTCGCATTGTTGCGGTTTGCTCGTTGTCCTTAGGTTCTCTGATCAGCCCGTAGAGCCCCCGCAGGGGTGAAATTTAGAGGGACCCTCGCGAGGGTGAGTACTTAAGTACTAGAATCAATAATTGACACAGACACCATAGTTTCTCAAGGTGAGAGAGCACGTTGTGCCCGGGGTAGATGAAGAAGTCCCCCGATTGCAACGCACCACCCTCTTTTATTTTGCAGTTTTATCAGGGCGGGGGGAGCGAGACATATGTGAAGAGGAGCAAGGAAGTATAATTCTAATGGCGCCATGGCAGGATGCGACCACTGTTGTGTGCTAAGATAGCGTGATTATCTATTAACAAGATATTTGTGGTCAGCTAGTTCCTGTAACTATTTGCCTACGTGTCGTGCCAAGCTGAGCTTATCATGCAATTCCTAACTTGAGAAGGCCATTCTTACGGCCTTATGTCAAGAGGACTCTCGAGGTTTACTACAAGTCCTCTTTTCTTTGTTTTTAAGGTGCCGCGATATCCGATTCAAAATATAAGCCTTTTCTCCTTTGGAGTATCATAGTGCTTGGATAAGGACATACCCTCCGGGACATCCCGATCCGATTGCACAACCTCATTCAAGGGCAGGTTATCAGTGTCGTCATCGGAACATAAGTGCAAAAGCGGAGCCTTGCACTCCTCAGTTGGGATTGCCATATATACATGATTTTGCATTAAGAGATTAAGTTGCGCAGCAGCTTTAGCTTCGGCAATAGCATTTAAACTACATTTGATCATTGAAATAAAGATAGGTAATAAACAAGGTAGCAGAAAACATCCTATAGCAATTATAGCCACCAAAATAAAAATAGCCTTTAAACCGATAGTCCATGGCTTCGCAGGCATCAAAAGTGACCGATTGGGATACCTTCGGATTATAAAAGTCATGATTGACCAGTGTCTTTTTCGATGAGCCGGCTCCGACAGTGATGAGGATGTTGTAGCGATGAGTGGGGCCTGTGGGGTCATAACAGGTTTGTTTGTTGTTATCTTCATAAATACTATATGTCGTGCTATTCCACACAAAGGTGTGCGTGGATGGTTTGGTGCAAATAAAATGGGTGTGATATATTAATGTAGTTCTGATGGTCTGCCCCTGTTGAGTTTTTTGCAAGCAGGGGGTGCAATGTTTGGCATCTTGGGAGGTGAGTGCACTTTGTGTCCTCCGTTGGGGGGGGATAAACTTCTGTCGTAGGGATAATGTCAGCCGAGAAGAAGTGGCAAAACCTCGTACCATTTTTGTAATTTCACATTGGTATAGACCAAAGTCTGAGAGGGTCAGATCAGTTACTGAAAGATGAGTTGCTCTAAAATGATAATTGATGGTATATTTGGGTGAGTCTTGTAGATATATGGTATTGTTGAAAAACCAGCGCCAGATGATTCCCTTTTTCTTGATTGGAGACCTCTGGTAACAGGAGAGGGCCTGAGAGTGAAGATGCAGTGCTCCCTCATTGTTGTAACGGTGCGTGTGAATCAAGGAGTTGAATTTAGGATGTGGAGAGGACTCGAGAAGCTGTCTACGAATTCGTTGTCCGCGGAGCGGTGACCAGGAACCAGGATAGCGGTCAGGGAGATGGGAGCCAGGTGCATCCCATAGGCAGCTGGTGGTATCACAGGGAGGTTGGCAGCAGGAGAAGTGGCGCACCAGGGTATGGGAAAAAGATTGAGGAGAAGATTGAGACAAAAGGAGCCAAGAAAGAAACATAGAGGGTAGTGGGGGGCGAGTTACAGAGAAAATGGAAAAGAGATAAACTGTATGATTGAAGGATTGACGGGAAGCAAGAAAGCCTAAGCAGGAATAAGGTCCCACCATATTCGCGGTGACATAGACATGTAGGTAGACCTGACAGGGTTGGTAGCCATACAGAAGAGAGACGTGAGGTGAGGGACGCAAGGCACGGCCTTGATGTTGAAAGGCATAATTACAGGCGGAAAGAGAGATGTTTTCAAAGGCAAAGGTAACGCATGTGAACGGAGGGGCGAAGATAACAGCAGGATCAGCCCGAAACTGAGAAAAGACAGGAGATATCAGAATCAGAAGGGCTAGGAGAGGAACACTTGTCCTTAGCCTCCCCATGATAAGGTCGAACACAGCGCGCAGGCACCCAAAGAACACGATCAGGAAGTTGAACAGCAGCGTATCCTTTGCCCCAAGTGATCAGTTGCACAGGTCCCTTCCACTTCGGATCTGGAAGTTGCCTGAAATAAACAAGAGGTCTGGAGGTAGGGACAGGAGGTGTGGTAAAGTGACGAGAAGCAGCCGTAGAAGAAGGAGAGCCAGTAAGATTCAGAAAGTTCAAGGTATATAAACATACATTTAACACATTCTGTAACGCTGGGAGGTTCGGGGGGCGTACGCCTTTTTCCCCCATGTATCGATCAAGGGCCGTTTTGAGTGTTAAATTTGCTCTTTCCACAATAGCTTGGCCTTGGCTATTGAATGGAATTCCAAATTTGTGTACAATGGACCAATGATGACAGAACTCCGAGAAGGAGGAGCTCGTGTATGCAGGACCATTGTCTGTTTTTAAAATTTTTGGACATCCCAGTGTTACAAAGGTCCGAATGCAATGATTGATAGTGTTTTTAGTAGTCTCCCCCCTTTGCAGTGTGGCCGTGATGAACCCAGAGTAAGTGTCTACAGACACGTGAATATACTTCCAGGGCGCAAAGGATGGATACTGAGTAACGTCCATTTGCCATGTGTCACAGGCCTCGGTGCCTCTAGGATTTACTCCTTCTGGGACACTTCGTGCCTGCAGACTACATGTAGGACATTGTTGAACAATTGCCGCGGCTTCTTGATGAGTAATTCCAAATTGTCTCACCAGAGCCTTTCTATTTTGATGAAAATAATCATGACTTTCTCCTGCTGTTAAGGTGTTATTCTGCAGGATTGGTAACAAATGCAACTTGCAGGCCTCATCTGCCATGTGATTGCCTTCTGAAAGAAATCCGGGCAGATGCTGATGGCTTCTGATGTGGGCCACAAACAGAGAGTCCTTCCTTTCCTTCAATAGGTCTTGTAACTGTAAAAAAAGCGTCATTAAAGGAGAAGGGGTTGCAGGAGAAATGTAGGCATCAAATATATTCAAGGCCAATTGTGCCACATACAGACTATCAGATATTACATTAATTGGCTGGTTGGGAAAAAGTGTGAGTGCTATATTGAAGGCAGACAGTTCAACCTGTTGAGCAGAAGGTTGTGGTGTGGTAAGTTTTTTATGCCATTGATTGTCAGTTTGCCACACACAAGCCCCGACGGTTTTAGAACCATCAGTGAATACAGTAAGACAATCTTTCACTGGTTGTTGTACTAAAGGAGTCTCTAGAGTGAGCGGAATTGTTTTCAGCACTTGTATGCGTGGGTCTGGTGGTAGATGGCAGGAGACATTCCCTTGCCACCCTTCCAACACATCTTGTAACGCATCAGAATTTTGGAAGAGTGGTTCCCATTGTGTTAGTCTGCAGGGAGTGTAAAGCGTGCAGATATCCACACCCATCAAGGCTCTAGCTCTTTTCCTCCCCCGTTCTATAAGAAGGGCCATTTGTGCAGCTCTTGTGGTGATTGATGCTTTTGGGGTATGAGGAAGGTGAATCCACTCTAAAATGTGTAGCCTCTTTGAAGTCGAGATTTGAACGATGATTGCTGTAAGGAGTGTGGGTGTGGGAAGAAGCGCCAATGAGAGTGCATGATTGTGTAATGAGCGGTCCACCCAATGGGTATGCAAGGCGCTGTTGATTTCTTTAAGAGCATTAAGCTGTTGCTCATTCAGCCAAATGAGATCCGCTGGATGCTTAAGGCCGACCAATGCTTGAAATAATGGCGAGAGAGTATGAGTTGAAATGGAAAGATATGGGCGTGCCCAATTGAGCATGCCCAGGCATTGCTGTAACTGAACCAAGGTTGCAGGTTGAGGGAGTGTGAGAACAGGAAGGTGAGATGAAGCTGTGGAGGCTAAAACCTTGTGTCCTAAATATTGTAACGGATAATGAGACTGCACCTTTTCTGGTGCTATATGCAGTCCTGCAAGAGCAAGGAGAGAGAGAAGACATGGAAAAGTTTTACATACTGTACCTTTAGGACCATCAGCTGCAATCAGGATGTCATCCATGTAATGATACACTAAAAATTCAGGAAATTTGTCCCGATAGGGTTGTAAAGCTTTATTTACAAAATATTGACACATCGTAGGAGAATTGAGCATTCCTTGGGGAAGAACTTTCCATTGATATCTAGCTGTAGGTTTAGAATTATTAAACTCAGGAACGGTGAAGGCAAATAGTATCCTGTCCTCTGGTATCAGCGGGATGGAGAAAAAACAATCTTTGAGGTCAATGATTATGAGATCAAATTTTACAGGAATTAAATTTGGATTTGGAAGGCCGCATTGCAATGGGCCCATAGGTTGCAATATAGCGTTCAGAACACGGAGATCCTGTAGGAGGCGCCATTTGCCACTTTTCTTTTTAATTACAAACACTGGTGTGTTATATGGGCTGGTAGATGGTTCAATGTGACCTTCTGCCAATTGCTGTTGAACGAGAGTGTGAAGTGCGTTTAATTTTTCTTTTGTAAGAGGCCATTGATCAATCCAAACAGGAATATTTGATTTGAGAGTGAGAGAAAGAGGAGAAATAGCCATAATTCAAGGTATGTAGAGAGAAGTGTGGAGTTGAGATAGCAGGTCACGGCCCCACAAATTGCAATGTAATGGAAGGACAAAGGGTTTAAGATAAGCAGTCACAGAGGAATGAGGCGTAGAGGCAGTAAGCCAAAGTGAGCTAACCTTTGCTGCCTGCGCTCCACCGACGCCTTGTACTGAAGTTGTTTCAGCAAGGGGCCAAGAGGATGGTCACTCAGAGGACCGAATGACAGAGACGTCAGCTCCGGTGTCAATCAGGCCAGCAAAAGATTGGCCATTCAGCAATATGGTTAACATAGGTTTGGAGGCTCGAACAGATTGCTGTAGAGCAAACAAAGAAGGGGGTTCAGGAGAGGGAAGAAAAATGAGAGTAGCCACAATCGTTCCCGCTTTCAGGGAAAAGCACCGGTCGCCAATGGCAGCGAGAGAGAGATTTTTCAGAGAAGAGGAGTCGTACAAAAAGGGTGCAGCGACTACGCCTTCAATGGTAAGGGAGGAGTTAGGTATGAGCAAAACAGGCAAGGAAGGCGGAAGTGGCTTCAGAACAGTGATAGAAAGAGGGAGAGTGAAGACCGAACCAGGATCATCATAAACGATGTCCTCTGTCAGCTGTACAGGGAAAGAAGTAGGTTGTAAAAAGGAAAGAGAAGACGAAAGAGAAGTTTCAGCCTTTGTTGAAGGGTTAGCTGAAGACCCCATGCCTAGTTTTCCGATTGCTGAGCAGGAGGAGGGTTAGAGCGACATTGGGAAGCCCAATGAAAACCTTTTCTGCAACGAGGGCAAACAGTTTTTGGCTTGGCAGCATAGGGTGCAGTACCCCGAGACTGGCCACGAGGCGTTCCCCCCCCACCCGGCATTCTACACTGATTTTTAAAATGGCCAGGCTTCCCACAATTAAAACAATTGCCAGAGCGAGACACGGCAAGGGCGTCGGACGACGGAGGGGAGGTGGGGAGGGATGCAGAAATGGAGGTAGAGATGGCAGCGGCAAGGGCGCTCATTTTGTGAGAAGTAGTTCCCACAATCCTACAAAGCTGCAGGAACTCAGCCAAGGTTACACCAGGTTTATTAGCAACAGGTTGAAGTATTTTTTGACAATCTTCATTCGCATTGGTGTAAGCCAGTTTAATAAGAAGTTCTTGTCTGGCCGCCTCATTGTCAATTTGGCGTTCCAGAGCGGTTTGCAAACGGTTAACGAATGAAGAGTAAGACTCGTCAACCTCCTGCACTACCTTCAAAAAGGTGTGTGTGGATTTAGAGTCTGAGTCATCCACACGTTTCAGGGCATTCATCGCACAAAGATGAATGATTGCAAAGGCACGGCGAGGGCAAGTTTGTTGCTGAATCAGGGTGGAGTATAATCCGGTTCCCTTTAAGTGATCAGCAATGACCAGATTAGGGAGGCCTCGTCTTATTTCAGCATCTACTAATTTTTCATATTCAGATTGCCAAACAACATACTGGGCAGGAGTCACAAGCATAGAAAACAACATCTTCCAATCATATAACAGCATTACAGTGTTAGCAGACACGAGAGAATCAAGCATGCCACGAGTGTAAGTGGATTGCAGTCCATACATATTTACAGCCTCTTTTAAATTTTTCAACACTCTTAACTCTATGTTGGTATGAACAGGAGCGCCAGGGGCTCCCGGAACAAGAGTCATAGGGTAAGCAGAAGGTATATCACAAGATTCTAAGGTGAAGGAAGGAGAAGCCAGGGTAGCAGTAATATTTCCCCCCAAGAGATGTGGGGACGGAGGATCAGTAGGAATGGGAGAGACAGAAGGAGAGGAGGGCTGCAGACGATTGTGCGGAGTGTCAGAGTGAAAAGGAGGGGCAGAGGCAAGCTGAGGAATATCATCCGAAGAGTCGGCAGATTGGTAAGGTGGGGGAGAAGAATCAAGGTGAACAGCAGGAGGCTTAGCAGTTTTAGAGGCAAGAGATAAAGACTCGGGGAGAGTGGTGGAGGGGTAGATAGTATTGAGCGCAGCCATTATCGCACGCCAGGACATAAGAATGTCCGGTGGAGCTCTGGGGACATCATACAGATATTTTCCCAAGCGTTCCCACGAAGTGCGACGCAGCGTGCCCTCAGCCGGATAAGCAGGACAGTGCTGCTCCACATAAAGCAAGAAGGAGGTGATAGATTTTCTAGACAAGGTATATACAGTGGTGCCGTTAATTTTCTGCAAACAATTAGCCTTCTTCACTAATTGGTAAAGTTCGTCCCTATGAACTGACGAAACTTTGGAGAGTGAGGAGCCCATTACTTACGATTGTACAGAGCCTTTGCCAGGTGCGTAGCAACGGGAGTGAAGGCAGCGCACCTCTAGACAGAAGTCACGCCGTGGAGCTGAAGAAGTGAGAGATCCCGGACGAGCCCCCAGTTGTCGCGTTGTCGCGGTTTGCTCGTTGTCCTTAGGTTCTCTGATCAGCCTGTAGAGCCCCCGCAGGGGTGAAATTTAGAGGGACCCTCGCGAGGGTGAGTACTTAAGTACTAGAATCAATAATTGACACAGACACCATAGTTTCTCAAGGTGAGAGAGCACGTTGTGCCCGGGGTAGATGAAGAAGTCCCCCGATTGCAACGCACCACCCTCTTTTATTTTGCAGTTTTATCAGGGCGGGGGGAGCGAGACATATGTGAAGAGGAGCAAGGAAGTATAATTCTAATGGCGCCATGGCAGGATGCGACCACTGTTGTGTGCTAAGATAGCGTGATTATCTATTAACAAGATATTTGTGGTCAGCTAGTTCCTGTAACTATTTGCCTACGTGTCGTGCCAAGCTGAGCTAATCATGCAATTCCTAACTTGAGAAGGTCATTCTTATGGCCTTATGTCAAGAGGACTCTCGAGGTTTACTACACTACTCTATTGTAAGATATTTCAAGGTTGTTCAGTTTGGGAAACAGACTCTAGAAGCAAACTAGAACTAAGTTGTATTGAGATAAATTAAAATTAAAAGAATTAAAAGATTAAATTAAAAGAATTTGGCAGGTCTGGTGGTGACAAATATACTGTATATAAAAAAGGATGAAACCTCAATTGTGATATGCTGCAGATCATCTGTCTCCAATCTACAACACATCCTTTCAACAGTGCCAACACCAATTTGCACCACTCAGGTGACCCTGATGACACAGATAAACCTCCTTAATGACCCGCTAAAAGAATGCAAATGACCAGCTGTCTGCAAGGAGTATAAATCCTTCCATTTTCCCACCATCCAGTCAGAGCTGAAGAGGCTTTTTGGATGAGAAGTGAAACATCTTCAAAGGAAAACCAGAAAGTCCAGTTGTCTCTTGAAAAAAACATCTTTGGGACAGATGGCAACTTCCAATTAAAAAACCCATAATCAGTATTTCATTAGAACTATCATAACAAATCATTTTAAATAGCAGCCAATCAATGAAAAAAAAAAGGTCAATCTTCATTACAGCTTTAAGTGGCTGATACTTGGAACTATGTAGCCATTGAAATGATTTGGAAGGTGTTGATGGGTTTAAAGTCAGTCTTGATTCCTGTTGACTGCATGACAAGTCCCTGCAGTTTTCTTGATAGGATTTTGGAACAGTTTTGCCTGTCAGGGTTCCAAGTAATACCCCAACCAAGTAAGACTCTGAGGCCAGCAGCTCCTCAAAGTTCCATTTTATTAGAGATGTCATATTGGCACATCTGGGGAAAACCAAATTGAAAGTCTTCGGGTTTTTCCCACCCAAAGGAAAGTCAAAGTCCCTTCCCCTGCACCCACATGTCTATCACATGGTCCAATCAATCCACCATCCCAACTGGAGATGTTCCTCAGTCATGCCTCTCAAAGTGCAGGCTGAACGCCCTTGACTCCCAGAGAAAAGAATGTTGTTATGGCTGTATATCTCCACCAACTCCATGCAACTTCCCCTCCCATTTTCCCATAGCACTAAATATAGCAGCCCTGAAAATCCAAAGAAAAAGATGGCCTCCAGGGCTGACATTGCCATTGTCTGCTTCCTAGGGCTGAGAGAGCACAAAGTGTTAAATGTTTTGTATACAGGGGTGGGCTGTTGGGGGTTCTTAGGGGTTCAGGAGAGCCCCTAGCTAAGATTCTGTGCAGTTTGGAGAACTCCCAAATCCCACTCCTGCCCCACTCCTCCTAAGAGTTCCCACGCAGCCTGTTTTGGATGTAAGTGCAGGATGTGCACAGAGGCCTGGGGAAAGCAAAAAATGGACCTTGCGGAAGTTTGGGAAGGCCGGAAATAGGCCCGTTTCCGGCTTCCAGAGAGCCTGCGGGGCCCACGGAGGCCATTTTCGCCCTCCCGGAGGCTCGAGGAAACCCTTTGGAGCCCGGAGAGGGCAAAAATGCCCCCCTAACTTGGTGCAGGAGGCCGACTAGGCCACGCCCACCCAGTAACTGAGCAAAGAACCTTTTGCTAAAATTTTTGAAGCCCACCTCTGCTTGTATATATATCTATATTTAAAAGAAAGAGAGAAAAATGTTGAAATAAAACACGTGCTAGTAATAGCCTTTGGTTTTCATTTATTTATAAATCTTAATGTGCTGTATTGACCTATTTCTATCCATATATCCCACTAAAACTCTTGTGTCTGTAAGCTTTAACTGGGTGAAACGGTACATCACAGGGCAAAACATTTGCATTACTGTACGTCACATGGGTTAATTTTTAGAATGCATCCAAATCTAGGAGTAATGATTCCTGTGAAACTGAAAATTGGAATTTTTTATAAAGCATTTTGTGATATGCAATAATAGTAAAGCATGTTATGACATAAAAGAAAATGTGATAAATCATTTCCAGAGGTCAACTGCTGATGTTTGATCATGCTATCCAGTTCGACATGAGCTAATTTCAAGGCAGGTACATCTCTGAATACTTCTTTGAATTTTTAAGAAATTTTCCAAAGCATTAGAAACTCTGTTATTGTTGAAAGAAAGTGAGGAATCCTGATCAGAAATCTCTGGAATGATGACCTAGAGTTCATGGAGTTGTCTCGTATAATTGTGCATCTATCAACCTGTGAAATACTCCCTGTTAAAGAAAGTTTTCACCCTATTTCAGTATCTGGTTTTTATTTATCTAGTTTTTTAAATTTATATGTTTCCTACATCACTTCCTATATCACCCAGAGTATCCCACAAATGTAACAAAAACCAAAATGTAAATAAATGTTCTTTAATGCCTTCAACTTGGTTCACTGTTCAATTGTTCACATTTGGAGATTAAACTCTTTCCAAAATAACATTCCAAACAAAAGAAATACAGTCCAACTCAAAGAGCAGATAACGAAGCAATAAAAAAAACCAAAAACAAACCGCACTGAAGAAAGTTCCATGACAGACCAGGATAATTAATTACAAACTTCAAGAAGATAACCAGCAGGGGTGGGATTCTACCAGTTTGCACCTATTTGCTAGAACTGGTTGTTAACATTCTAAGCAGTTCAGAGAACCGGTTGTTAGAAGAAATTACTGGCCTAATCCTGTAAAGAAGGCAGGAAGGAAACATTCTGATGTTGCTTACAGAAACTGCCTCTCCATTAACTCTTATTACATTCTTGGCAGGACTAGACTTCCTGGAGTATTTTTTCCCCTCCTTTGCTGGTACTTTGCTTGTGTGGAGTGACCATTCAAAGTTACAATGGCACTGAAAAAAGTGACTTATGACCATTTTTCACACTTACAACTGTTGCAGCATCCCCACAGTCATGAGAGGCCAGGCGAGGAGATGCGTGCCTCAATGTGAGTGATATTGAGTTGGCCATACCCAGCCAATAACATGACCACCAAGCCATGTCCACCCAGTCACATGAGCACCAAGCCACACCCACCACCTAAGCAACGCCCACAGAACCAGTTGTTAAAAATTTTGAATCTCACCCCTGATAACCAGGTATAGTCCATTGGAAGAACGCCAACCAAGAAAAATCTCATCCAGGAATAAAACACTTTTTGTTTCCAGCGTTTGCTAGTACGCAGGTCCAAACTCTTATTCAGTTGTCACATCTGCAGCCCATGAAGAGGATCAAGGCCCTCTCCTCCTGAGTAGACCACATCTTTCCCTTATCCTCTCCTCCTTGTGTGTCCTAGGATGGATAGGGGATGGGCCTGGGTCCTCCTCTCCCTGCTCAGTCGGCCTCTGCCCTTCCCCAGCCTCCTCCACAACCTCTGGAGCCACCTTTCCACTCCCTGTTAGTTGGCCTCCTCCGCTCCCTCAGAGTCAGTCTCCACCAGGGGCATGACAATCACTAACCAAAGTGACTGGCTTCAATAAGGACTGAAAATTTACTCTCATGAGAATATGTTAATGAAAAAAACTTGCAGGGTCTTTAATGCTTTTGAGAATGCTTGTGAGATGTTGTCATATTGTTGGAAGATCTTCAAGGAAGCACAGTTTAAAAGAGATGATGATCTTCATCTGAACAATAGCCTAGCAAAGATTTTGAGTTGGATGAGTCATTTCAAACAAATCCAACCCCTGCTCATTGAAAGCTATAAAGATTTCATGATTATGATATCGCAATCATGCGGACCTCACTGAAATCACTTGTGTCTACTAATTTCATATCCATAAGGTATCTAGTTGGAAGGTGACTATATCAGAATCAAATCTGTTGACTGAGAGAATGCTACTTTCATAAGAAATTGATAAATCATCCACTTCCAATGACTATGCTGTTTTACTTTCCTAAAGAATGCTTCATAAAATTATCCAGGACTACCAATACTATTTTCACAGAGAATAGAAAAATTGCAGCAATGAGAAATCTGATGTTTCTAACACCACTAGCTTGCTATGAAATTATGTGGTCTGGCTTAGTTTTTGGGGAGGAAAATAAGGGAGGGGGATTGTGCCTCTGCCTACCAGCATCCATTGGTATTCATCTGGCTAGAGTCCTGTCAGTGTGTGAGAGAGTTGAGGGTTGTTTCAAAACTGAAACAGTATTTGCTGTGTGAGCAAGAAGGAGACAGCAAGGAGCCTGGGCTTGGCTTAACTCAACTGTTCTGTACTAAAGCTGCTTGGTGCTGTGAAACTGAAACTGAAACTCCTCTCCTCTGCTTGTGTTTTGCATTTGGAACAGATTTCTTTTCAGGTGGGGAGGGGGAGTAGAATTCCTTAGCATCAGAGTGTGTTAATAATAATATATGAAATTCTAATGCTCTGATAGTGATTTTGAAAAATCCTTTCATAGTGAGCATCTAGAAGCCAAGAGGAACATACGTGGTAAATTTCAAGTTTCTAGGCTTTATAGTTCTAGAAATATTGTGATGATGTGTGAGTGGTATTTCATTTTTATATAGAGAGATTCGGTTTCATATGAATCAGTTCGTACTCCGTAGATTAACTCTGTAGATTTAAACTTAAAGGTTTAATTTCCCTGGTGGCTTAAATTATCCTTTTACTATTTACTTATTTATTGGATCAATATAATATAATGGATTGGACATATGGGATCAACATAAGGGCAATTCTAGTTTGAGCAGCTTAATTTACCTTCTCTTTGTATTTAATGAAAAAAATTTAGATAGGCAATCAGGGATGATCTGTGTGCGAGTCTGCCTGCCAAATCTTCTTGCAAAAAATAATAATAAACTTAAAGCGAGCTGAAGTCCACACATATTAATGTTGTCAAGGTTTAGACCAGGGGTCCCCAAGCTTGCCACCTTTAAGACTTGTGGACTAGTGGACAGCTATGCTGGCTGGAGAATTCTGGGAGTTGAAGTCCACAAGTCTTAAAGTTGCCAAGTTTGGAGACCTCGGACCCATAGATCATGTTGCCCTGAATAAATCATTCTTGAGAGAAATCCTCCTTCAAAAGAAAAATAAAAGGATTGCCCATTCTTGTTTTAAAATATTTATATCTCCCTTTCCCCTCTCATAATTAACCTCAAGGCGGTGAGATCAATGATGGTGATGGGACCATACCAGGATCTGGTTCAAAGCAGGCTTCTTCCAGCCATGCAACTATTGTTTTCTTAGATCATGCAGGAAATGGTTGAGATATTACACTCATCCTCTACATGGCCTGTTTTCCTTGTTACCTTCTGGGAGGAAACTTCATGGCATCCGAAGCAAAACATCTAGATTCAGCCCTTTTGTTCCATATAGCATCAACCTTGTGAACTCTCTAGTTTCTTCTTTCCACTATGTATTCAAAATGAAATGTGATTTTTATATGTATGTGTATGTATGTATGTATCTATGTATGTATGTATATTTATACATCAGAGGTGATATTTAGCAGGTTCTGATCAGTTCTGGAGAACTGGTAGCAGAAATTTTGAGTAGCTCAGAGAACTGGCAAATACCACCTCTGACTGGAGATTTAACAGTATCCTTCCTCTGCCACACCCACCAAGCTACACACACAGAACGAGTAGTAAAAAAATGTGAATCCCACCATGTTTATACGTGTGTGTGTGTGTACTCGCCATCTTCAGGCTGGTGCTTTCGGCTTTGTGCTTGTGCGAGCAAAGCGTGATCGGAGCTGCCATTTCTCTATAAATACTGGTGGGGAGGTTGGCTGTTTTATCATTTCTTGATTGGTTGATGGAGTTGATGTTTGCAGATTGACTGGCTTTTTCGTAAGAACATGTGTGGCTGAGGTACTGGTTGTGTGTCTATCAGCCTCCTGTGTTGATAGATACACAGCCAATACCTCAGCCACACAGGTTCTTACGAAAAAGCCAGCCAATCTGCAAACATCAACTCCATCAACCAATCAAGAAATGACAACACAGCCAACTTCCCCACCAGTATTTATAGAGAGACGGCAGCTCCGATCATGCTTTGCTCACACATACATGAAGCCGAAAGCACCAGCCTAGTGGGACCTCGTCGAAACGTTGCCAAGATAGTCTCAATCTTACATGGGAAAAGACCCGAACATGCCAAGACCTGCATACCTGTACCCATGAAAATCTACGAAAACAAATATATACATATACATATACATATGTGTGTATATATATATATATATATATATATATATATATATATATATATACATATGTATATATTTGTTTTTGTAGATTTTCACAGGTACAGGTATGCAGGTCTTGGCGTGTTCGGGTCTTTTTCCGTGTAAGATTGAGACTATCTTGGCAAGATAGTCTCAGTCTTATACAGGAAAAGACCTGAACACGCCAAGACCTGCATATGTATATATATATATATAAATACATAAATACATACATACATACATACATACATATATACATACATACATTATGTATATATGTAAGTATTACAGGGGATCTGGTGGCTCAGTGGCTAAGACGCCGAGCTTGTTGATCAAAAAGTCAGAAGTTCGGTAGTTCAAATCCATAGCGCTGCTATGGAGTGAGCTCCTGTCACTTGTCTCAGCTCCTGCCAACCTAGCAGTTTGAAAGTATATAAAAATGCAAGTAGAAAAATAGGGACCACTTTGGTGGGAAGGTAAAAGCGTTCCGTGTGTCTTTGGCGTTTAGTCATGCTGGCCACATGACCATGGAGACGTTTTTGGACAGCGCTGGCTCTTTGGCTTTGTAACAAAGATGAGCACTGCTGCCTAGAGCCGGAAATGACTAGCACATATATGAGAGGAGAACCTTTACCTTAATCTATGTATGTATTGGTGCAGGTATATATTTATGTATGTACAGTATATAGCATATGTATATCTGTACTGTTTGTTTGAGTAGATATATTCTCTTGAGAGCAGACAACAGCACTTCATTTTTAATGTGGGTGAGTGTGCTCACATTTAAAAAATGTGGAAAGATGTAAATAAAGTTTACATTTAATAGTAAATATAAAAAATAGTACATAGTATTAGTACATAAATAGTAAATAGTACCTAAATAGTAAATAGTACATAGTAAAAAATGACAATAAAGTTCTTCTCTTCTCATCTTGCTTTATTTTACCTTACTTTACCTTACCTAATAAGCTGTATCTCCTATTATGGCATCTACTTACACAGTTTTCATAGGTTCGAAGAGGCATATAAAACATCATCAACATGAGAAATTTATTACAACTTTTTTTTCCAGGTAGTCAGTGGCAGTGTATAACTAGTGCACAATACAAAGTTGTCCTCCTAAGCACAACTGCTGCCTATTCCTTGTGCAGGAGTCCTGGAAAACCTCTAAATTGTATGCAGGCAGGGGTGGGATTCTACCGGTTCTGTCCACCTCTGTAGAACCGGTAGTTCTGAAGAGCAGCAGACAGAGAGCATACATAGAACTGGTTCTATGTCTGCTGCAGTTTTGGCCCATCTGCCTGGGTATTTACCTGACCTTTATTTCCTGCTTTTTCAACCACAGCTGCTTTGCGTGACACAGCTGCAGTTGAAAAAGCAGGAAAAAGGGGCTTTTCCAACCACTGCGCACTTGCATGCAGCGCTGCTCAGCTGTCTGGGTAGCTCAGCAGGTAGTAAATTGCACTCACGCGACTCGTGCGACTCATGCGACTTGCGCGTGCACATGCGACGCAGAGCAACATAACCGGTAGTTATACTGGACAGATCCCATCCCTGTATGCAGGGTCTGTTTGGAACAATGCAACCCTGATCCAGCACCAAAGATGGTACAGATATAGAACCACAGGAGTGGAAAAGCACCAAACCCTGTTGTGCCCCATATAGGAGGGGCTGCATGTGGGATGTCTACACCCAAATCAACAGAGGGAAGGGGAGGGGGAAGGGGAAGATGACGCCCTAGCCCAGGGTTGCCAAACTCAATTTCATTAAGGGCTGCATCAGGGTTGTGTGTGATCTCAGGGGGAGGGGGGGCATGGCCGGGGCAGGCATGGCCAGCTCGACATCACTCATGTCAGGGGCACATATGGTGGCCCGGGCAGAGCTAGGGGTTCCTCCCGCAGCCCTCTGCCAGGGAAAATGGAGCCTGGGAGGCCTTCCCAAGCTCCCTCTGAAGTGGCCCTCCCAAGATCCATTTTCACTGGCAGACGGTTGCATGGGGCTGTCACAGGTGAAAACGGAGCCCAAGAGGGCCATGCGCAGCCCTCCGGGGCTCCATTTTTCCTGGCAGAGGCACCATGGGCTGATCCTTCGCTATTCCCAAGGAGCCCCCGTGGGCCAGATCTAAGTACCCTGTGGGCCAGATCCAGCCTGCAGGCTTGCAGCTTGACAGCCCTGCCCTAGGCTCTTGAAGAAAATGTGGGGGACAAGTCTAACTGACCAATGTCATGCAAAAATAAATGAATATTGCTTGCAAGAAAATATTTTTGCTTTGATTTTTTTTATAACACATCGGCTTTAAACTCAGAACGATGAAAGCTACACCGCAACACCCATGATGCAACAAGCTGGAGACTTATAAAACACATTTCTTTGTGTACTTGTAAACTACAAATAAATAGTGAAATACTATGTTTGTAATTGTCCTTTTAAAAAAAAAAAAGGCTGAGCGGCACATTTATCTGTGAGTGGTATTTCTGCCAAGGCAGCTGTGTTTTTCCCATCAAGTTAAAATGTTGCTTAACCTCCTTTTGTAATAAATATTTAACAGCTCTGCTCATTTTATCCCACAGAACCAGTTCTAAAAATATAGTTCAGCTTCATAATAAATGGGTGTGCTGTAATCCACATTTCTCTTTTGCTGAATCATCCATCCATTAGAATATCTTTTCTAAGATTCCAAGAACCCATGGCTAAATTCCCAACACAGATTTGCTCTGCCATTTTCCCCCTGCTTTCCAGCCCTGCTAGGAAAATTACAAGGGAAAGTCAAAAAAGCCAAATGTGAACATTTACCATATCATATTTATGCATTTGACTTTATAGTTCTGCTAAAGATGTCCTCTTGGGATCCATACAGGGCAATGGTTTGAGATTTGGCATGTATTATATTGCGTGCATTGTCTTGATTTCTTGACAAAAGATACATTTCTTCCTTTCCTTTCCTTTCCTTTCCTTTCCTTTCCTTTCCTTTCCTTTCCTTTCCTTTCCTTTCCTTTCCTTTCCTTTCCTTTCCTTTCCTTTCCTTTCCTTTCCTTTCCTTTCCTTTCCTTTCCTTTCCTTCCCTTCCCTTCCCTTCCCTAATTTAAGGTGAAGAAGAATTTGGGCATTGTGCACTAAGTTTCCAATTCCCTCATCTCAAGTTCATTTCTGACCTTCACATCATTTGGCAGAATATTTCTTTGCTCATCATCAAAATTCTCAGTAGTATACTAGTAATAATGCAGTGTGTAAATGGAATCCCTACCTAACGGTTATATAAGTCTGGAAATGATGTCTTTCAGAGGTTGTAAAACTATAACTCTCAACACTCTGATCATGCTGTCTGGAATTTTTGGAAACTGAATTTGAGCAATGGCTAGAAGCTATACTCCCCCAGTTAGTGAATACATATAATCCTATCCTTCCTTAGCTTGCTTAAGATCTTACAAGAAACAATAAAGCCATGCATGAAGAAAGAAATGGGAAGGCTTCAAAAAGGCGAAGGCAGATGAGATCAGATAATAAACATAAGATAGATAATGGAGAAAGCAGTTTGCTTTGCTGCACCAAATCTTTGATTATGAGGTTATCTTGCTAGAACGTAGAGTTTATTAAAGCTAATGGATGTGTCAAATACTCAATTATTCTGCTGAATAAATTTTACAACAGATATGAAGCTATAGTAAAGGATGAGGTTTTGAGGAACGGTGTTCAGAATATGGAAAAGTATTTAGTTGTCCATATATCTGCATGCTACACTGTTTTGTTAAAGTGGTATTAAAGATAAAGACTTGATACTTAATAAGAAAATAGGCATATAAAGCAACATATCTGAGTTAGGTATAAAGAACAGAAAAGCAACGCCATTTAGAACACCAAGTGAATTTACAGTTGATGGTGAAAAAACAAAGATGGTAGAAATAAAAGAAGAAACTAATAGAAAGCAATGACAAATTTCACCATGATCTATGAAGAGTATAGATATTTCTTTGCCAACTAAAATTCAAATTAGTTAAACATTTTTTTCCAGGGGTAATGTATAGCTGTGAAATTTAGACACTGAGAAAAAGCTGAGGGAAAGAACAACAACTAAGAATCCTCGGAGCTCCCATATTACGCCACTCCTGCGCGAGCTGCATTGGCTCCCGGTGGTCCTTCGGGTGCGCTTCAAGGTGTTAGTTACCATCTTCGAAGTGCTCCATGGCTTGGGACTGGGTTATCTACAGGACCACGTACTGCCATTATCGGTCTCCCATCGGCCAGTGCGCTTCCATACAGTGGGTCTCCTCGGGGTGCCGCCGGCTGGACAGCTGGCGACCCCGAGGGTGCGAGCCTTCTCGTTGGGGGTGCCCTCCCTCTGGAATGAATTGCCCCCGGAGATGAGGACCATCCCTGACCTTTTGACCTTCCGGCGTGTGTTGAAAACACATTTATTCTACCAAGCCGGTCTGGCCTAGGTTTTTTTCGGTTTTTAAATTGGTTTTATCAGGTTTTAATCTCTTTTTAATCCCCTATTCGTCTTTATTATTATTTTGCAGCTATAAGATATAATGCTTTTAATTATTTTTAATTGTTGAACTGTTGTTGTGTTTTTAGTCTGGCTGTACTCTGCCCCGAGTCCCGTTGGGAGAGGGGGCGGTATATAAATGTAATAAATAAATAAATAAATAAATAAGAATATCTAAGATTGCAGAGAGAAACAATGTGATAGTCCTGTCTCCCTTGAGGCAATGATCAGTAAGCAAAAACATGCTTTGGGCTGGTAGTATGAACAGTCCGGAAAAAGCAATTATGACTGACCAGACTGAAGAATATGGGAGAAGGAGAGGACAATAGATAAAAGTATATCATTATAATGTTTTGGACAGTGACCAGAGGTCGAGCCCCATTCAGTGGCACCTACTCGCTCAGCATCAGTGTAGCTGTGATCTCATTTCATTTTGCTGGTTCTATATTTTATTTTCATAACTTTATGCCAAATGGAAAGGGCACAATTTAGCTGCAGAGAAGAACTGGATCTTGAACAAAATGGCAATTCCTAGTTTTTTCCCCCTCCAGATCCCCAACTTAATCCATTTCTTCCCTTTACTCAGGTGTAATTATTATGATAATGAGAGCCGGTTCAATTAAAGACCCTGGATTGGAAGCCAGAAGACTATGAGTTCTACCTTAGATATGAACCCAGGTACATGATTTTGAGCCAGTTATTCCTTCTCAGTTCTAGGAAGAGGACACTAAAGAGTGACACTTTAGTCTTGTGGCTAAAACATCAGGCTAGAAACCAGAGCACTGTGACTTCTATATCCCACCTTAGGCATGAAAGCTGGCTGATGACTTTGGGTCAGTGTCACTTTCTCAGTGCAACACAGATTGCAAGGTTGATATGCGGGAAAAAATAGGAGAAGAAAGCAGTGGTGCGATTCAACTGGTGTAACAACTGGTTCAGTGAGCACTTGCGCGACAAATGCATGCTTCACACATGCTCAGCTTTTTAAAAAGCCTATTTTCAACTCTAATACTTACCTTCTACTGCAGCCCCAGTGAGTAAAATAGCTGAGGCACAGCAAACTGCTCTGCCGTGTGAATCAGCTGTGAATCAGCTGTGTTACCTCGATCCATTCCAATCGGGCTTCAGGCCCGGGCATAGTACCGAAACAGCATTGGTCGCGTTGGTTGATGATCTCTGGAGGGCCCGTGACAGGGGGTTTTCCTCTGTCCCGGTCCTATTAGACCTCTCGGCGGCTTTTGATACTATCGACCATAGTATCTTATTGCGGCGGTTGGAGGGGTTGGGGATTGGGGGAACTGTCTTGCGATGGTTCTCCTCCTTCCTCTCCAACCGCTCGCAATTCGTGTTGACGGGGGGGGAGCGGTCCACCTCTAGGCCCCTCATTTGTGGGGTGCCTCAGGGGTCGGTCCTCTCCCCTCTTCTGTTCAACATTTATGTGAAGCCACTGAGGGAGATCATCCGTGGTTTTGGGGTGCGGTGTCATCTGTATGCAGATGATACCCAGCTTTATATCTCCACCCCGGGCCACCCCAATGATGCTGTGGAGGCTATGTCCCGGTGCCTGGAGGCCGTGCGGAATTGGATGGGCGGGAACAGGTTCCGGCTCAACCCGTCCAAGACCGAGTGGCTGTGGTTTCCGGCGGCCCGATATAGTCAGCTGACTCCGTCGCTGGCTATTGGGGGAGAGATTTTACCCCCCACAGGGAGGGCTCGCAATTTGGGTGTCCTCCTGGATGCACGGCTGTCCATAGAAGACCATATTATGGCCGTCTCCAGGGGGGCTTTTTATCGGGTTCACCTGATTTACCAGTTGCGGCCCTTTCTGGATCGGGACGCCTTACGCACAGTCACTCATGCCCTTGTCGCCTCTCGCCTGGACTACTGTAATGCTCTCTACATGGAGCTCCCTGCAGGGAGCACCCGGAGACTCCAACTGGTACAAAATGCAGCTGCGCGGGTGATTATGGGGGCGTCACGAAGCTCCCATGTGACGCCTCTCCTGCGCGAGCTGCATTGGTTGCCAGTGGTTTTCTGGGTTCGCTTTAAGGTTCTGGTTCTGACCTTTAAAGCGATCCATGGCATTGGACCAGGTTATCTGCAGGACCGCGTTCTGCCGGTGATCTCCAACAGACTTGTGTGTTCCCACAGGGAGGGCCTTCTCCGGGTGCCGTCAGCTTCTATGTGTCGTCTGGCGGCTCCCAGGAGTAGGGCCTTCTCTGTGGGGGCCCCCGCCCTCTGGAATGGTCTGCCTCCAGAGATATGCACCAACACGGACCTGAGAACTTTCAGACGTGCATTAAAAACTTGGCTCTTTGAGCAGGCTGGCCTAGGCTGATATAGGATTTTAAATTCAGTCTTACATTTTAATTGGTTTTAATAATTGGGTATTAACTATTTTATGGGAGTGGGGCAAATTTTTAGACAGCCTAAATTATTTAATCTGTTTTTAACTTTTGTATAGTGTATTGGGGTCTGTGATTGGCTGTACACCGCCCTGAGTCCTTCGGAAGAAGGGCGGTATATAAATATTAAAAATAAATAAATAAATAAATAAATAAATAAATAAATAAATAAACCCAGGAAATAAAGTACAGGAAAGAGCAGGAGTGGGTGAGCAGAGCCAAATGCTCACTGGAACTACTGGTTCACCTGAACCAGTCTGAACTGGTAGAATCCCATCACTAGGAGAAAGGAGTATTATATATGTTTGTTGCCTTGAGTTATTTATACAAGAAATAAAGGTGGGATAAAACAAATAAACAAAAAATAGCAAACCATTACCAGAAATACATAAACCAGAAAACTGTATGACTTGTCCAGGTGGCCACCAAGAGTCAAAACTGATTTGAAGTAGTATATTACTTTAGGGTTTTATGCTCAGATTTATGCACACACACACACACACACACACACATATATATATATCTGGTTTCACAGGTTTTAAAAGGAAGTATCTCCTAATATTCTCCCACATTTATAGTTGCATAGTTAAGTCTCCAGCTGGACAAAACAGGAATTTGTTAGGGAGGTCGATCTGATTATTGCCATCCTAACATAATTACCTTTTAATGAGGAATCCTTTGGGTTAACAGGTCTGAAAAGGTTTTAAATTGTCTCAGCTCCTGGTTTGTTACAGTAATGAACAGGGCAATTACTCTTTTGTGACTAGTGGAAATGTTAAGTCCTGGTCAAAGTTTTTGAAAGATGACTAGGGTTGTTCATGGATGATTAAGAGATTACAAGGTAAAATAAAAATGAATTCATTATATGCACAAAAATGTGAAATCACAACTGCCAGTTCTTTAGTTGGTGTTGGCCATCATAGTCTTCAATTTCTTCCTATTATCTGAACTACAGTGAACCTGAATTTCCCTAACTTCTTCCCAACATTACCTGAAATTGAACTGCCCAGACTGAGATGTAAAGGTAAAGGTTCCCCTTGCACATATGTGCTCTAGGGGGTGGTGCTTATTTTTGTTACAAAGCCGAAGAGACAGCACTGTCCGAAGACGTCTCCATGGTCATGTGGCCGGAATGACTAAATGCCGAAGGCACAAGGAACGCTGTTACCTTCCCAACAAAGTGGTCCCTATTTTTCTACTTCCATTTTTTACATGCTTTCAAACTGCTAGGTTGGCAGAAGCTAAGACAAGTAACAGGAGCTCACTCCATTATGCGGTGCTAGGGATTCGAACCACTGAACTGCTGACCTTTCTGATCGACAAACTCAGCGTCTTAGCCACTGAGTCACTGCATCCCTTTAGAGTGAGATGGGTAGAGTGAGATGGGTAGCATGCAAATAAAATAAATAAAATAAAAATAATAAATAAATAATGAAATAAAATAATGAAATAAAATAAAATATGCATATAAGCTGTCCAAGCCATATAGTACCAACAAAGTGAACCATTTCAGATACCCCAAAGGTTGTTTTTCAAGAGGCAACTGGACTTTCTTTGTTTCCTTGAAGGCATTTCACTTCTCATCCAAGAGGCTTCTTCAGGTCTGACCGGACAGTCAAAATTGAAGAAGCTTCTTGGATGAGAAGCAAAATGTCTTCAATCAAAAACAAAGAAAGTCCAGTTGCCTCTTAAAAGGGTTATCCTATGGGATAATCATGACCTAGATGACTGAGAATCTCCATAGACATTTCAGGCATCAGGTTTTGATTGGGAGCTGCAAATGACACTCTTTTCTTTGGCTATGTTGTGTTGCATTCAAGGCAGAATCATGTCTTTTACAGCTTGTCTCTTCTAACCAAGCATAGTGCACTTGTAGAGATAATGATAGAGTTACCAACACTAAAATAAAATTCAACTGTCAGTTCTATAAATTGTGTTTCTTTCAGCGAGCAACATTTCTTTGATCAGTCCTAGTTATCAGAATGATTTAAAGAGCCTTCCTGTGTAGAATACATTGCCCCCTCTTATATCCAAATGCAAGATTTGATATTTGTTCCAAAACCTATTTTTTGTGACAAGAAAACAAGAGTTTAAGAAGCTTTTGTGCTATATTGTAGGTAGTACTATTCAAATAACTGTCCTCTCCATTCTTTTACCATTCTTATTCAATTTGATGACAGATTGTTGACATTTCTTTCAAAGGAGAAGGATATTTTGGTAAAATTCTCAGTGACAGAGTGGAGAATTTTTTCCACTTATTCCACTATAATATGGTTAAAAGTTGTAAGTGAATATCCTCTTTTCCACTGTACATTAATATATTCAGTCTTTCTCTGTTCCTACTCTTTGATGAAATCTCTAGAGATTGAAGAAATCCATCTTATAAAACCTTTCCTGACATGAAAATGTGGACAAAATAGCTTTATGTTGATAGAATGAGGTATAAATAACACAACACTAGTCACAGAATCATCTACTCTTTCTAATAACACAATAAGCCTGAAAACACCAGGAGAAATTCAAATAAAGTTCTTAAGCACCCTGTAAAAGCAATAAAAGCAGCTTCTGTGCGAAAAGGACACTTTGAAAGTTACAGTAGTTTCCAACACTAGGGACTACAGTCATAAAAAGAAGGGTTTTTTTAAATTAATTTTAGATCAGTCTGCTGTAAATCATAAAACAAGAGAATACTTCCAAGGACTGAAATTTTGGCTTCAAACAAATGATCCTGAAGTACAGAATTAGACTTTAAGTAAGCATTAGTTCCAGGCATTGTTTATGAGAAGCCGTCTCTGGAAATGCAACCATCTTTCTTGACAATATCCTGGTATCTTATGATGAAATCATATGATATACTTGGAATAGTTATCATACCAAACATAAATCTGTCGGCTCTCTAATGAATATGTATTTTGCCAGAGAAGTATAAGACTCCCTTGTTTTAACTTTGCAAGTCTAGCATGACTCTGGCTTATTTCATGGCAGTATGGGAAAATTGTTTATAAAGTTGATGATACTTGAAGAATAGATGCAGTTATTTCACCCAGAGGCATCTCTCTTATATATACTGTATATATATCATGCTGAATGAAGCCCACAATTTAGTGTGAATAAACAGGCATTACTCTAACAAAGGTTTTTCTATTAAAGGTAAACTAAGGCTTAAAATGCAAATTAAGAAGAGGTGAGAACAAGTTTCATTTTTCCATCATTGTTTGTTCTGCCTTGCACTGTTAATTCATGACCTTTGAAAAATTCTGCATTCGAAATGTGAACCCTTGCACATGCATATATTTAAGGACAGTGGTGGGATTCGATTTTTTTTTACTACTCTATGGTTCTACGGGCATGGCTTGGTGGGCATGGCATGGCTTGGTGTGTGTACCTTGGTGGGCATGGCAGGGGAAGGATACTGCAAAATCTCCATTCCCACCCCACTCCAGGGGGAAGGTTACCATCGGTTCTCTGAACTACTCGAAATTTCCTCTACTGGTTCTCCAGAACTGGTCAGAACCTGCTGAGTACCACCTCTGGTTAAGCAACAGGTGACTAAACATCACAGGCTTCATGATTCATTCCCACAGCTCAGAAACTTTTAATTATCAATATTGTCTTCTAGTTATATATGTTCTCTCTTTATCTCTCTCCCTCTTTCCCATCCATCCATCCATCCATCCACCCACCCACCCATCCACCCAATCATCTCAGAGTCCCTATGTTATGGTCATGTGTTATAACTGCTTCTTTCTGAGCTGAAGTTACCTTTCATATTCATTTTATTCTGGAAGACTTCCTGGTTTTCATTAATGCCTATATACTTTTGAATTATATAATCTGTAGTTCAGAAACCATCTGAACAACAGAAATCAACATTGTGTGCTTTTTAAAAATTATAAAATGCTTGATGGTAGAAAGATGAAAGGACATTCATTTTCAATCGCCTGAAGAACTTACCTCCTTTCCGTATTGGAACAAACATTTTGAATTGTTTTGGAACTATTTACATTGATTGTATGCTTGGTTCCCACTTAGTTTTCTTTTAAAAGAAATTGATTAAAATATTTAAAATGTTAATTTAAGATAATTTATATGTCTTCTGAAGTTATTCAGACATTTTTGTGACAGGAATCATATGGACAGGATTTATGTCATTTCAACAAATGGCTATGTAAATAGTATAGAAATAACGTAAATGTTATGTTACTATAAAAATCAACATGATATAAATATAAATATAAATTTAGCTGGTGCCAGTTTTATTTAGTACACAAGAAATAATATGTATGTTTTGGTGAGTTTTTCTTTGCCCTGATTTCTGCATACAATAAAAAACAAAAAGAATCACTAAAATTATTTCATCTTGACAAGTTTGTCAGATGTGTCTCTCTCATTGCATTTATTTTTTTCTTCTTTTTCTCTTCTATTTTGGTTGGAATCTGTCAAAGCTAAATGTGTGAAACTCAAACCCACATTCACATTCATAGCCAAAAAGAGACAGGGGCATGGTTCAAATAAACAGGTATATAGTAATTTGTGATTAGGGGACTGGAGACTAAGGCGTATGAAGAACAGTTGCAGGAACTGGGCTTGGCTAGTCTAGTGAAGAGAAGGACCAAGGGAGACATGATAGCAGTCTTCCAATGTTTGAGGGGCTGTCACAGAGAGGAAGGATTCAAGCTATTTTCTAAAGCACCCAAAGGCCAGACAAGAAATAATGGATGGAGACTAAACAAGGATAGATTTAATCTGGAAATAAAGAGAAACTTTCTGACAGTTGAGAACAATCAACCAATGGAACAGCTTACCCTCAGAAGTTGTAGGAGCACCATCACTTGAATCCTTCAAGAAGAGATTGGATTGCCTATAAGGTCCCTTCCAACTCTGATTATCTGTTATTGGTAGATTGATATCTACCTACTTACACACCTGAAAACAAATAAACAGAGAGGATGATATTCATTGGGGTTTAATGGTAACTGTGACTGCTATAACAAGGACTTATTTTATATCATCAAAATAAAGATCCATCTTCATTTGTGATAGGCAAGATTTCAAATGTTTGCTTCATTAGTTGATCTCAGTTTTGGGGATATTACAAAAAGGATGTTGGAGGTCATCCAAGTTGACTTCCCAGCCAGAACTGGAATCCAGATTTTGTTTAAAAGCCTGCAGCAAAGAAGTCCACATCTCAGCAGGCAATCTATTCCATTGATAACATCCCTTAGCATCAACATTTCACCCCCAATGTTTAACTGAATCCATGTCATTATTATTTAAGCTTGTACATATCTGGCTTTCTGTAACAGCTCCAAATAACTCAGCATCTTCTATTACGTGACAGCCCTTCAGATACTTGAAGGCAGCTATTATGCTTCCTAGAGTCTTCTGGTATTCATTAATTTTATTCATTCCCCCCACACACACACACACACAAAGTCATTAATATTTTAATGGATTTTTGTGAGAACAGCTGCCTTAGAGGACAAAATCAGGATTCAGAACAGGGCTTGAGAGGATGATATTCATTGGGGTTAAACAAATAGACACTCCTATATCTGATTAGGAAAAATCAAATGAATTGGGACAGGATTGAGTGAGGATTAGCTTTAAAACCAACAAGTGAGATCTAAGGCTATCAGCTAAACATAAGCAATGCACAGATAACAAGGCCAAAATAATCTTGGCTAGGCCCTAAAACTCAATACATTCAGCCTTTACAAGGTTCAGCTGAAACTTCCAGATATCAGGATAAGAGAGTCACAGCACTGCTCAATTCACCTAGGGGCAGCCAACTGACCATAGATAATTGGGAATCATCAGCATACTGTTAATACTTCACCCCATGGTGATTGATGAGCTCATCTAAGTGCCTTGTGTAGAATTAAATAGAGTTCAGGAGAACTCTGAACCAGAGGTGATATTCAGCCAGTTCTGACAGATTCTGGAGAACCAGTAGTGGAAATTTTGAGTAGTTTAGAGAACCTGTAAATACCACCTCTGGTTGGCCCCACCCCCATCTATTCACTGCCTCCCAAATCCCAGCTGATCAAAGTGCCAGCTGATCAGCTGGGTCTTCTTTTGTTGCTCTGCACAGGAGAATGGAGCTGGAAAGCACATTAGAGGGTTGGGGAGGGAATGGGGATTTTACAGTATCCTTCCCCTGGAGTGGGATGGAAATGGGGATTTTACAGTATCCTTTTTTTGCCACACCCATCAAACCATGCCCACCAAGCCACCCATCAAGCCACACCATGCCCACTAAGCCATACTCACAGAATCGGGAGTAAAAAGAATTGAATGCTACCACTGCTCTGAACCCTATAGCTCCCCACATACATGTAATATGAATCAAGGATGGGATTCCTCTTCCCGAAATACCACTGATTGGAACTGAACCCAGAGAAAGGAGGCAAACCAACCCAGCTATCTACAATATAATCAGAGACATACGGATACTTCACTGCTCAAGGTAGTGGCTGTAACTCATGTTCAGTCAAGTTTCTAGTTTCTTGAGCACCAGTAGTACTCTCTTCCATGAACTTTAGGGAGGGACAGGATCCCAAGAGAGAGAGTTCAAGTGGGTGCAATCTGATTCAATGCCTTGGTCACTATTCTCTTTTCAAGCTGGGGCAAGTTTTCAGATGGATCATGTAGCAGACCAGCAGGAACAACTTCTAGATTCCTCTGAAACCCCTCTTGCTCCATCAATCCCTGAGAATGGACCAATTTAATGAGTTCAATCTTCTTCCTGTGGGTAGTGGCACTCAAGAATCTCATGAAAATCAAGGTGTGATCTGACCACAGCAAAGGAACAACCAAGAGAAGTGATTGATCCAAATTTGGGCAGTTAAATTCACATTAATTTCATTTGGAGAGTGTTAATTTGGGGCTCAGTCCTCCTTCAATCATTTCTCTACTCTCCATTTCCATATTACTTTTCATAGACGAGAAATAAGAAACAAACATTGCCCAAGACTCCACTAGGACTGATGGGTTTCAGAAATCAATATGAAACCTAAGCTTGTTCAGCTATGAAGAAGACTACAATCTCATCCATCATTCCCATTTAGTTTTATAATTGAACAAAAGGAACACAAAGTACTGAAGTTGACATATTGGTCTCAAAATATTGCTGTTATTATGTTCATCTAAACGTGAATCTATTTTTTTCTTTCAAAGAAAATCAGTTCTGTGAGTTTTTAAAAAAGAAAAATGAATCTTGCAACAATTGTGTAGCTTTTGAAAATCTTTATAGACTCACACATTCACAATTGAAACAGTGTATCCCTGGAGTATTACAGAGATCAGTGTGTGAACAAGAGTAGTTAACAGATATAAACAGAAAAAGATCTATCATAACAAGCTATGACAGCACAAGTATATTCTGCGCAATCTGATGCACGTAGGTACAGGAAGGGTTGCTGACCTCCTGTCAACATCTCATCTAAGCATTGAAGCTTTCCAAAGAAGAATACAGGGTGTTACTCAGATACTGTATCTCAGATGTTCCTGCTTTTTGCTCCAATGGCATCACAGAGAGGGAAGAAAGCCCCAAATGCCTTAGAAATAAAAGCATTCAGAAATATTTAATTCTTCTTCTTGTAAAGAAATAAGACTAGAAGTCTGTTCTCTAGTAGCTGGACCTCCATAGCCAATGATCTACCAAAAGGACTGCAGGGAAACCAGGCAATGACATAACAAACATCTTATTTGGTCTTCCTGGACTGGAATTCATAAGAAGCCAGTTATTCTATACCAGGGTGTCAAACTCGATTTCATTGAGGGCTGCATCAGGGTTGTGTTTGACCTCGGGGAAGCAGAAGGCCATGGCTAGGGGCTCTGTCTTCACTGACAGAGGGCTGCAGGAGACCATTGCAGTCAAAAATGGATCCCAGGCGGCAGGGGTGGGCTTCAAAAATTTTACCAAAGGGTTCTCTGCCCGGTTGCTGGGTGGGTGTGGCCATGGTGGGCGTGGCCTAGTCGGCCTCCTGCACCACAGTGGGAGGGGGGCATTTTTGCCCTCCTGTGGCTCCAGAGGCTTTTCTTGAGCCTCCGGATGGGCAAAAATGGCCTCCCCGAGCTCCTGAGACTCTCTGAAAGCTGGAAATGGGCCCATTTCTGGCCTTCCTGAACTTCCAGGAGGCCCATTTTCCATCCTCCCCAAGCCTCTGCACACGCCCTGCACTTACCTGCATCCAAAATGGGCCATGTGGGGACTCCTCTGAGGGAACGAGAGCGGTGGCGGGGCCAGCCAGGAGTGGGATTTGCGGGTTCTCTGAACTGCACAGAATCTTAGCTACGGGCTCACTCGAACCCATGTGAACCCCTAGCATCCCACCCCTGCTGGGCAGGCTGTGCACGGCCTCCCAAACTCTGTTTTTTCTGGCAGAGGCAAAGCAGGCCAGTTCTAAGCACCCCATGGGCCAGATCCAGCCCATGGGTCTTGAGTTTGACACCTAAATTCTATATATTCTGTTCATTCCTCTGGATTTCTTGTTAAAGTGAATAGCAGCATGAATGAGGGTCATTATAGTGGTAGGTCCAGCTAGGAGATCATTTTCTCCAGACTGTTATGTTTGCACTGATGCCTAGATATTACTCTATTCTAGGCATTTTTATTATTAGTTGTGTTTCTTTTAGGATCAGTGACTTGTTTTAGCATTCAATCCTCCTTTTTCCAATTCCCATTCAGTTTTTAACCTGTCTAGTCTTGTTTAACCATCCCATTCTGTATTCTCTATCTATTGTTTTACTCTCTAGTTGGAGTAAAACAATGTGACATTGTAACAATAAGAAATAAAATGTTAAATAAAATAAAAATGTTGAAACTGCTATGACAAGCTTTAAAAAGAATTAGAAACAGTCATAATGAAATGAACCTCTATTTGTGCCTACATTCAGAGAGTGAATAAACTGTGTCTTTTGGAAAGCCAAAAATTAAAAATCTTTTTCTTCCCACCAACCTAACACACTTTTAATGTAGGAGTGTTATATAAGAAGACTTTTAGAGAAAGGGCAATGCAGAATTGATATTTTATCCTGTTTTCCCCAAACAGAAACATATTACAAAATTATGAAAATAGTAATTAAAGTAGGGAACATTCCAGATGTTAAATCAACCATAGCAAAATGTTATTCTTTGCTTTTGGGGTCATTCCAATGGTTTTTTTGGTGGTTTGACCAGTCTAGGAAAAAAACATTTTTTTAAAAAAAAAGCAAGAGCTTTTGTTCTTTTTCTTTTCTTTTTCTTTGATACCTAGTCAAAGGAATTAAAATAATATTTAAGTGATTTTTGAGATGGTTGGAAAAAGAGGCTGGAAGAAAATGTGGAAAGAAAGCTGAGCCAAGCAAAAGAAAACAGCTGTCACAAAATGTCTTAAGGGCCCTTAGAGTGGCCCTTTAACACCCTTGTCGTATGAGTTGCATTATTGCCAGTCTGCTTCTGGGTCCAGTTCAAGGTGTTAGTTATTAACTTGAAAGCCCATTCAACATGGATCTAAGCTACCTGAGAAACTGTCTCACCCCAATGGGATTGGCCAGCCTCACTTGCACCTCACTTGCACAAGTGGCATATTGCAAATCCGGTCAGCCAAGAAATTGTGGCTGATGGGGGTCTAGGAGAAAAAACTTTGCCACCATGACTCCTGCCTTCTGGAATATCATGTCTCTTGAGATGAGATATGCCTGTACTCTCTTAGCCTTCTGAAAGGGCCTAAAAACTTGTCAACTGGCTTTGGGTCCCGATGGAGTCATATTGTACTGGAGGTAATAGGCTGGATGTGTTGCATGCTGGCCATGCCCCCGCCCCCGGGTTTAGTGAGGGGAAAAAGTCATTTGACAACAACGTGATACCACAAGTTTGACACCCCAGCTTGACATAACACTCCATCTCCACCTTGTTTCTATACTGATCCTCCTATTTAATTTATTGTTAATGTTTCTAATTTTAATACTTGATGTTTTAATACTTCTAACTTTTAATTGCCTATATTGTTTTTATGATACTGTGAGTCAGCCAGAGTAACTCAACATTGAGATGGACTGCATATAAATTTAATTAATTAATTAAAAAATACAGAAAAGATGAGGTTGGGAGGTAGGGAGGTAGGAAGGAGTGAAGGAAGGAAGGAAGGAGGGAGGGAAGAAAGGATGTTGCTTTCAGGAAAATAGTTGTGCTGGGCTTTGCCCAAAGAAGACGCCCATCTGAAGTATGCTTTAGCAGTTGAATTGATCGGAAGGATCAATATTTTACACATAGGGTAATGAGGATGCTAAGCAGATGAAATATAATTCCCTGAATCATTTCAAAATTTTGCATTTTCCATACTTACCCATTTCCTGGACCACAAGATGTGGAAAGAAGAGCAATTGCATTCCTATGCTTTTTACAGATGAAAATGAAATAGGTAGTGAGAAAATGCAAAAGAAGATGATTGGTTTAGCACCAGTTCTAAACAGGCTTTAGACCTGTTTAGCATCAATACAGCAGTTCTTTCTTGCCATGCATTTCCCTGATTTCTGCTGAAGAAATGTGGCTCTAAATAAAAAAAAACCTTCTACATATTAATGTTTTCAGCTGTAGTTTTGAGGATGACCTTACTTGCAACAACATATTTTTACAGGGTTTTTTAAATCTCCAATAACTCCTAGCCATATTTTCTTTTAAATGAAAAAAAATTGACAAATAAATAATAAAAAATAAAAATAAAAAATAAAAATGGAAGGCAGGCAGGCAGGCAGGCAGGCAGGCAGGCAGGCAGGCAGGCAGGCAGGAAGGAAGGAAGGAAGGAAGGAAGGAAGGAAGGAAGGAAGGAAGGAAGGAAGGAAGGAAGGAAGGATGCATTTAAGATGATATACAGTATATTGTTTTAGATATTTTAGCAATCCTTTAACACTTGCAAATCCACATTTCTATTGTTATAATGAACTGCTCTTTTGACTGTTATTATAGAAATTATAAATACGAACATTTGAGATGCAAAGAACTTTGAAATAAATACAGCTGGGCAAGTTTGAAATACTTTCCCAAGGCTATGTAAGCAAGAGATTTGTAAAACAGGATGCTAAAATGTTAATAATGCTGAGTAATAAAACAGAAAGCCACAAGCACCAATCATATAATATAGATTCATATACTGTGTAGAACAGTGAAAATTGGAAAATATCACTGCACACACCAAGTGATAGAAATTAAATTTTAATACAGCCAACAAAGCCAGACAGTTTATTTCTTGATGTAAATCTTGCACGTAATGCTTTATTATTTTGTTTTGCTATTTTTCTCCCATTTCTTTCTCTGACCTTTTGCTGAAGAGCCCCGAGATCATTCCAGCTTTTCTTTTGTATGTTTTGGTCTTCTTTTCCTCCTCCTCCTCCTCCTCCTCCTCCTCCTCCTCCTCCACCTCAGTGGTGGGATTCAAATTTTTTTACTACCAGTTCTGTGGGTGTGGTAGGGGAAGGATACTGTAAAATCTCCAGTCAGTGATGGTATTTGCTGGTTCTCCAAACTACTTAAAATTTCCGCTACCGGTTCTCCAGAACTGGTCAGAATCTGCTCTGTTCCACCTAAGATATTCAAAAATGCTATGTTTGCCATCTGGAACAGAGAAGATGGGGACTCCATCTCCAGGTCTCCAGGTTCAGTGGTCTCCAGGTTCAGTGTCTGATTATCCATCAGAGGGTCATAAAATATCAAGATGCCAGGGACCAGCATAGAACTAAAGCCCTGCCTTTCTAAATATCTAACAAAGGGTTTCATTGCTCAGTTGTACCCAGGATCTTAGTGCTTTTTTACCCCTCCCCCCAATATTCCTAATGGATATTCCTATGAAATAGAATTTACTATCATGCTAAAGGTAGCATACTCATTTAAATTGTCTACAACAAGAAAGTAAGCAAATCAAACATATAACAAATAAATCCAGAGATCTCACTTGAGAGACACAAATAACCAGGCTCACATTATCCTTCTTTGAACACATTATGAAAAGATCTATTTCTTTGGACAAGGCATTGATATTGGGAAAGGAGAGGAGGGGTGAGGAGAGGAAGGTGGATGGTCTCAATTTCAGCAACAATGGATGCTTTGTTGGGAGATCTCAAGGACCAAATTAGGGACATCTGGGTATCTGCAAATTTGATTTTTTAAATGTCTCTTAAGACATATACGCAGTCCTATTATTGCTTATACTTGATAGAAAAGTAAGAAAACAGGAGTTATAAAATCTTTTATGAACTTAATTCATAACTTAATTATTTCTATACACTTGAAGCAGTATTATTAAAACATATAAAGCAAAGATATAAAGAATAAAAGAACCCTAACCCAATAAATTATTACTCCCTGATTTTAAACAACTGTAGCATGGTAATCTTAATTTTAACCGTCTTTTTAAGGATGCCTGGGGAAAAAAATAAATATTTATTAAACCCGTGTCTTTTAAGTGAGTGTATACAACTTAGAGTCTACTAGCAGTAGAAAACTCAATTAAATAAATAAACATTCTGATTCAATAAATTAACAATTTTTCAACTATTTCCTCTATAGAACTCAAACAACGAAGGGAAAAAAAACTATTGAAGATGCTATTAAAGTTAATATATGACCCTCTAATATTAACAGATTTGGTATCACTATATTTCCTGCCTTAACATGTTACAAAACATATTTGAAAAAAATGGACATCTAGTTGTAATTTGAACATGTATTTATAGGACAAACGTTCTGGGACCATGTGCATACAATCCAACATGATAGAAAATTATGAAATATCTTATATTACATCCCTGCTTATGTTTGAGTCAATCTCATTTTGGAGATGGTAGGAAATTTTGGGGAGGGGAGGGTTATGGGCAAATAGATGTCTAATCATTTTGATCAGCTTATTCCTGTTTTGAATTATTGCAAAATGAATTTGTTTACCTAAAATTGCAAAATAGCATTGCGTTTGATTAAAACCTTCCTTGATTCACCAATGGCTTCATATACATTGGCAGTATCTAAAAATTCCTGAATTATCAGTACTGAAATAATGAAATGTTCTAGCATTGAAATTCTAAAATTACAATATTTTATAAACAATGAAGGAAAAGTAGCTTAAGTGGGAGAAGAACTCTAGAATGAAGATGTCCATGGAGATTCTTAATCATCCAGCTCATGGATGGAAAAACACCTTTGGGTCTAGAACAGGGATGTAAAACTGGCAGCCCATGGGCTGGATGCATCACATGCAGGCCACGCCCACCCCAGCTCTGTGAAGGTGAAAAAATGTGACAATACATCACATGATGGCAATGTGATACAGCGAGTTTAGACACCCATGGTCTAGAATAAATAGTTGGAATATCCTGGTAACTAGGACTATTGCCCAGAGATGAAGAAAGTAAAAATGGAATCATAAAAGCTCCTCCCTCCTTTTACACCTATCACAACATCTGAAAAATGATGGTACTCCGATTGTACAATTGCACTCACCATATCTTCTTTATTTATCGCTCTGTGTGGACATTCTTGCTGGTAATTGATTAATGCCTACCAGTCCTAAAAATATTAAGTTTCTTATAATTGTACATGGAGAAAATCAATGCTTTCTAGGAGTAAAAAATGACTTGATGGCACATAATCATTTGTTAATCAATATTTGTAAGAATAATTCACTGCAGAGAAAGTTTCAAAAAACTTGTTTTAAATGTGTTATGTTCAAGATGTAAAACAGAGACCGGATACCGACTTAAACGATATGGGTTGTCCTATGTCTACTCCAATTTGGTTTCCTATCCATAAGTTTGCTAATACATGTTGTAAAGATCTGGACAATATTCATAAGCCCTTTAGAAAACATTTCTTTAGAGTCCATCTTAAAAACAAAAGTGTTAAAAATGGATGCTAATGTGTCACATTTCCCCTTCGGTACTCTTCTGAGAAGTAGAAGCAGAAGTTTTGCTTCTATGATATTAAAACAAACATGAACATAAGATCAAAATGTTTCTTTATCCTTGTGGCTAAACAAAGATGTTAATTTAAGGCATCAGAATACTTACTTATTTACCTCAAAATGCAAGGCCGACAAAGAAACTCTGACTTGAAGTCTAATGTATAACTGTGAAGAAGACCAGTTCTTTTTTTGTTTCTTGCTTTCAGTGGCAACTGCAAACACTACAAATATAGAATAATTATTCCAATGTGCATTATTTACACAGTGAAGTTCATGAAGTTCCTTTGGTTTAATGGCATGCATAGCAACAGAAGTATGCAGAATGAAGATGATATTATAGATAGAAAAAAACATTGTTCAATTCAAGTCTGGTTGATAAATTAACTGTTGGTCAGATTATTTATTTATTTATTTATTTATTTTATTTATTTATTTATTCGATTTATATACCGCCCCCTCTCCCCAAAGGGACTCGGGGCGGTGAACAGCCAATAAAATATATGTACCGGACACATATAAAGCATACAACATGATAATATTAAAATTTAAAAAATTGAATATAGTATGGCTCTAATTAAAAATATAAACAAGAGTTAAAAGAAATTAAAACCAGGTTAAAATTTAAAAGACCCCTAGGCCAGTCCAGCCTGGCAAAATAGGTGAGTTTTAAGTAACCGATGGAAGGCCATGAGATCAGGGGCGGCCCTTACCTCCGGGGGTAATTCATTCCAGAGAGGAGGTGCTCCCAATGAGAAGGCCCATGCCCTCGGGGTTGCCAGCCGTCCAGCCGGCGGCACCCTGAGGAGACCGACTCTATGGGAGCATACCTGTCGGTACCAGCCAGCGCATCCCGATCCAGAAAGGGCCGCAACTGGTAGATCCTATGGACCTGGCCAAAAGCCCCCCTGGTGACAGCCACCACGTGGTCTTCTAATGACAGCCGCACATCCAGGAGGACACCCAGATTGCTGGCTCTCTCTGTGGGGGCAAGAATTCACCCCCCCCCCCACAGCCAGCGATGGAACCAGCTGGCTGTACCGGGGTGCCAGGAAGCACAGCCACTCAGTCTTAGATGGGTTGAGCTGAAGCCTGTTCCGCCCCATCCAACACCGCACAGCCTCCAGGCACTGGGTCATCACTTCGACGGCTTCATCGGGGTGGCCCGGGGTAGAAATGTACAGCTGAGTATCATCAGCGTACTGATGAAACTCTACCCCAAAGCCACGGATGACCTCACCTAGCGGCTTCATATAAAGGTTGAACAGAAGGGGTGAGAGCACCGACCCCTGAGGCACCCCGCAAACCAGGGTCCTTGGGCCGACCTCTGCCCCCCTGCCAACACAAATTGCGAGCGGTCAGAGAGGAAGGAGGAGAACCACCGCATAACGGTGCCTCCCACTCCCAACCCCTCCAGCCGCTACAATAGGATACTGTGGTCAACAGTATCAAAAGCCGCCAGGAGATCTAAGAGGACCAGGACCGAGGAATAACCTCTGTCACGGGCCCTCCAGAGATCATCCACCAATGCGACCAACGCCGTCTCTGTGCTGTGCCCAGGCCTGAAGCCCGATTGGCGTGGATCCAAATAGACAGCTTCATCCAGGTGCTGGGGAAACTGTTGTGCCACCACACTCTCAACAACCTTCGCCATGAAACGAAGGTTGGAGACGGGACGATAATTAGATAACAGAGTTGGGTCCAGGGACGGTTTCTTGAGGAGGGGTCTCACCACCGCCTCTTTCAAGGCGGGGGATAGATATCCCTCCCTCAAGGAGCGTTAATAATACCCTGAAACCAACCTCATGTCACCTCCCGGGTGGCCAACACCAGCCAGGAGGGACACGGGTCCAATAAACATGTGGTCGCATTCAGTCCCCGCAGCAACCTGTCCACGTCTTCGGGGGTCACAGGATCAAACTCATCCCAAATGACTGTTTCAAGTTCCGCCCCCGATCCCCCACCCAGAGCCGCCCATTCAGAGTCCAACCCATCCCGGATCCGAGCAATTTTATCCACCAGGAACTTTGAAAAATCCTCAGCCTGTCCCTGCAAGGGGTCCTCCCGCGCTCCCCCTTCCAAGAGGGAGCGGGTCACTCTAAACAGGGCGGCCGGGCGGTTTCCTGCGGACGCAATAAGGGCGGAAAAGTAAAGATGCCTTGCCACCCTTATCGCCACTAAATAGGTCTTGATATAAGACCGTAAAAGTGTTCGGTTGGGTCCGGAGCGAGTAGTCCTCCAAATACACTCCAGGCATCTTTTCCGGCGCTTCATCTCCCTCAGCTCCCCGGAAAACCAGGGGGCCGAGCGAGAGCGGCGCCAGGTCAGAGGCCGCAAGGGCACGATCCGGTCCAGGGCCCCAGCCACCACCCTTTCCCAGGTGGTGACCAGGTCCCCCACCGAGTCGTGAGTTCGAATGTCGGGATATGGCCCAAGCTCCATCAGGAATCTATCTGGATCCATCAGGCGCCTGGGGCGGTACCAACGTATTTGGTCCGCCTCCCTGCGATGGGGAGGAGCGGCCTGGAAGTCCTGGAAGTCTATTATTGCAGTTTCCAAAATATGCTTGAGTTTCATAACTTTGGAAAAAGTTCAGAGAAGAGCAACTAAGATGATCAAAGGCCTGGAGATTAAACCATATGAAGGGTCTGGCCAATTTAAAGAAAATAAGAATTAGGGGTGACATGATAGCAGTATTTCAGTATTTGGGGGGCTGTCACAAAGAAGAGGGGGTCAAATTATTCTCCAAAGCACCATATGGCAGAAATAATGATTGGAAACTGATCAAAGAGAGAAGCAGCCTGGAATTAAGGAGAAACTTCCTAACAGAGAGAACAATTAACCAGTGGAATGAGTTGCCTTCAGAAATCATAGATGCTCCATCACTGGATAATTTTAAGAAGAGACTGGACAGTCATTTGTCTGAGATTGCATAGGTTCTCCTGCTTGATCAGGGGCTGGACTAGAAGACTTCAAGATCTCTTTCAGCTCTATTCCATTCCATTCTATTCTATCCCCATATTTTAAAAAGACCAAGGCTTATTTTGCTCTGGAACCAGTTAGATTAGGGTTCATCAAACTTGACAGCTTTAAGACTTGTGGGCTTCAACTCCCATAATTCCTCCTCCAATCATGTTAGCTCAAGAATTCTGGGAATTGAAGTCCATAAGTCTTGAACTTGCCAAGTTTGAAGACCCTTGAGTTAAATCATCAACAGAACATGTAGTTTCAATAGAGCTTAGAGCAATAGAGGATAATGAGAAATTTGATCAAAATATTTTCCCAAAATGTAAGTGGTTGTTAGCTTTACCAGATAGACCAGACCAAGCTTCAATTACACAGGATGGCTAAGACTACTTTAATTGAGAGTTATTATCATGACAGAATCTTTCAGTCAGATTGTGCTGCACCTCCATCCCTTCTTATTTATTTATTTATTTAAATTTATATACCATCCTCCTCTCCCAAAGGGACTCGGGGCAGTGAACAGCCAAGATAAAATACACATATAAAAATACATATACAATATTTAAAAATTAAAACAATTAAATACATTGGCCCTTTCAAAAGATTAAAAATAAGGGAATTAAGAAAGTTAAAACCAGATTAAAAGATTTAAAAACCCCTAGGCCAGACCAGCTTGCTGAAATAAATGAGTTTTCAACGCACGGCAGAAGGTCAGGAGATCAGTGATGGTCCTCATCTCCGGGGGTAATTCATTCCAGAGAGAGGGTGCCCGCAATGAGAAGGCCCGCATCCTCGGGGTCACTGATGTCCAGCCGGCAGCATCCCGAGGAGGCCGACTCCATGGGAGCATATCGGTTGGCGGGAGGCCAATAATGGCAGGAGGCGGTCTCGCAAATATCCTGGTCCCAAGCCATGGAGCGCTTTAAAGATGATAACTAAGACCTTGAAGCGCACCCGGAGGGCCACCAGGACCAATGCAGCTTTTGCAGAAGTGGCGTAACACGGGAGCCCCGAGGAGCCCCCAACACCACCCTCGCAGCCGCATTCTGCACCAGCTGGAGCCTCCGGATGCTCTTCAAAGGAAGCCCCATGTAGAGAGCATTGGCATAGTCTAGGCGGGAGGTTACAATGGCGGAAGTGACCGTGCGAAGTGCATCCTGATCCAGAAAGGTAGATCTACCGCAACTGGTAGATCTTATGGACCTGGCCAAAAGCCCCCCTGGCGACGGCCGCCACGTGGTCTTCCAATGACAGCCGCACATCCAGGAGGACACCCAGATTGCGGGCCCTCTCTGTGGGGGCAAGAATTTCCCCCCCCCCCCACAGCCAGCGATGGAATCAGCTGGCTGTACCGGGGTGCCGGGAAGCACAGTCACTCAGTCTTAGATGGGTTGAGCTGAAGCCTGTTCCGCCCCATCCAACAGTGCACGGCCTCCAGGTACCGGGTCATCACTTCGACAGCTTCATCGGGGTGGCCCGGGGTAGACATGTACAGCTGAGTATCATCAGCGTACTGATGGAACTCTACCCCAAAGCCACGGATGATCTCATCCAGCGGCTTCATATAAATGTTGAACAGAAGGGGTGAGAGCACCAACCCGAGGCACTCCGCAAACCAGGGGCCTCGGGGCCGACCTCTGCCCTCCTGCCAACACGAATTGCAAACGGTCAGAGAGGAAGGAGGAGAACCACTGCATAACAGTGCCTCCCACTCCCAACCCCCCCAGCTGCTGCAATAAGATACTGTGGTCGACAGTATCGAAAGCCGCCGAGAGATCTAATAGGACCAGGACAGAGGAATAACCTCTGTTACGGGCCCTCCAGAGATCATCCACCAATGCGACCAATGCTATCTCCGTGCTGTGCCTGGGCCTGAAGCTCGATTGGCGTGGATCCAGCATCTAGGTGCTGGGGAAACTGTCGTGCCACCACACTCTCAACAACCTTCACCACAAAACGAAGGTTGGAGATGGGACGATAATTAGATAACAAAGTTGGGTCCAGGGACGGTTTCTTGAGGAGGGGTCTCACCACCGCCTCTTTCAAGGCGGGGGGTAGATATCCCTCACTCAAGGAGGTGTTAATAATACCCTGAAACCAACCTCGTGTCACCTCCCGGGTGGCCAACACCAGCCAGGAGGGACACGGGTCCAATAAACATGTGGTCACATTCAGTCCCCGCAGCAACCTCTCCACGTCTTCGGGGGTCACAGGATCAAACTCCTCCCAAATGACTGCCCCAAATTCCGCCCCTGACCCCCCACCCAGAGTTGCCCATTCAGAGTCCAACCCATCCCGGATCCGAGTGATTTTATCCAGCAGGAAATTCGAAAAGTCCTCAGCCCGTCCCTGCAAAGGGTCCTCCCACGCTCCCCCTTCCAGGAGGAAGTGGGTTACTCTAAACAGGGCGGCCGGGCGGTTTCCTGTGGACGCAATAAGTGTGGAAAAGTAAGAATGCTTTGCCACCCTTATCGCCACTAAATAGGTCTTAATATAAGACCGTAATAGTGTTTGGTTGGGTCCAGAGCGAGTAGTCCTCCAAATACTCTCCAGGCGTCTTTTCCGGCGCGTCATCTCCCTCAGCTCCTCGGTGAACCAAGAGGCTGAGTGAGAGCGGTGCCAGATCAGAGGCCACAAGGGCACGACTCGGTCCAGGGCCCTAGCTGCCATCCTATCCCAGGTAGCAACCAGGTCCTCAACCGAGTCATGTGCTCGAACGTCGGGACATGGCCCAAGCTCCATTAGGAACCTATCTGGATTCATCAGGTGCTTGGGGCGGTACCAACGTATTTGGTCCGCTTCCCTGTGATGTAGGGGAGTGGCCTGGAAGTCCAGCCTAAGGACCGAATTATCTGACCATGACAAGGGTTCAACAAAAACGTCCCCAACACCAAGATCATCCTGCCACTGTCCAGAGACAAAAACCAGATCCAGGATGTGACCCCCAATGTGAGTGAGCTCCCTAATTAATTGGGTCAGGCCCAAGGCTGTCATGGAAGCCAAGAACTCCTGAGCAATCCCTGAGGCCCCGCCAGCCGAAGGCAGGTTGAAATCCCCCATGACCATCAGCCTGAGAGTCTCAACCGCCAGGCCAGCTATGACCTCGAGGAGCTCAGGCAGAGGCGATGTCACATAGCAGGGAGCCAGGTATGTGATCAATAGGCCCATCTGAACCCCGGAACCACACTTTACAAAAAGGGACTCACATCCGATCGTCTGAGGAACAGTGGATTCCCTAGGACCCAGATCCTCCCGAATAATCACCGCAACCCCCCCCTCCCCTCCCCTGGGCCCTCGGCTGATGAAAGACCCGAAACCTGGCTGGGCACATCTCCACCAGAGGGACACCCCCCTCTTGTCCCAACCAGGTCTCGGTAATGCCAGCCAGGTCCACACACCCCTCCGTAACAAGATTGTAAAAAAGGGGGGCTTTATTCACTATGGACCTGGCATTGCATAACATCAGCCAGAGGCCCGGGGCCCGATCATTCAAACAACTCAGGGAGCGAGACATGACCTGGGGGCCGGAGCACACCATCGCTTGTAAACAGCGGGGGTGAGCTACCATAACTTGATAAGGCCCCCTGTCAATGCTATACCTGCCTCTCCCACCAATCATAGAGATGGCCCTTTCCTCCCCCTCCCTAGAAAAAACCCCCATCCTCAATCCGACCATCCTCGGTCCCACAACCCTCCAACTGTGCGTGAACTCCAGTCTGGCCTTTTTTTCAGAAGGGTTGTCCCCAAACCCTGTCTGACCACCCTCCCTAACCCCTTTAAGAATTTGGAAATAAATAAACATAATTGGGCATGTTTCCCTTGAATGTGCTACCTCTCCGGATTCCAAGGTCCGTCACTGAGGTATGCCACAGAAAGGTTGGGGGGTTGCCTCAAGGAAAGGGGGACATTCCTGAATGCCCTCAAGTCTGCTGCTGAGTATACAATCAGGCCGGCCACACGGTGTCCAGCAGATGCAGTTGTTAATAATTGAAGTCGAGATTGAAGAGGAGAGGGGCCAGTTCGAGGCTGACCCCTCCAGATATCCTGGTTAACAAATCGTAATCCCTGTCCTCGACATCGTCGCCAGCATTGATAAAAACAAGATTGGGAAGGCAACATGTTCACTCCAGTTGATGATGTCGCCAACACTGGAGTTCTGATCTTAGTCACCAGGGCCGGCGGCGTCCTCACATTAGGCACCCCCACCGCTGGGCCAGACTGAACCAAGCCAGGCCACTGCCCGAGGTCTTCGGGCCACCGTCACTGTCTCCACCCCCGGCAGGGCCACACCAGCCAAGGACACCACTGCCACTCGGGATCCTGCCACTGGAGCAGTCGTTCTCTCAGAACCCAGACCCACCAGATGATGCCAAGGCCATCGAGAACCCGCTCCTGGCCATCTCCACATTGTTGGAACTCCTGGCAGGGCTGGCCAAGCCCGGGGCAACAGCCCCAAAGCCGGCCACTCCAAAAGGTCGGGCAAACCCATCGGTGTTGGCTCCGACCCTCCATGCTATTGCCATTGCCATTGCCACTGCAAACCCAGCCCGCAAAACCAGGGCCCAGGCCGCAGGGCCAGTCAAGGTTGGATCCAGGCCTACAAATAGCCATCAAGTCGCTCCCAATCTCCAGATCCTTGAATGCCAGCGCTGGAAACGCCAGAGCACTGAACGCCAGCACTGAAAACGCCGGCTCTGCCCAGCCGGGCGGCAGCCTCGTCAGCGCCGAAGCACCAGCCGAAACACCGGCCCAAGCCATCTTCGCTCAGAGAATCGAGGCGTGGTGAAGAAGGACAAAGTAGGCTGGCAGGAACTTATATCTATGTGAATTATGTAGGCATTTGTCTAAGTGACTTGTGCACATTTTCTGATTGTTTGAGGCTTGAGCTACATTTTCTCCTCATCAGTTTGGTAATGAATGTGGTCATCTCTGTCAAGGTCATCTTCCCTACTCTCTAAATTGGCATAATTCTTCAAAGCTTAACAAGGATTTGATGTAGAAAACAACAATACTGCAGTTCTCCTGTGGAACATGGATTACAGGACTGTGGGGTTTTCATATTAAACTTTTATCCTAGCTCACTGAGGCAGGCAATGACATGGAGCAGAGCTAGAGATTAGGAACTTCCTGAGACTACAAGTTGTCAACACATTGCCACATGAACTGATATGTTCTCCTTCACCAGAGATCTTGAAACAGAGATAGCAACAGCACTTAGATTTATATACCGCTTCATAGTGCTTTACAGCCCTCTCTATAGTAAGTGGTTTACAGAATCAGCATATTGCCCCTAACAATCTGACTCCTCATTTTATCGACCTCGGAAGGATGGAAAGCTGAGTCAACCTTCAAACGATCAGAATCAGGGGTGGGATTCTCCCTGTTTGGACTGGTTCAGGAGAACCCCTAGCTCCAAACCAGTTCACTATGTGGGCCCGCCTGCCCGCCCCTGCGCTGTACTCACCTATATCCACTCAGCTGATTCGCATGGCAGAACGGATTGCCATGCCTTAGCTGTGTTACTTCCCCAAAGTAATATCAAAGGTAAGTAATTTTGAAAGGTGCTCAAAGCATGCAATTAGTGAACTGGTTGTTACACCGGCAGCATCCAACCACTGGTCAGGATCGAACTCCTGGCAGCGGACAGAGTTAGTCTGAATACTGCATTCTAACCAATGCACCACCACAACTCTTATCAAAATATCTTAAAATTGGAGCATCTAAACAATTCTACCGTGTTATATTTAATTAAAAAGTAATCTGGAAGAACTCTGTTTTAACTTACTTCAGTCTCATGGAGGTAACTATTATACAAGGAATCTATAACAGGAGAAAAAACTTCTCTCTGGTCCCTCTGATCTCCACCAGAGCATCCTTCTTGCATCATGAAGAAAACAATTTGGTGGATGAGAATGGTATAGCCAATACTGAGTTGATTTTCACAGCCGAAGGAGCCAGCCAGCTTCATCTGATTCAGTGGAGTAGTATTTTATTTATTTTATTTATTTCTGAGTTTTATATACCGCCCTTCTCCCGAAGGACTCAGGGCGGTGAACAGCCAACTAAAATACAAGTAAACAAAGTATAAATTATTTAAAAAAGAATTAAACACTAGACTGTCCCAAATCTAAAAAACCCAATTAAAATCAATAAAACATCATACCCCGTCCCAAGTAATCTAAAAACCCCATTTAAAATCCCATTAGTCAGCTCAGGCCGGCCTGCTCAAAGAGCCAGGTCTTCAGGTCACGTCTGAAGGCCCTCAGGTCACTGGTCGTTCGTAATCCAGGGGGCATCCCATTCCAAAGGGCGGGTGCCCCCACAGAGAAGGCCCTATTCCTTGGGGTCACCAGACGACACATAGAAGGCGTCGGGACCCGGAGGAGACCCTCTCTGTGGGAGCGCACCGGTCGGTGGGAGACTACTGGCAGAATGCGGTCTTATAAGTATCCTGGTCCAATGCCATGGAGCGCTTTAAAGACCAAAACCAGTACTTTAAAGCGAACCCGGAAGGCCACTGGCAACCAATGCAGCTCGCGCAGGAGGGGCGTCACGTGGGAGTATCTCGACGCCCCCGTAACCACCCGCGCGGCTGCATTTTGTACCAGTTGAAGCCTCCGGGTGCTCCCCGCAGAGAGCCCCATGTAGAGGGAATTACAGTAGTCCAGACGGGAGGTGACCAGGGCATGAGTGACTGTGCGTAAGGCGTCCCGATCAAGAAAGGGCCGCATCTGGCGTATCAGGCGAACCTGATAAAAAGCCCCCCTGGAGACGGCCGTAATATGATCTTCCAAAGACAGCCGTACATCCAGGAGGACACCAAGATTGCGGGCCCCTTCTGTGGGGGTCAAGATCTCATCCCCAATAGCCAGCGACGGAGTCAGCTGACTATATCGGGCCGCCGGAAACCACAGCCACTCGGTCTTGGAAGAGTTGAGTCGAAGCCTGTTCTCGCCCATCCAGTTCCGCACAGCCTCCAGGCAACGGGCCATAACCTCCACAGCATCGTTGGGGTGGCTTGGGGTGGAGATGTAAAGCTGAGTGTCATCAGCATAAAGATGGCATTTCACCCCAAAACCACGGATGATCTCTCCCAGCGGCTTCACATAGATGTTGAACAGAAGAGGGGAGAGGACCGACCCCTGAGGCACCCCACACATGAGGGGCCTAGGGGTGGACCTCTCCCCCCCCGTCAACACCAATTGCGAGCGGTCCGAGAGGAAGGATGAGAACCACCGCAAGACGGTGCCCCCAATTCCCAACCCCTCCAACCGCCGCAATAGGATACTATGGTCGATAGTATCAAAAGCCGCTGACAGATCTAAGAGGACCAGGACAGAGGAATAACCTCTGTCACGGGCCCTCCAGAGATCATCTACCAACGCGACCAATGCTGTTTCGGTACTGTGCCCGGGCCTGAAGCCCGATTGGAACGGATCTAAATAGGATGCTTCCTCCAGATACTGAGGGAGCTGACGCACCACCACACTCTCAACAACCTTCGCCACAAAGGGAAGGTTGGAGACAGGACGATAGTTATTCAAAAGAGCCGGGTCCAGGGAAGGCTTCTTGAGGAGGGGCCGCACCACCGCCATTTTCAGGGCGGTCGGAAGTGCCCCCTCCGTCAACGAAGCGTTGACAATCCCCTGGAGCCAGCCTCGTGTCACCTCTCTGGAGGTAGAAACCAACCAGGAAGGGCACGGGTCCAATAAACATGTGGTGGCATTCAGCCTCCCCAGAAGTCTGTCCACACCCTCGGCGGTCACAGGATCGAACTCTTCCCAGATAACCATCTCAAGACCTGCCCCGGACACCTCCCCCGGGACCACCCAACTGGAGTCCAGCCCATCCCGAATCTGGGCGATTTTATCATGCAGAAATCAGGAAAACTCTTCTGCCTTACCCTGCAAGAGGTCCTCCCGCGCTCTCGGCTCAAGCAGGGAGCGGGTCACTCTAAACAGGGCAGCAGGCCGATTTTCTGCAGACGCAATAAGGGCGGAGAAGTGTGAACGCCTCGCCGCCCTTATTGCCACTAGGTAGGTCCTAATATAGGACCTCACCTGTGTCCGGTCAGACTCAGCACGACTGGCCCTCCAGATGCCCTCCAGACGTCTTTTCCGGCATTTCATCCCCCTCAGCTCCCCCGTGAACCACGGAGCCAGGTGGGATCTATGCCGAGTCAGAGGTCGCAAAGGCACAACTCGGTCCAGAGCCTCAGCGGCCAACCTATCCCAGGTGGCCACCAAGTCTGTGGCCGAGTTATGAGCCAGAGTTTCAGGAAATGGCCCAAGCTCCATCTGGAACCATTCCGGATCCATCAGGCGCCTGGGATGGGGGGTGGCGGCACCGAAGTCCAGTCTAAGAAGAGAATGATCGGACCATGACAAGGGTTTTATAACTAGGTCTCCAACACGATCATTCAACCACTGACCAGAGGCGAAAATCAGGTCCAGTGTGTGTCCCCCCGTGTGAGTGGGGTCAGAAACTAATTGGGTCAGATCCATGGCCGTCATGGAAGCCAGGAACTCCTGGGCCACCCCAGAGGTTTCCCCGAGCGAAGGCAGGTTGAAATCACCCATGACTAAAAGCCTGGGGGTTTCAACCGCCAGCCCGGCTATCACCTCGAGGAGCCCGGGCAGGGCCGATGACACGTGGCAGGGAGCCAGGTACATTATCAACAGGCCCATCTGAACCCCCCGACCCCACTTCACAAAGAGAGACTCACAACCAGCCGTCTGAGGAACAGTGGCCTCCCTAGGACAAAGGACTTCTCTAATAATCGCCGCCACCCCACCACCCCTTCCCTGAGACCTCGGTCGATGGAATGCTTGGAAACCTGGTGGGCATATCTCTACCAGAGGGACACCGCCCTCTGGGCCCAACCAGGTTTCGGTGACCCCTGCCAGGTCCGCACCCTCCTCCTGAATGAGATCGCAAATCAGGGGGGCCTTGTTAACGACGGACCTGGCATTACATAACATCAGCCGGGTACTCAGGGCCTGAGACTCTGCACAACCAGGCCTGCCAGACGGGTCGGGAGGGTCGGAGCGCGCCACCGCTTGGAGACAGCGGGCACGCGATCCCCTAACTTGATATGGCCCTCTACCCCCGTCATATCTGCCCCTCCCACTTATGGTGCCAATGAAACCCACCCCTTGTGTTTGCCCCCACGACTCATGACCCTCTGGGTTCCCCCAGACGTGCACTCCAGCCTGGCTGACTCCAAATCCCCCCGGGTTATCCCCCAAACCCGGACCGGGTACCCTCCCTAACCCCAATAAATTTCCATCCCACAACCCTCTCTTCGTCGCCCTCCCTAACCTCGATAAAACCCCGAATAAAAATCTAAAAAGTTTAAAACCCCCTCTAAAAATCCTTTTTTGATGGCCATGAACAATATATTCAACCTTCAAAATGCTCAAAGACCCTAGCTCCAGGAAAGCACAGTTTCAAGAAATCATAAAAGACAGTGAATAGATCAGATAGAACATTCCCAGATGAATATTGACAGAGTCTTGTCGGCTTTGGAAGCCATATTGAGATTTGATGCTCCCACAAGCTTGAGAAAGTGGCGGGATTCAATTGAGTAGCTCTAAGTAGACAAAATAAAATTCTTTTGTTGGTTCAAGATCATTGAGTACGGCGCAGAATGAAATAAGGATCTTACTTTAGGATGGAGCATGATTGGGCCATGTGGGGGATGGATTTGTAGTTTTGAATATTGCAAGGAAGCCCCAAAACTTTCAGATTCGGGATTCCACAGATGTGCCAGTTTACTATCTAAATAAAGGTACCTTTGAGATATGTCTGTCTCGGAGTTATTGATTGGAATGGAGATTTGCTGGTATGCTAACAAGTCCACTGCAACCACCACCATCCTTCATCCAGAATCAGCTTATCCCTTATGAAAAACTCAAAGAAGCAATCCCACTACAGGGAGATCAAAGGGACCAGGGAGAAGTTGCTTCCCTGTTGTAGATCTCAGGTGGAATTAGTTTTCTCCATGAGACTGAAACAAGTTAAAACAGGGCTCATTACTTTTTAATTAGCAAATATAATACAGTAGAATTGTTTAGATGATCCAATTTCAAGATACTTTGATGTTTATTATTCTTTATTGTATTATGGTTGTTTTTCTTATAAAGTGGTAAAAGTCAGACGGATCTGAAGTTTAGAAGCTAGGGAAAATATTTTAAATACTGAGGCCCTCAGAAATGGAAGAAAACTAATTTTCCAGCTTTTTGACCTTTGGTACTAATCATTATTATAAACGTATTAATGAAAATGCTTGCTGATGCAATACACACACTGAATAATATCTCTTAATATAATTTGAAAAGATTTTATTCATTTTGCTAAAAATTAAGAAACGTTTTCCCTCAGTTGATGACATTATTTTTCCCCCAAATGAGATGAATGATTACTATAAAGAGGAAGATTTAAAGAAAATGCTGGAAACTAATTTTGTATTATGGTACATATTTTTTTTCCTTAATTATTGGAGACCCAAAGGTTATTTTTAATTTGTTAATCATTAACAGGGTTATTTTAATGTTTATATAAGCAAATTGATCTCAGATCCTACTAAGGATGATAAAAATGTGCATACATTTATTTCAGAAATAATGGATTGACTCATTCCTTCCAAGTAAATACTGTAGGAATTGTATTATTTCATTCAGGGTTTGATTCATAAACTGGATTCCCAGAAGGGAGGGTTTGTATTGCAGAGGGCAAAGAGACAGTGAAGCACAGAATGTTTGGTTGAGAGTTAAAATGGCTCCTCCCTAAAAAATCCCAGAGCATTTCTATTGCATGACAATTCAAATAGTTGCTTTAGTTTGGCAGGATTCTGTCTATAGGTGAGGACCAAGAAAGGAAGCTGCTCAGAAGTAAGTCCACATGTCTTTCATACTTTTTTTTTTGGGGGGGGGGGGGGGGGGGACACAGGAGGTCGACAACTACCCATAACTTTGGAATGGTTTGATTAACATGTGATATTAGGTAAAATGGTAGATGCTGTAAAAACAGATTAAACCACGCTTTTTGTAATGTTAAATATCCATCTTATACTTGATATCATCCCTCCAAAATTTCTGACAGTGAACAACTAAGGAAGGTGAATTTCTAGAAATATTCTTTTTTTAAAAATCTGACAATGTTTCATTAAAGTAAAAATAAAAATTCCTCACCTGCAGGCAAGCATATCATAAATATTAATATAGCTTCTTGAATAAATAGAGAACAGGGAAATTGAATATCTGCAGGGTAAAAAATACCAACATTATCACATAAATGTCTTGCAGTTTCATTGTCTGGCATATAAAGAACATTTGTGATACTCTTTAATCCTGACCAACAGAAACATTTATGTTATTGTTCTTTTGCATCTCTAGCTCTTCTTTAATTAACAAAAACATTGCTAAGATACTTAAAAAATCAATAAATGTTATTATATAAATATTGTTAGGCTCCATAATATTTTAAACAAATGTTATATATAGAAATTATAAGGGTTATTTTTAATTTTTAAAAAACATTGCACAAGCAAATTTTTAGGTGGTTCCTGACTTATGACCATAACTCAGCCTAGTATAATGGTTGTAAATCAGGGGTGTCAAACTCAAGGCCCACAGGCCAAATCTGCCTCATCGGGTGCTCAGATCTGGCCCGCTGGGCCACCCTGAAAATAGTGAAGGCCTGGCCCGTGGTGCCTCTGCCAGTGAAATCGGAGCTCGGGAGCACCACACATGGCCCTCCCAAGCTCCATTTTCATTGGCAGAGGGTTGCAGGAAGCTTTTGCATCTGAAAATGGAGCTTGGGAGCCAGAGCGCTGGGGCCACCACAGCCGCCCCCGACATGAGTGATGTCGAGCTGGCCATGTCCACTCTGGCCCCCTGAGATCAAAGACAACCCTGATGCAACCCTCAATGAAATCGAGTTTGACACCCCTGTTGTAAATCATTATAGTCATAAGTCAAGGATTCATGTAAGGTAACCCATTTTTTTTACATTTTTATGGTAAATGTTAAGCAAATGTCATGGTTGTTAAACAAATGTTGTTAAGTGAACACTGCAGTCATTAAGCAATTTTTTTTTTGTCCAGTGGTTTTTGTTGTTGTTGGAAAATAGAAGTAAATCCTGGAAGCTGGCAAAAAAGTTGCATATCTGCACATTAACACCAGACAAACAACCAAGCAATAAACAATACCTTAATAATTAAGGAACTACCAACTCAGACAAACAATCAGGCAATAAACAATAAACAGCCTAATCAAGGAATTACCGATAAGAAAACCACACATTCCCACCAACTCTAGCAGAACAAGGTACTGTATATAAAGAAAGAACAAAATCCACTGCCTTCTAATGGTGAAGATATTACCTAGCTGGGTAATAAAACATATGCAAGAAAACAATTACACTTAGGGACCACCAAGAGTTCCTCATTTCTCCCAGGTGCTAAACTAGTTTGGTTTTCCTTAATTTTTTGAATGCATCAAAATCTGACCAGGTGATGATACAATACAACAAAAGACGTGTTAAAGATTTGCCTTTAGTTGTTTTTATACATCAAATAAATAAAATGCACCAGTTTCTGAAATGACCTAAATGGTTGCAACCAATTTTGTTTATTTATTCAAATTTGTCTGCCCGTCTCACAGGTGACTCTGGGCAACTAACTCTTAAAACTGAATATAAACACTAATTTAAAACAAATAAATAATCAATATTAGTATTAGTAAAACAAAGATTGTGAGAGAGTTAATTAAGATGTCACACATGTGCAATGGATATGTGAGTTGTCTGCTGTTAGGAGATCCCCAGGTCTGACTATCTATCTATCGATCAATCGATCTACGTACCTACCTACTTATAATCTATTGATAGACATATAGATAGACAAATAGATAGATAGATAGATAGATAGATAGATAGATAGATAGATAGATAGATAGATAGATAGATAGATAGATGACTTTCTGAAAGGCCAAATGATTTGGGCTAATCTCATTTCAGAGGGATGATGTTCCAGAGGATGGGCACTAAAGCAGAAAGCCTTTGATAACCAGGTCTGTCCACTTCTTTAGGCCCAACAAGTTCAAACTCTTCCCAGATAACTGGACTAGACTGTGCCTCAAGCATCTCCATGGGACCTGCACCAAGTCTAATTGGAGTCTAATTGGGAACAAATCCAAGCATTTTGTCTGACAGATGCTGTAAAAATTCTTCTGTGTGGTTTTATAGGAAAGAGTAGGTCCCAATACTAATGTCTTCAAGCAATCGTAATGATTTCACAACTTTAAATGGCACCCAAACTGCATCCAAATAACATCCAAACAGTCATGTAGAGGCTAAGATTATACCACTTTATCTTTGTTGCCATCTTGATAGGTTTTACACAGTCTATGAAAATATCACTTTCCCTGATGTATTCAAGAGTTTATTGTTGTTCCCACTTTACTGATTAGCCAATGAGGTCCAGGATGAATGGTTTATCGATAGACCTAACATTAACACTTATATCTCTGATCTCTCACTGTCTCTTTTTCCCTTACATTACAAATTCTGCCAATGGTAGTGAATCCTGAAATAAATGAATTCAGTACATTATCTCTAACTGAAGGAAGGAAGAGAGACATCCACGAAGATATGGAAGATAGGCAGTTTTGTGTTTAATGTGCCAGAAAATTTAAGCTATAGTCACGCATGTAAATAAGTATGCAAATGTAACCCTATGATTCTGCCAAGGTCGACAAAACCTAAGGCTATTTCTGCTGAGTAAGTGTCTAATCACTCAACATGAAATGTGGCTCCACTAAGATAAGGCAGATCTGGAAACCTGCCATTTTGTTTCAGATTTATTTCCTGCGTAATCTTATTCTGAACTCCTGGGAATTCCAAATCAAATTTATTAATTTGGCAAAGTTTTCCCCCCAAATCTCTTAAAGATTAATTTATTCTCTTCCTTTCTCATTATTAATATATGCCTGCATTTCTCAAATTGGAAGCAGGGACACTATTATGTTGTTCAGTCTTCTCAATAACATAATATCCTGTCTTCTCAAGGAGGAGAATTGTGTAAGTTCCAGGGAAGACGAATAACTTCAGCAACATCCAATCATATGTGTTTCAACTATTTCAATCCAGAAAATCAGATTTATATAAGATTAATCTGGACATTTTGTATTACATCTGTTTTTTTTTTATTATATCGGCTTTAAAACTGCAAAATAAATTAGAATTATAATATGAAATCATTCTTTATTTATTTACTCAACTTCTATACAGCTTAAAGTTCTAAAATTCTAAAATAATTCAAACAATTTAAAAGACATTAAGATAATAAAAACACCCATCTGTTCTCCTCATTGTGGGTATCCTTGGACTAGCCTAATACACGATAACTTGATATAGTTGGTATAGATCTTTGTTTTGGGGAAAATAAATGTCATTATAAAACATTGTAAAACATATTTAACAAACCCCTGGTTTCAATGGTATGTAACTGACAACAAATGGTCATTTAGTATTCTGCCAAGGAGATTTAGTGTTTATAGCAAATAACTATTTACAACATTTTTAAAAAATAACTCTGTACAGAAACATCAATTGATGAATAATCCTACTGCAGTCTCTCTCTCTCTCTCTCTCTCTCCCCGTATGTGACCCACGAACTTCTTGCAAAATTACTTCCTTAAAATAAAAAAGCCAAATCAATTCATTAGAACAAGAAGATATAACCTTGTCAATTTAAGCTATTAGATTTGTTAGAGTGCTGAAGACTTCTGGACATTGTTAAAGATTCAGTTAAATTGCTGCTTGCAGTTTGTAAGCAAATATGGAAAATACCAGTGGCCAAGATCTGGAAAATAACACTTTCTATTCAGTAGAAAAGCAGTACTTAAAAATTACAAGTTCCCAAAGAACTACATTCTTCTCATGTGATAATGCTCAAACATTTAAAAATTGGATTTTAACTGTACTTGGACCAAGAATTGCCAGATGCATAAAATGTACATATACAGAAATGACAGTATTTCCTGATATTGAATCACTAGCATCCATAATGAAAAAGACAAGGCATTCAAAAATGGTTTCTTATTATACAAAAGCTTTTGATTGTATATAAAAAAACTATGGATAGCCTAGCCTTCAAAATGTGTGGCGTTCGGACACACGACCCGGTTGAGGATCTGGTCGCCACCTGGGATAGGGTGGTGCCCTTGATCAGGTCGTGCCCTTGCGGCCTCTGACCCGATGCTGATCCCAATTGGCTCCCTGGTTTTCCGAGGAGCTGAGGGAGATGAAGCGCCGGAAAAGACGCCTAGAGAGCGATTGGAGGACCACCCGCTTCGGATCTGACCGAACACTATTGCGGTCCTATATTAGGACCTATTTAGTGGCGATAAGGGCGGCGAAGCATTCTCACTTCTCCGCCCTTATTGTGTCCACGGGGAATCGTCCAGCCGCCCTTTTTAGGGTGACAAACTCTCTCCTAGAGGTGGGAGCACGGGATGAACCTTTATGAGGGCGGGCTGAGGATTTTTCGAATTTTCTCCAGGACAAAAATCACTCAAATCCGAGATGGGTTGGACTCTGACTGGGCAACTCCAGACGGGGGGATGGGGGTGGAGTTCGGTGAGGTTATCTGGGGGGAGCTTGATCCTGTGACCCTCGAGGATGTGGACAGGATGCTGGGTGGGCTTAATGCCACCACATGTTTATTGGATCCATGTCCCTCCTGGCTGGTTTTGGCCGCCCGGGAGGTGTCACGTGGTTGGTTCCAGGGTATTATAAACACTTCCTTGAGTGAGGGGTTCTTGCCTCCTGCCTTGAAAGAGGCGGTGGTGAGACCCCTCCTCAAGAAACCATCTCTGGATCCAACCTTATTGTCTAAATATTGTCCGGTCTCCAACCTTCACTTTATGGCGAAAGCTGTTGAGAGTGTGGTGGCATGACAGCTCCCCCGGCACCTGGAGGAATCATCCTATTTGGATCCACGCCAATCAGGCTTCAGGCCCGGGCACAGCACGGAAACGGCATTGGTCACATTAGTTGATGATCTCTGGAGGGCCCGCGACAGGGGGTTTCCTCTGTCCTGGTCCTATTAGATCTCCCAGCGGCTTTTGATACTGTCAACCACAGTATCCTATTGCGATGGCTGGGGGGGCTGGGAGTGGGAGGCACTGTTTTGCAGTGGTTCTCCTCCTTCCTCTCCGACCACTCGCAATTTGTGTTGGCAGGGGGGCAGAGATCAACCTTGAGGCCTCTGACTTGTGGGGTACCTCAGGGGTCAGTACTCTTGCCCCTCTTGTTTAACATTTATGTGAAGCCGCTGGGTGAGATCGTCCGTGGCTTCAGGGTAGAATTCCATCAGTACGCTGATGATACTCAGTTGTACTTTTCTACCCCGGGCCACCCTGACGAAGCCGTGGAAGTTATGACCCGGTGCCTGGAGGCTGTGCGGGGTTGGATGGGGCAAAACAGGCTTCAGCTCAATCTGACCAAGACAGAGTGGCTGTGTTTTCCAGCACCCCGATACAGCCAGCTCACTCCTTTGCTGGCCGTGGGGGGGGGGGGGGGGGGAAATTCTAGCTCCCATGGAGAGGGCGTGCAACTTGGGTGTCCTCCTGAATGTACGGCTGTCATTAGAAGATCATATAGCAGCCGTCGCCAGGGGGGCTTTTTGTCAGGTCCATAGGATCTACCAGTTGCGGCCCTTTCTGGATCGGGACGCACTTCGCACGGTCACATCCACCCTCGTCATCTCCCGTCTGGATTATGCCAATGCTCTCTACATAGGGCTCCCCTTGAAGAGCACCCGGAGGCTCCAGCTGGTGCAGAATGCGGCTGCGCGGGTGGTCTTGGGGACTCTTCGGAGCTCCCATGTTATACCACTTTTACGCGAGCTGCATTGGCTCCCGGTGGCCTTCCGGGTGTGATTCAAGGTGTTGGTGACCACCTTTAAAGTGCTCCATGGCTTGGGACCTGGGTATTTACGAGACCGCCTGCTGCCACCGTCAGTCTCTCGCCGACCAGTGCGGTCTCATAGAGCAGGCCTCCTCGGGATGCCACCAGTTGGATGGCTGGTGACCCCGAGGGTTCGGGCCTTCTCTTTGGGAGCTCCCTCCCTCTGGAACGAATTGCCCCCAGAGATGAGGACCGTCTCCGACCTATTGACCTTCCGGCACGCACTAAAAACCCACTTATTCCATCTAGCCGGTCTGGCCTAGAGTTATGTTTAATGGTTTTAAATTTGGTTTTTAATTGGTTTTTAACTTTCTTAATTCCCTATTTTTAATTCTTGATGCCAACTTATTTAATCCTTTTAATGTATTTTAAATTATTGTGTTTGTATTTATATGTTTTTATTTGGCTATACATCGCCCTGAGTCTTAGGGAGAGGGGGCAGTATATAAATTGGAATATAAATAAATAAATAAATAAATAAATAAATAAATAAATAAATAAATAAATAAAATATGTGAATAAGGGACCACCTCAACTGCCTATTGAAGAATTTGTATGATTTCCGACGAGCACTTAAGACCCACCTTTTCCAACAGGCCAGTCTGGCGTAACGTCATGAGTAGGGTTCTTAACTTGATTTTATTTTTTTTTACGGGTTTTATTGGTCTTAGTTATCTATTTAATTAATTTTTAAACTCTTTTTTAACTTTTCTGATTGTATGTTTTTATTGTGGCTGTTCACTGCCCCGAGTCCCTTTTTGGGAGAGGGGGAGGTATACAAATCAAAATAATAAATAAATAAATAAATGTCCCCAGAGAAATAAATAGATTGGAATCAGTGATGGGATTCAAATTTTTTAACTATTGGTTCTGTGGGCGTAGGTTGGTGGGCATGGCAGGAGAAGAATACTGTAAAATCTCCAGTCAGATGTGGTATTTGGTGGTTCTCCAAACTACTCAAAATTTCCACTACCAGTTCTCCAGAACTGGTCAGAACCTGCTGAATACTACCTCTGATTGGAATGTAATGCAACCAAATAGTTCAAAATTGGGGAAAGGTTTTATCAAGGTTATATACCATCACCTTACATATTTAACCTGTTTGCTAATGTCATGGGAAATGTTGGACTAGAAGAACTGGTAATTGGAATTAAAATTGCTGGAGGAAAAAAATCAATTACCTTTGATATGTTGATGATGTCACTTTGATAGCTGGAAGGAAAAAAACATAAGGAGTCTCTTTGTTGAAGATGAAAAAAAAGAGTATGAAAGCTGGCATGTTACTCACTATCTAATGAACACAAACACACACACACACACACACACACACCCAAAGGAGAGAGCAAGAGCAAGAGAAAAAGAGAGGCTATGTCAACAGACAATGACACATTTTAAGGTGGATTTGTCTGAATTTGTTTATTTAGTTGCTTGTTTGTTTTACTAAATACATTGTTGTTACTGACATCATCATTATCAAAATCATACTGCCAAATCTGGAGGCTTTTTGCAAAATAGTGTCTTCTTCAAAAACTTGCTTTAAAAAGCCACATTTGCATCTTGGATGGATAAGCTTGAGATGGAATCAAAATAAATGAGGACAAATCGGTGTCTTGTAATTGTTTATCCAGCTTATCATCATCCTTGCTCCTAAACAAATGCAAACAAGTAAACATACAGGTACAAATCAGAGGTGGTATTCAGCCGGTTCTCACCAGTTCTGGCGACCCAGTAGCAAGAATTTGGTGTGGGTCGCAGAACTGGCAGCGACTTCTGGCTGGCCACGCCCCCGAACCAGTTTCCTGAATTTTCCGTGCCCCTCTCCGCCCCAGCAGAGGGGAGAAAATAAACAGAAAGCCTTTCTCCTTCCCTTTTGGGACTCTTCCACGCCTCTCTCGCATAGCCACGCTGCCCCCCATGGCATCGCTGCTGTCCCTGCCATCCCTGTGCTTTGAAAGAGATTTTCTGGGGCTGTTGCTTTCTTCATTGTCCCACCGCTCGCTGGTCTGGATTTCACCCAATAAATTCTTCTCAGAAAGTGTGTGTGTGTGAGATAGAGACAAAGAAGGAAAGGGAGGAAGGGCAAGAAGGAAACAGCAAGAAAGGAAGAAAGAGGAAGGGAGAAAAAGGAAGGGAGACAAAGAGCAGGAAAGAGGAAGGGAGAGAAAGAAAGAGAGAAAGAAAGAAAGAAAGAAAGAAAGAAAGAAAGAAAGAAAGAAAGAAAGAAAGAAAGAAAGAAAGAAAGAAAGAGGAAGGGAGAGAAAGCAAGAAAGAAAGAAAGAGGAAGAGGAGAAAGAAAGAGAGAGAGAAAGAAAAGAAGGAGGGGGGAGAAAATTCTGTGCTATTATTTTTAATTGTCCCATTACTTATCATATATTAATATTTTGCACTGTCCCTACACCTAGAGTGATTTTACTGCCTTTTTTTGCCCAGGTATTTTTCAGGGTTTACATGTCAATAGTCCAGAGCATAAATACAGGTGCATTTAACAGAGTTGAAATGGACTATGGAGGTCTTCTAGTCCAACCCCCTGCTAAGGCAGGAAAACTCTGAGGATGCCAAAATCTGAATAGAGGACATGGGAAAGGTGTCAGAATAACAGAATAACACTTAGAAGGGAACTCTATACCATTTCAGAGAAATGGCTGCCCAGTCTTTTCTTAAAAACCTCCAGTGTTGGAGCACCCAGAACTTCTGGTGGCAAGCAATTCTACTGGTTAATTGTTAATTGTCACTGTCAGGAAGTTTCTCCTTACTTTTAGGTTGCTTCTCTCCTTGATTATTTTCCATCCTTCTGGTGCTTTGGAAAATACATTGCCCCCCCTCTTTCTGGCAGCCCCTTAAAAGCCTGTTGCCTATCACCCTCTTGGGCAAAGCACGTGAGCCATTTCTTCCTTTTAGTGGTCCATGAAAATAAATCTAAGGTACTTAGATAATAAAGTCAAAAAAAAGGTGAACAACATTTTTACAGAACTATAGATAAGTTGAGGCTGGGTGACAAGGAATGGCTGGGAGGAGAGGGGCCAGACGAGGCACTCCTTGATGTGAGTGACATTGAGTTGGCTACACCCACCCAGTCACATGACCACCAAGCCATGCCCAGCCAGTCATGTGACCCTAAGCCACACCCACCAAATAAGCCACGCCCACAGAACCAGTAGAAAAAAAATTTGCATTCCACCACTGGTACAAATACATACGATGTGTTAACAGAGGTGGAATAGCTTACACAACAAGCTATGACAAAAGGTAAGCTCCTACATTCTGATGAACCATCAACTCCTCACCCCATTTTAGTCTAATTTAGCATGTTGTATGAATTGCCCCTATGTACCCATGGATGATGTTTTGCAATAGGCCCCTGAGAATGCACTTAAATTCTACATATACCCACCCACCAAATATTGAAACTATTGAAATTGCAGCTTATAAACAAATTATCCCTTATTACAGCAGCAGAGAAGATACATAGAACTGCGATGGACCAATATCCTGCAATTCATTCCCTGTAACTATTATCCATTTAAATGCTAGATATTATCACTTTGGGTGATTTACCTTTACTTTGTTGGAGTGGCACAGTGACCTAGAGATGTAGTCCTTGCCTCACAATCAGGAGGCTGTGAGTTTTATCCTAGGGTAATAACAGACATTTCTCTCTCTCTCTCTGGGTGCAATGAGTAATTGTCTGCTGTGAACTCTGTGTAGGCATCAGGAAGGGCAACTAATCAGTAAATACTTGAGCTCCATTCAATCATCCAGACTCCGCCCAATGGTCAGATTCAAAAATATTTACTACCAGTTCTGTGGGTGTGGCTTGGTGGGCATGGCTTGGTGGGAACGGCAGGGGAAGGATACTGTAAAATCCCCATTCCCTCCCCACCCCACTAACCTGCTTTCCAGCTCCGTTCTCCTTTGCAGGGCAACAAAAGAAGACCCAGTCAATCAACTGGGACTCGGGAGGCGGAGAATAGATGAGGACAGGGTCAGTCAGAGATGGTATTTACCGGTTCTTCGAACTACTCAAAATTTCCACTACTGGTTCTCCAGAACTGGTCAGAACCTGCTGAATACCACCTCTGACACCACCCCAATGCAAGTGATTACAGGTTGTTAAAAGGAAAAAAAACTTTATTTTGTTAACAGTTTAGATATTATATTTAATGTCATTTTAGTTTTTACATTATAATTTAATATAAGCTATATTCTGGATCTCACTTATTAAATTTAGGTGATTTCAGAAATCTATTTTAACTCTGTCTTAATTTTCATTTCTATCTGTACTTGTCTTTGACCACAATACATTGAATCGAATTGAAAAAGCTTCGGCAGTATTCCAGAACCAGTGAGTTTGAGGGCTTATTTCTAAATCAAAAGGGTTTTCTTTTTCCTTTGCTCAAAAAGATACAAACAAAAAAACGTTGCAATGTTTGGGTGTTGAGCAATTTATATATAATTCCCAAAGCAGAGCTTTAACATACCGTAACGAATGAAAAGTTGCTGCTTCTTTGATGAAATGCACATTTTTGCATTATGCTTCACTAGGAATGAGATGGGGAGACAGGAAAAGATGGGAAACTCCAGAGGGGGTAGTTTATAATACATCTGGAAAAGAAAATAAGGGTACTTTATATCATTTCCTTGGTAAATTATGCTATTTATTTTTGCAAAAGCATTCTGGGCATGGGTTTTGTTTTGTGTTTTTGCATTTGAATAAGGAATGCAGCATATGAATGTCAGTGGATAGACAGATTCTGCAAGTCTAATTAATCTCTTAAATAATGAGCTAGTGTTGGAGCTGGGGAAATAATTATTCACCAGACTAGTAATTTAGGCTTTTCCTCCTGAAACTGCCAGTTATGATACTTCATCTCTGAATTAAGAAAAATAACATTACTTTACCCCAAGTTCATTTGTGGTCTGTCTGTCCATCCGTCCATCCATCCATCCATCCATCCATCCATCCATCCATCCATCTATCTATCACATTACGGAATTCAGGAAGTTACACCACAAAACCTCAGGATGTTACAACACAGCAAACAACCCAGGAGATTACAGCACAAGACCCAGGATGTCACAACAATAGAACTCAGAAAGTCAACACACAGCCCATTATCCAGGTCTTTACAACATAGGAGGCTGATAGACACACAGCCAATACCTCAACCACACAATATTCTTATGAAAAAGCCAACCAATCTGCAAACGTCAACTCCATCAACCAATCAAGAAATAACAACACAGCCAACCAGCCCGCTTACAACAGAGCCAGCACACAACACCTCCCCACCAGTATTTATAGAGAGACGGCAGCTCCGATCATGCTTCGCTCGCATAAGCATGAAGCTGAAAGCACCAGCCTGAAGATGGCAAGTGGGACCTCATCAAAACATTGTTAAGATACTTTCAATCTTACACAGGAAAAGACCTGAAAACACCAAGACCTGCCTATCTATCTATCTATCTATCTATCTATCTATCTATCTATCTATCTATCTATCTATTTATCTATCTATCCCTATCTGTGATGGCCCAGGGCGTGGCATGAAAGCAACACAACCAGAGAACAGGTCTAACTCCCCTTTATTTTTATTTTATTTATTTATTTTATTTGTCAAGCGATTATAAGATAATTTGTCAAGCGATTATAAGATAAGTATAAACATAGTTATGAATACATGAAATGGATACGAATCAGAAAAAAAGAAACAATAGGACAGGATGGTAGGCATGTTGGTGCACTTATGCACGCCTCATAACAGACCTCTTAGGAAAGGGGTGAGGTCAATAGTAGACAGTCTAAAGCTAAAGTTTTTGGGGTTTGGGGAAGAAACCACAGAGTCAGGTAAAGTATTTCAGACATTGACCACTCTGCTGCTGAAGTAATATTTCCTACAATCAAGTTTGGTGCGGTGTACCTATTGTGTGCTCTTGTATTGCTATGGTTGAAGCTGAAGTATTCATTAACAAGTAGGACATTGCAATATATAATTTTATGTACTATACTTAGATCAGACTGAAGGCGGCGGAGTTGTAGATTTTCTAGGTCTAGAATTTCTAGTCTGGTGGCATAAGGTATTCTGCAATGAGTAGAGGAGTGGAGAACTCTTCTTGTGAAATATTTCTGGACTTTCTCAACTGTATTAATATCAGATAAGTAATTATTGCTCCAACTGTGCCCCCAAATGTCCCCACTTTCACTACAAATCCTAGAGCAAAGCTCTCACATGCACCTTCAGAAGCCTCTGGCTGCAAGTAGTCCAGTAAGCAAGGTTAGCCAAACAGTAACCAGGGCCAGCAGTCCAATAAGCCAGCAACCAAACAGCAACCAGAGCAAGAAGTTCAGTGAAGCAGGCAAACTGGGCAAGCCCCATAAGACAGAGAACAACAATCTCCAGGAATTGGCAAGTACTCACGAGGCATCACAGATTCAATACATGTTCCCAACAAATGCCCCTCCCACCAGCACCTTCTTACATTTCAGTCCCCAGGTGTGCCTTGTGAAAGGAGGTGGGCACTCTCCTCCCTCCTAGCTGGCTCAATCTGCGTTGATCACAGTTTCCTCCAAGGCCAATGGAGCTGCCTCTCAATCTCTGTTGGTTCTTGTTCCAGCTCATCTTCCCCCCACAGATTCAGACGCCGACAAGGCATGACATTCTCTCTCTCTCTCTCAATAGGGCAATATAAGATAAAAAATAGCATCTGAATTACTGTTTATAAATTGAGTGTGCTCAGCAGCCATGGAATACTCCCTAAGAATTGGGAAGAGGACAGGTAGATTACAGATCAAATTTCAAAGAGGAGGAAATACTGTGAAATATCACTTATCTCACAAACTGCTGAAACCAGAGATTTGCAATAAAAGGGAAACAAAATAATTCTCACATAGGCTTTTCCTGACAATTGTCAAAGTCTGATGCATTGCAAATGAAAAACAGCAGGGTGTGCTCATCTTGTGCTTATCAAGGAAAGTTAAGAAGAGGAGGCAAAATTGGATTTTCATTTCCACTTATTGCTCATTTATACAATTTACATCTAATTATGTACAACCTGGGTCTTCTGCTACACAATGGACTTTCAAAATGGTCATTTGGGGCTTAGGAATTCTACTCAAATAATAGAAGAAATGCAACTTCTGGGGTTAAATAGGGAGAACAGAAGATGGATCTGAGAAAAGAAGCATCAACAACAGTGTTGGAATGAACAGCTGGCAAGTAGACCAGTTCTTTGAAACCCCTCTCCAGACAAGGAGAGGGCTTGAGCTCATCAGTGGTGGGATTCAAAAATTATTTTACTACCAGTTCTGTGGGCATGGCTTGGTGGATGGGGCGTGGCTTGGTGGGCATGGCATGGGAAGGTTACTGCAAAATCCCATTCCCACTCCACCCAACTAACCTGCTTTCTAGCTCCATTCTCCTGTGCAGGACAACAAAAGAAGACCCAGCCGATCAGCTGGGACTCAGGGAGGCAGAGAATCGATGGGGATGGGGCCAGTCAGAGGTGGTATTTGTCGGTTCTCCAAACTACTCAAAATTTCTGCTACCGGTTCTCCAGAACTGGTCAGAACCTGCTGAATACCACCTCTGGAACTCATCCCCAAGTGCTCCAGATAGTTGCTCCTCATGAAAAGACTGCATGGCAGATGTCTCCAGCAGATCCTGAAGAAATTGGCAGATGTGATTTCAGAATCACTGAACCATATCTTTCAAAGATCCCAATGCAACGGGGAACTACCAGAGAACTGCAAAAGAGCAGGTGAATTTTGCATCTTCAAAAAGGGAAAAAAAGTAGAGCCAGGAAACTTACAGACCTATCAGCCTGACATCAATACCTGGGAAGATTTTGGAAAAGATAATCAAGCAACAGTGTTAAGTAAAGAAAGTCATAACCAGAAGCCAACATAGATCATATTTGTCATTTTTGTCAAAAACAGATCATGCCAGATAAATCTTATTGCATTTTGGACAAATTGATAAAATTAGTGGACCAGCAAAATGCTGTGGATTTAATTTATTTGGACTTCAGTAAGGCATTTGATAAAGTAGACCACAACTATTTGATAAAATAGTAAAATGTGAGATAGACAGCATCACTCCCTGATGGATTTTTAACTGGCTGATCAACCACACTAGTGGTAGTTAATGGAACTACATCTACATGGAGGGAAGTATGGAGTACCGCAAAGCTCTATCTTAGGCCCAGTACTCTTCAATATCTTCATCGGTTATTTAGATGAAAGAGTAGAAGGAGAATTCATCAAATATGTACATGACACCAAGTTGGCAAAAGATATGCTCAAGTTACAGAAGGATCTTGATAGACTTGAACAATGGGCCCTATTTAACAAAATGAAATTCAGTGGTGAGAATAGTTAAGGTTCTATATTTAGGCAAGAAAAACCAAATGCACAGATATGGAATAGGTGGTGCCTGGCTCAATAAAGGTAACTACAAGAGGGATCTTGAGGTCCCAGTGGACCATCACTTTAAATAGGAGCCAGCAGTGTGGTGAAGCTGCCCCCCCCCCCAAAAAAAAAAGCCAATCAGTTGTAGGCTGCATTAACAGAGGGATAGAATCAAGAGCTCACGAAATATTAATACTATTTTGTAATGTCTTGGTAAGATCACACTTGAAATATGGCATCCAGTTTTGGTTGCTATAATATAAAAAAGAAAGAGTGCAGAGAAGAGGCTTGGAGTTCTGTGACAAGAGGGAATACCCATGTTGCTCAAACCACAGTTGGCTCCTTTAAGGTTACTGAGTTTTCATATTTCCTTTGCTGCTCACTTTTGGAAATTGCTTTTATCTGCTTTTCAGCTGTTTGGAATTTTTGAATCATGAAGTCTTGTTAGGTGAGTTTCCTTCAGTCCAAAGTGAAAGAGGTTTTAAATTCAAGTCTATATACAAATTAAAGCATTTGGGGGGGGGGTGGAATAATAAACAGCAAAAGGATGATAACAACTTTGATTTTGGAAAGTTACAAATGAGTTAAAGTTCTTCCACAATTCTGGGATTTCAAATAAGATTTTGGAATTAATTATAGCAATCCTTCTCATAAGCAAATGCTTTTGTTTTACATTCTTTTTTTAATGAAAGTTGGACAATAGATGGAAATGGAAAGAATTTAAGGTTACAGTTAAAGGAGAAGAACCCTTAAATTTGACTTACTAGTACAGAATGAAGCAAAATATTTGGATCTATTGAAAATTATTTTTAAACAACAGACCCAAAAAGTTAATTCAAGGTAACCTGTAATGGTTACCTTGAATTATAGTAACATCAGGACTTGAAATGATGTAGCTTTAAGGATCAACCCACCAAAAAAAGAACTGTAAAAGACAGACCAGAAATAAAAGTTAAAATAAGCAAAAAAATAGTAAGAGAACATATGTCTGATCTTGGTGAATACAAATCACAAGGGCCTGATGGATTAAAGGAGCTGGCAGAAGTCATCTCAGAACCACTGCACCATATTTTTCAAAAACCCTGGAGCACCGGGGAACTACCAGAGGATTGAAAAAGAGCTGGTTCCCGTCTTCAAAAAAAGGAAAAAAAAAAACAACAGACCCAGGAAACTATAGACCAATCAGCCTAACATCAATACATGGGAAGATACTGGAAAAGATAAGAACAAAACAGATCTGCCAACATCTAAAAACAAGTAAAGTAATTACTAGCAGTCAGCACGGGTTTGTTAGAACAGATCATGCCAAACTAATTTTATTTCATTCTTCAACATAGTGACTAAATTAGTAGACCAGCAAAATACTGTGGACATAATATATTTAGATTTCAGCAAGGCATTCGACAAAGTACAGTAGACCACAATCTCTTTAACACATTCTTTGGCTCAGTGTTTGTAAACAGTAATGGATCATGCCCAGTATTTCCTAGTCGAACCATAGACAACTACAATGATCTAATACATATCGATTTTACAGAAGACAATATTGAAAAAGCACTACGCAATCTAAAACCATCTCTATCTATTGGACCGAACGGAATATGTGTCTACTTCTTAAAAAAGCTATCCACTGCCATAGCAGAACTTCTAAGCATAATCTTTGAAAAATCTTTCAGGACCAGCTCCTTGCCAAAACTATGGTCACAAGCCACAGTCATCCCCATCTTCAAAAAGGGAGACTCCAGCCTAGTTGAAAATTACAAACCAATCTCTTTATGCTGCGTCACCTGTAAAGTCATGGAATCAATCATTAACCAATCCATCATCCTCCATTTAGAAACAAACAACCTACTCTCTAATAAACATTGGTTTTAGGAAAAAACTATCATGTAATCTGCAACTCTTACATTGCAAAACCATATGGACTACACAACTCGATCAGGGCAAAGCAATAGACGCAATCTACATAGACTTCTGTAAAGCCTTTGATTCAATGGTACACGACAAACTACTCCTAAAACTAAAATCTTACGGTATCGCTGGACACCTGCATAACTGGATAGAAGCGTTCCTGTCAAACAGACAACAAATGGTCAAAATTGGGAGTGTCCTATCAAATTCTGTACCTGTCAACAGTGGTGTCCCCCAAGGCAGTGTTCTAGGACCAACTCTTTTCATACTCTACATAAATGACCTCTGTGATCATATCAAGAGCAACTGCGTTCTCTTTGCTGAAGATGTTTTATTTTATTTATTTATTTATTTATTTATTTGTCAATTGCTTACAAGATAATAGGTATAAGTAAAACATAGTTATGAATACATGGATACATATAAGAAAAATAAAATATAAAATATAAAAGGAACAATAGGACAGGGACGGTAGGCACGTTGGTGCGCTTATGCACCAACATATTTACATGCTTTATGCATGTAAAGCTATTGAACACCACAGACAATACTGCTACCCTTCAAAAAGACCTTGACTATGTATCAGAATGGTCAAACAAATGGCAACTTCAAATCTCAACAAATAAATGCTCTGTCCTATATATTGGCAAAAAAAAAAAATCAGAAAATAAAATACAGGCTGAATAGTCAAGACCTTGTTGATGATCCAAACTCTATCAAGGATCTTAGAGTACTCATCTCAAATGACCTAAGTGCTAGAGCCCACTGTAGCTACATAGCCAAAAAGGCGTTAAGAGTTGTTAACCTAATCTTATTTAGCTTTTTCTCTGTTAATATTACACTAATAACTAGAGCATACAAAACATTTGCTGGACCAATACTCGAATACAGCTCATCAGTCTGGAACCCATGTTACGTATCTGATATTAACACAGTTGAGAAAGTCCAGAAATATTTTACAAGAAGAATTCTTCACTCCTCTACTCATTGCAGAATACCTTATGCCACCAGACTCGAAATTCTAGACCTAGAAAACCTAGAACTACGCCGCCTTCAGTCTGAACTAAGTATAGTATATAAAATCATACATTGCAATGTCCTATCTGTCAATGAATAGTTCAGCTTCAACCATAACAACATAAGAGCAAACAATAGATACAAACTCAAGGTTAATCACACCAAACTTGATTGCAGGAAATACGACTTAAGCAACAGAGGGGACAATGTCTGGAATATTCTACCTGACTCTGTTGTTTCTTCCCCAAACCCCAAAAACTTTAACCTTAGACTGTCTGCTATTGACCTCACCCCTTTCCTAAGAGGCCTGTAGGGGGCGTGCATAAGCACACCAATGTGCCTACCGTCCCTGTCCTATTGTTTCTTTTATATTTTATTTTTCTTATATGTATCTATGTATTCATAACTACATTTTACTTATACCTATTATCTTGTAAGCAATTGACAAATAAATAAATAAAAATAAACATAAAAAAATAAAAAAATCCTACTTCTTAGTAAGCTAGAAAAAAATGCAATAGATAGCACAACCACTAGATGGACTCGCACCTGGTTGACAAACTATACTCAATGAGTAGTCCTTAATGGGTCTAAGTCTACATGGAGGGAAGTAAGCAGTGCCACAAGGATCTGTCTTAGGCCCAGTACTCTTCAATATCTTGATTAACGACTTAGATGAGAGAATAGAAGGGGAATTTACCAAATTTGCAGATGATACTAAGCTGGCAAAAATAGCTAACACCCAAGAAGATAGGCTCGAGATCCAGATGGATCTTGACAGAGTAGAATACTGGGCCATATCTAACAAAATGCAATTCAATGTAGAGAAAAGTAAAAGTCCTACACTTAGACAAGAAAAACTAAAAGTACACATATAGACTGGGTGAAACCAGGCTCAATAGCAGTAACTATGAGAGGGATCTTGGAGTCTTAGTGGGCAACCAGCTAAATATGACCCAGCAGTGTGCAGCAGCAACCAAAAAAGCTAATGCAATCTTAAATTGCATTAACAGAGGGATACAATCAAGATCATAAGAGATTGGATATGGGAAGAAAAGCTCATTTAAGAGAAGGTAATAAGTTAATAAAATTATTTATACTTGCAATGAAGGGGGAAATCATTTATTTATATATAATAAAATTGCTATTTTTTAAAGAAATTCTACTGAAATAATTCTGGATGGAATTGAGGCAGATTTCCAAATACCAAAGAGCTTTTGCCAGTAACATATGTCTTGCAAATAGTTCTTCTAGCCATTCATATACTTGAAGTGAGTGATTCCCTGGTGAATTCAAGATTTCTGTAATGCACTTTATGTGATGCTGAAGCTCTCCTCTCAGCTGCAGCTTTTTGTTGCAGAGGCTTCTATTGACAAAAATAGAAAATACTAAACAGTGTATCGCCTGGATACTTGTTCCTTCCATAATGTTCTGTGTCACTAATGTACTATTCATAATCATGCATTTGCCAGGCATTTATTACGTGGCAAAAAAGAGCCTTTATGTCAGCTTCTATCTTCATTGAGGGCCCCATCAGGGTTGTGTTTGACTTGCGGGGGGGGGGGGGGGGGGGGTTGTGGCCAGGTTGGACATGCCCAGTTCGACATCACTTGTGTCGGGAGTGTCTGTGATGGCCCGAGCCCTCTGTCAGTGAGAATGAAGCTTGGGAAGGCTGCACACAGTTCTCCCAAGCTCTGTTTTCATTGGCAGAGGGTTTCAGGAGGCTGTCGCAGCTGAAAAAGAGCTCAAGAGGGCAACACACAGCCCTCCTGAGCTCTGTTTTCACTGGAAGAGGCACCACATGCCAGTCCTTTCCAGGGTGATCCTGCGAGCCAGATCTAAGCACCCCACAGGCCAAATCCAGGCCACGGGTTTTGAGTTTGACACCCCGATCTATATTCTATTCAGTTCTGGCAGGTTATATAAACTTTCCTTATAAATGTTTGGGTTATAAACTTTACTTATAAACTTCCTGTGAAATCTGAAAATGTGTTCACCTGGATTTTTAATTGGTTTAATTGTCTCTCATAATCCCTGTTCCCCTGGTTTTTAAAATGCTGCAAATTTAATGGCTATTACATTAATTGATTTTTAATCCTATTTCAGGGTTGCACTTTGGGATAATCGCAGTTAATAAAAAGTAGATAATACCCATTATAAGTAAAGAACTATATCATAAAAATATAGAGATCATATTATATATGTTCTATATTAATAAAAGCTTTGAAAACACACCATTCTTTCCAAAGCTGATATATGTTGACGCAAAGTAAGTGTCAATATATTCACTTATAGAGTTCTGTTATCCACTCTGAACAAAATAGAAGATAACAGAACTTATTTCTTGAGAAATATGTGTACAAAGTGTATATTTACCTTACTTTAAAGTGCAATTTTATCTGACACAGAAAAAAAATGATTTTCGATAGCTGAAGAGGTAAAATATCTTTTGTATAGATTTGATAAACTACAAATATATTTATATTTCACCTCATGAATGAAGTTTTTGGGCTCATGTTGGAGCCCATCTTCAGGGAATTTCTCTATTGGAAATTGCTAGCCATCAACACATCAATCAGCCAATAGGAAAGCACCACATAATAATAGAATTATAATATATATTATACTCCACTCACAATAGAATTCCCTACGCCTCCAGGCTCAAAATTTTGGGCTTGGACAATCTAGAACTGCACCCCCTATGGTCCGATTTAAGCATAGTATACAAAATTGTCTGTTACAACATCTTACCTGCCAATGACTTCTTCAGCCTCAATCACAACAATACATGGGCAAACAACTAATACAAACTCAAGGTAAACTGCTCCAAACTCAATTGCAGAAAATACCTCAGCAACAGAGTGGTCAATGCTTGGAATGCCCTACCCAACTCTATTGTTATAGCCTCAATCCCTCACAGCTTCAACCTCAAAATGTCTACTGTGGACCTCGCCTCATTCCTAAGAGGTCCTTAAAGGGGGCATGCATAAGTGCACTAGCGTGCCTACCATCCCTGTCCTACTGTCTCCATTTATCTGTATTTACTTCCTTTATTCAAGTTTATGTTCATACCTATACTTGTTATCTTGTACATGTTCAGCAAATAAATAAATAAACATGACTCACAGAGCAAAGCACATATTCCAGTAGATAAGTTCTCTGAAGATGGGCTCCAGCATAAAAGCTCAGAAGAGTAAATGTCTAGTCCCGGTGACTGACCCAAATTTGATTTTGCATTATGTTTACCTATTCATTAATCAATCTAAATTATTTGACCAGCTTTTTCCCATGATAAAGCAAATTGTCACATTGGCCTGAACAGAAAAGTCTAAACAGCAAAAGGAAATAAATAAATCCTCTTAAACTTTTCAAGGCTGAGAATTAATGAACCCTATGTCAATGCCATTCAAAGGTGGCATAGCAACTCTATTGAAACTACTCACATTTAAATAAGACAATCCATCCTGGACCAATTTTAGACTCCATAGCCTTGGTGGTTTTGCTGACGTGGCAACGTTCAAAGATGAGTGACATTTCAAAACATCAGCCTGAAGATGTGCCACATCTGGGAACCATGGCAATTTTTTGATAAAATTCCATCAAGGGAAGAAAAGCAAGATTGAGTAAGCTGCCAGTTGGCTGAAATTCTCCTGGGGAAATAATTGCAAGAAATGTTCATAAAACTTGACTCCATCTTTCTTCTTTCTCAGAAAGAAGCCATTTATCACATTCAAGACACTAGGAGCCCTTCAACATGATGGAAGTTACCAGAACAATGTATTCAATTTTAGATTTTTTTTTAAAGGTGAAAAGTGTTGGGCAACTATGCTTCTGTTGAGCTCCTTCCAACTCTGATGATGTAACTATTTGTAATAAAAGTTCATTAACCTGCTGCCTTAAGTAAGCATATCCTAAGGGGAAAGTATAATGCAGACTGGGAGTTCCTAGTTAGATTTTCATAAACTCCCACCTTATAAAGAACAAGGAACTTACAAAGCAGAGGTGGTATTCAGAAGAACCGGTAGTGGAAATTTTGAGTAGTTTGGAGAACCAGCAAATACCACCTCTGACTGGAGATTTTACAGTATCCTTTCCCTGCCACACCCACCAAGCCATGCCCACAGAACCGGTAGTAAAAAAAAATTGAATCCCACCACTGTTACAAAGGAGAACAGAACAGAACAGAATTCTTTATTGGCCAAGTGTGATTGGACACACAAGGAATTTGTCTTCATGCATAGGCTCTCAGTGTACATAAAAGAAAAGATACATTCATCAAAAATCATAAGGTACAGCACTTAATAATAGTAATAGGGTGCAATAAGCAATCAAATCATACTAGGAAACAGTCAATAAAAATCAAAAGGATACAAGCAACAAAGTTACAGTCATACAGTCACAAGTGGGAGAGGATGGGTGATAGGAGTGATGAGAAGATTAATAGCAATAGTAGTGCAGACTTTGTAAATAATTGGGCAGTGTTGAGGGAATTATTTGTTTAACAGAATGATGACGTTCGGGGAAAAACTGTCCTTGTGTCTAGTTGTTCTGGTGTGCAGTGCTCTATAGCATCGTTTTGAGGGTAGGAGTTGAAACAGTTTATGTCCAGGATGTAAGAAGTCTGTAAATATTGTCAATATACACATTTAAAAAAGGATTTCCAGGAAAACACTTCCTGGTTTTTCTGAAGAAGGTTTTTCAAGAAAATAGTGGCAACAATATTGAAACAATTTGAGATTCTATCCAAGCACAGTTCAAGGTGCTCACACTGATATGCAAAGCTTTACATGCTTTAGAATCAAGCTACTTGTAGAGCATCAGGTCATTTTATGAGATTCACCACAGACGTATTTGACATCTACAGTAACTTTGTGTTTTCAGTGGGACGCCCATGTTAGTATTAGTATTTATTTAACTTATATACTGCCCCCACTCCCAAATTGGGACTCGGGGTGGTGTACAGCCCAAATAAAACAACACAATTACAAATATAATTACAAATATAAATATAAGTTAAAATCAATTAAAAATATTAAATTAGTGGCTGAGATAACGATAATAAAACTATAAAACAGGGTAAAAAAGTTACAAAATTAAAACCATTCCAATGATACTAGGCCAGACCGGCCTGTTGGAAAAGGTGGGTTTCCAATGTGCGCCAGAAGGTTCGCAGGTCAGGGATAGTTTGCATCTCTGGGGGTAATTCATTCCAGAGGGAGGATGCACCCGCAGAGAAGGCCCACACCCTTGGGGCCACCAGCCGGCATCGCCCAGCTGACGGCACCTCGAGGAGGCCTGCCCTGTGAGAGCGCACTGGCCGGTGGGAGGCCGATTGTGGCAGCAGGTGGTCCCATATACTCAGGTCCCAAGCCATGGGGTGCTTTAAAGATGACCACCAACACCTTGAATCGCACCCGGAAGGCCACCGGAAGCCAATGCAGATCGCGCAGGAGCGGTGTAACATGGGAGCTCCGAGAAGCCCCCAGAATCGCCCGTGTGGCCGCATTCTGCACTAGTTGAAGCCTCTGGATGCTCTTCAAGGGGAGCCCCATGTAGAGAGCATTGCAATAGTCTAAGAGGAGATAACGAGGGCAGAAGTGACTGTGCGAAATGCAGATCCAGAAAGGGCCACAACTGGTAGATCCAATGGACCTGACAAAAAGCCCCGCTGGTGACGGCCGCTATATTGTCTTCTAACAACAGCCATACATCCAGGAGGATACCAAGATTGCGAGTCCTCTCTGTGGGGGTCAGAATTTCTCCCCCCATGGCCAGCGATGGAACAAGCTAGCTGTATCTGGGCGCAGGAAACCACAGCCACTCGGTTTTGGTTGGGTTGAGTTGAAGCCTGTTTAGACCCATCCAGCTCCACACAGCTTCCAGGCACCGGGTCATCACTTCAACGGCTTCGTTGGGGTGGCCTGGAGTATAAATGTATAACGGAGTGTCATCAGCATACTGATGGAACTCTACCCCAAAACCACAGATGTTCTCACCCAGCGGCTTCACATAAATGTTGAACAGCAGGGGCAAGAGCACAGACCCCTGAGGTACCCCACAAAACAAGGGCCTCGGAGTCGATCTCTGCTCCCCTGCCAACACAAATTGTGAGTGGTTGGAGAGAAAGGAGGAGAACCACCGTAACACGGTGCCACCCACTGCCAACCCCCCCAATCGCCGCAATAAGATACTGTGGTCGACAGTATCAAAAGCTGCTTAGAGATCTAACAGGACCAAGACAGAGGAACAACTCCTGTCCCAGGCCCTCCAGAGATCATCCACCAATGCGACCAATGCCATCTCCGTGCTATACCCGGGCCTGAAACCCGATTGGAGTGGATCTAAATAGACAGCTTCATCTAGGTGCTGAGGGAGCTGTCATGCCACCACACTCTCAACAACCTTCACCACAAAGCAAAGGTTGGAGACCGGACGATAGTTCGATAATAATGTTGGGTCCAGGGATGGTTTCTTGAGGAGGGGCCTCACCACCACCTCTTTCAAGGTGGCAGGCAAAAACCCCTCACTCAAGGAAGCATTAATAATACCCTGGAACCAACCTCGTGTTACCTCCCGGGTAGCCAAAACCAGTCAGGAGGGACATGGATCCAGTAAACATGTGGTGGCATTAAGCCCACCCAGTATCCTGTCCACGTCCTCTAGGGTCACAGAATCGAACTCATCCCAAATGACCTCATCAAAATCTGCCCCCGCCCTCCCGTCCAGAGTTGCCCAATCAGAGTCCAACCTGTCCTGAATCTGAGCAATTTTGTCCTGCAGATATCTAGAAAAATCCTCGGCCCGTCCTTGCAGGGGATCCTCCCGCACTCCCACATCCAAAAGGGAGCGGGTCACTCTAAAAAGGGCGGCCGGGCGATTTTCTGTGGACTCAATAAGGGCAGAAAAGTAGGATCGCTTTGCTGTCCTCATCACCACTAAATAGGCCTTAATATGGGACCGCAATAGTGTTTGGTCAGATCCGGAGCGGCTGGTCCTCCAACCACTCTCTAGGCATCTTTTCTGGCACTTCATCTCCCTCAGCTCCTCAGAAAACCAAGAAGCTAGTTGGGATCGGCACCAGGTCAGTGGCCGCAAGGGCACGACCCGGTCAAGGGCCTCAGCTACCACCCTATCCCAGGTGGCCACCAAGTCCCTAACCGAGTCATGTGTGCAAGCCTCGGGAAACGGCCCAAGCTCCATCAGGAACCTGTCTGGGTCCATCAGGCACCTGGGACGGAATCATTTTATCGGCCCCGCTTCCCCGCAACGAGGGGGTGCAGAACAGAAGTCCAGCCTAAGGAACGAATGATCCGACCATGACAGGGGCTCTATAGCAACATCCCCCATACCTAGATCATCCTGCCACTGGCCAGAGACAAAAACCAAATCCAAGATGTGACCCCCAGTGTGTGTGAGGTCCGGAATTAATTGGGTCAGGCCCAAGGCTGTCATGGAAGCCATGAACTCCTGAGCAATCCCTGAGGTCCCGCCAGCAGAGGATAGGTTGAAATCCCCCATGACCATAAGCCTGGGGGTCTCAACCGCTAAGCCGGCTATAACCTCAAGGAGCTCAGGCAGGGCCGATGTCACATAGCAGGGAGCCAGGTATGTGATCAGTAGGCCCATCTGAACCCCGGAGCCACACTTCACAAAGAGGGATTCACATCCGGTTGTCTGAGGAACAGTGGATTCCCTGGGACACAGATCTTCCTTAATAACCACCGCAATCCCCCCTCACCCCTCCCCTGAGCCTTCGACCAATGAAAAACCCAAAACCCGGGTGGGCACATCAGGGGAACTCCCCCCTCCTGGCCCAACCGGGTTTCGGTAATACCCGCCAGGTCCGCTCCCCCCTCCCAAATCAGATCATAAATGAGGGGGGCTTTATTTACCACAGACCTGGCATTACACAACATCAACCGAAGGCCCAGGGCCCGATGATTTGGACAGCCCGAGGAACGGGAAATAACTTGGGGGTTTGCATGTGGTGGCGCACTCCCAATACATGATATGGCCCCCTATAACCGCCAAATCTGCCTCTCCCGCTCACCGTGTAAATAGACTTCATCTCTCCCTCCTATTCCTGGGAATAGCGCCCCCATCTTCGAATACTGGAATAGAGTAAGTTCCTTCTTTAGTACAGTTTGATCACTTCTAACATTGATTAGCTGTGCTTTTGTCACTGAGGTACAAGACTGACTTGAAAGTCAGGAATTTACCTCTACAAAAGCAACATGGGCAAGCAAAAAGAAAAGTCCTTTTTAAGTATTAGCCAGGAATTGTTCCCCAATGTAGGTCATGTTCAGTGCAATTGGATCTTAGCTAATCACAGGGATGAAAAGCGAGATTTCAATTGAAAATTGAAAATAAGTATTGCAGAATTTCAGTATGGATAAAAAAGGCATGTTACTGTATGTAATTTCTTAGTATTAGTGTTCTAAGCTAATTGTGACAGAGTTGTAGTGGTTAGCTGAATTACAGAAGATCAGGAGATTGTTTTATCAGAAGTATTTACTGTTCATGTGCATACACACATACACACACACCTCACTTCTAGAGAACTCAAGGAATCCAGATAAAAAATAAACTACTCTTTGGTCAGACTAGCTTAACAGTAAAGACTTAGTAAAAATATTCTTCTATTGTGCCTCTTCCCCTGAATGGAATGGAATCAAAAGACAGATGATGGATCTGTTTCAACATATCATTTCTATCATTATAAATTCCAATATATTTGTAAATTCAGCACTTTAGTTTTTGCAGGGAAATTTTTCAAAATGTGCAAAATGAATCTTGTGGCAATAGAGTGAATGAACGAATGAACAAACAAATGAATGAATGAACAAATGAATGAACGAATGAATGAATGAATGAATGAATGAATGAATGAATGAATAGATCCATTGTCCAGGAGCAGCATATTGCCACAGCTTATCTGAAGCTTTCCATCAGAAGGAGAGAAGACACTTGTTAATTTATTCCAAAATTAAAATTAATCAGGTAAAGCAATCTAGTAGGTTTTTTTGGTAAATAAATGGAGACGATGATGAAGATGGTGACTGATATTCTGTTGATGTTCTGTCAATCAAAAGAGATAATATATAATCATGGTTCCTTCTGCTATTTTTCTCATAATGCAGCCACTTCATCTGTGAAGGGCAAGTAATATTAATTTTACAAGTGAATTGGGTGCATACTTTGTTTGCAGTGGGAGCACTAGATAAATGGAAAGGAAATGGGTAAATATAATTTACTGGCCAATTATTTAAGCATTTCTTAAAATGTCTCACAAAGTAGGGTTTGAGAGATTAAGTCAAACTATTTTCAATGGGAAGTGTGCCAGAGAAAAGAGAGAATTGATTGAAAAAAGTAAACAAATGTTAATGAATATTGATGAACACCAGTGCCTGCTCTGAGGGCAAAATGGTGTCGAGATCTGTTTTTTGTGCAGCTTCCTTAAACATCTCTGTTAAATGTTCAAAAGCAGAACATGAAGCAAATGTTCCACTAGGAAATGGTGAGGTGATAGAAAAGTTGAATCATGAAAACAACCCAACATGGTGACAACAGTCTTTGAAACACAAGTTCTAGCTCTGTTCAGTAATATTTATATACAAATAAGAGTGCTGGCTATTTGCAAACAGATGATTAATCATAGTGGTCCTTATTTTAAGAGTTTCTTTATTTACAGGAGCATCCATGGATGGATCAGAAAAGTTAAAATGGTCTTTGTGACCACACGATTGAGGCCGTAAAACCATCTTGACTCTTTTTTTGACCTGTTCTTTCTCACAAATGTCTTGGTTTGCTTAATTTTGTTTGTAGGTCAGTACAAATAAAATCTGTGAAGCCAAAGATTTGTTTGCTAGAACTCGTGAATATATTATCTTAGAAGAAATGGAAAAGGTTGTTTTCAGAAGAGGTTGCATTTACAGGTAGTCCTCAACTTATGACTACAATTGGGCCCAGAATTTATGTTGCTAAGTGTTAAATTGTTAAGTAAGTTTTGTCTCATTTGGCAACTTTTCTTGCCACATCTGTTAAGTGAACCATTGCAGTTGTTAAATTAGTAACATGATTGTGAAGTGAATTTGGTTTCCCCACCTACTTTGCTTTTCAGAAGGTTACAAAAGATGATTATACGCAGTGGTGGGATTCAATTTTTTTTACTACGTGTTCTGTGGGCATGGCTTGGTGGGCGAGGTGTGGCTTGGTAGGCATGGCAGGGGAACGATACTGTAAAATCTCCATTCCCTCCCCACTCCTGGTGGAAGGGTACCGCAAAATCCCCATTCCCTCCCCACCCCACTAACCTGCTTTCCAGCTCCGTTCTCTTGTGCAGGGCAACAAAAGAAGACCCAGCCAGTCAGCTGGGACTCGGGAGGCAGAGAACAGATGGGGGCAGGGCCAATCAGAGGTGATATATGCCGGTTCTCCAAACTACTCAAAATTTCTGCTACTGGTTCTGCTGAATACCACCTCTGGTCATATGACTCTGGGACACTGCAACTGTCAGTTGTCAAGCATCTGAATGCAAATTACATGACCATGAGGATGTTGAAATAGCCGTAAGTATGGAAAATGGTCATAACTCACTTTTTCAGTACTCTTGTAACTTCGAACAATCACTGAATTAATTGCTGTAAGTTGAGATTACCTGTATTCCTAAAGATATTAGAAGGTTGGGAGACTTTGATCTTTTAGAATAACAGAGTTGGGAGGGACCTTGGAGGTCTTCTAGTCCAACCCCCTGATTAGTCAGGAAACCCTACACCACTTCAGACAAATGGTTATCCAATCTCTTCTTAAAAACTTCTGGAGGCAAGTTGTTCCACTGATCAATTGTTCTGTCAGGAAATTTCGCTTTAGTTCTAAGTTGCTTCTTTCCTTGATTAGTTTCTACTTTGAAGCTCTTTATTGCCCAGTATGGATGTAGGAGACAGGAAGAAAAAACTCCTAAACTCTTCTGTTTGGGTACAGAATCTGGAGCTGAGGTTTGAAACTTCCCTCCATATTCAACTGAAAAGAAACTTCCTTTTCTTTTTTCTTCTTCTTCTTTTTCTCCAAAATAGAACAGAGTATTTATATGTATTATTGTTAACACTTCTCTTTACAAAAGGAATCCAGCAGCGAGAAGGAAGAGCCAAAGCAGGATAACACAAGTCCCCTTGGAGCCTACCTCTTGCGAGAGAAGGTAGCGAGGTACAGTCCCCAGATGAGAGGGAGGTAGAGGGGACCCTGCTGGCTATTCATAGCAGTCCTAGCTACATGGTGGCCTCTCTGGGATCCATCATCCACGGCCTCGAAAGCAACTCTTGGTCCAATAGGGTTGGGAAGACAGTCATCAATTCTGGGCATCCCCCCCCCCAAGAGTCAATTGCTTGAGAAACTTCCTTTTCAATCAGATTGTTGGAACTGTCATTTATTTAAATAATATATGTGCCATACTTCAAAACAACAACAACAACACATTTTCTTGGAAATCTTAGAAAACATGTTTTAGTCAAGATCTAAAAACTTTAAACTAAGAAAAGTAGTTTCTGAATACAATACAGGCAAAGAGTTATAACTTCAGGGCAGCGAAAACCATAATGACAGACATAATATTAACGGAAAACCTTCACTCCAACATAACAGAGAGTTAATCTTAAATCCATTGTTGAAAAACTGTAGTTTTCTTGGCTTGCTTTTACTTTTTTACTTTTACTTTTTAATCTTATTTTTCTGTGTATTGTTAGCCCATCTTGGTTTGATAGAAAAGTAGGAGGGGAAGCCAATATAGAAATAAAACTTATATATCGGTCTAGCTTTTTGGCTGCCCCCACTGCACCTGTCTCTTTGGCTGTGGTCTCCTAAGCTTCAAGCTGTTTGAGAAGTAAGCTAAGATGGATAAAGTACTGTTTGCTCAAGTTTATTTCTTCCCTGCTTACAGTTGCTGAAGGTTGTTCCATATGGTACATGGAGAAGACAGAATCCAGAGTAAGATTGGCAGCTTATTTCTGGATAAACATAAAAGGAGCTTATGCTATGAACCATCAGTCTATTGCCAGTCATTGAAAAGGTTTTTCAAATTGATTAAAACATTTCCAAACACTTAAAAACATGTTAAAAAAAACCCCATAAAGTAGACTTGCAACTCATAGGTTAGACATATTAAGCATGTGAAACCATAACCCTGTTCTGACCAAGGCTTCCGAGACCATAATTAAGCACGCTTAATTAAAATAACTCTTGTTTTATTTCAGCACTGGGAATTATGTTCATTCCCAGCCTGTAATGAGTCCCAAATACTCCTTCAAGATAAGCACCCACCTTTCTTTCCTTTGAAGTGCTTGTCAACAACAAAAGTGCCAAATGAACTATAAAAAACCAACCAAAGTACAAAGTCCACACAGAGCTTCAAGGATTAATCTGAACAGAACGATTGTCTTTGCTTCCTACAAAGGTTTCTTCACCTTTGCCTGTCCATTAGGAGAAGCAATCACTCCCACCCTTACTCCCGAACCGCCCCTTTTGTCTCAGCTGCTCTTGCCTTCTAGCAGCTCTGCACACACGCACACTGGGAACAGGCTCCCTTGTTCCTCTGCCTCACTGCTGCCAGACTACGAAGGCTCCGGAGTCAGAACACCACTCCTAGGTCCTGGCCCCATCTCTGCATCAGATGCAGGACCCTCGTCTGAGTACTCTCTAGATTTCCAGACTGATCCCCGTTCCTCCCCACTGTCCGATTCCGCTGCCATCTTCACAGGCTGCTGGTGAACCACAACAAACCCAAACTCAGCAAACATAATTGCTATGATCATGAATGAATAATAAATGTCTCCCAGGTTAATGTTGCAGGATCCAATCTGGGGCCAGAGGTTTTGTCTTTTGAGCTTTCGGACTTGTGCTGGTGGAGTCCATCCTTGGGGAATTTCTTTCTAGCAGAGTGTATGTTTTGGGATATAGTGTGTATGGTATTTGTATGGTGCCTGGTCATGTGGGGCTTTTTAGCAGTTGATTGATTAAGTTAATTTAATAGCCAGCCATCAATACCCCAATCAACTACTAAAAAGCTGCACACAACCAGGGACTATACAAATATCACACACAGAATAGCGCAAAGCACAAACTCTGCTAGAGAGAAATTCCCTGAGAATGGGGTCCAGCACGAGTCTGAAAGCTTGGAAAAATAACCCTCGGGTTCCAGGCTCCTACTGTGATATGAGATTTAACCTGGAAATAAGGAGAAACTTTCTGACAGTGAGAACAATCAACCCATGCAACAGCTTGCCCTCGGAAGTTGTGGGAGTGCCATCACTTGAGACTTTCAAGAAGAGACTGGACTCCCATCTGTCAGAAATGGTGTAGGGTCTCCCGCTTGGGCGGGGGGTTGGACTAGATGACCCACAAGGTCCCTTCCAACTTTGGTTATCTATTATCCGTTATGTAACATGGTGTCCCCAAACAAGCATATTATGTCTTAACATTATGGGTTCCCATAATAGGCTAAATAAATTGTAGGATTTCCATGACATGTTGAACCACAGAGACTATTTCACAAGTTTCTTAGCATATTGTCTGAACCCTACCTGCCACCGTATAATAATCACCATTCAGCATCTAAGGATCTCCATTACATTTCCTATTTCCCTAGCTAAGGTTTCTCCTTTCTCATTTACAGAATTAAATATTACTTTGTCTTCCATTCTCTCTTTTTACCGGATATGTGCCAATATGATATTTCCAATAAAGCTATTTTTTTAAGAATCCACCTGCGTCAGAGTTTTCACTTGCATTGGATCTATTACTTGGAATCCTGTCAGTTGGCCTTTCAGTTGACAAGCCCAACATCTTGAACTGCTGAGCCACCATGCTGCCAAGTTGGTTAGGGGGAATGTACAGACACACACACTCAGGGGTGGGATTCTACCAGTTCGCACCTATTCGCTAGGACCGATTGTTAACATTCTAAGCAATTTGGAGAACCAGTTGTTAGAAGAAATTACTGGCCTAATCCTGTAAGGAAGGCAGGAAAGAAACATTCTGGTGTTGCTTACAGAAAATGCCTCTCTATTAACTCTTATTACATTCTTGGCAGGACTAGATTTCCTGATTCAGGAACCTCTCTGGAGTTTTTTTTTTTCCCTCCTTTGCTGGTACTTTGCTTGTGTGGAGTTTCAGTATGGCACTGAAAAAAGTGACTTATGACCATTTTTCACACTTAAGACTGTTGCAGCATCCCCACAGGCCAGGCGAGGAGATGCGTGACTTGATGTGAGTCATGTTGAGTTGGCCACGCCCAGCCAATAACATGACCACCAAGCCACGCCCACCGACTAAGCCACACCCACAGAACCGGTTGTTAAAAAATTTGAATCCCATCCCTGCACACACTCCAGGGTGATTTAGTTTGTCACCATTATATATAGAGTCCCGCTAACCAACCTGCTTAGGCTGAAGAAACTACCTGAATAAGACACGAAATGTTTCAAACCAAAGAAATCCAGTTACCATGACTTAGCTTCTAGGCAACTTTACTCAAATGACTGAGAATCTTCATTGAGCCCAGTTTGTTTTGCATTTGTTCTAGGCAGGGGGTTAGGTTGTACTTCACACTGCTCTACACCAGTGCACCACACCATTTTTGCTTTTAAACAATGCCCTCAACATGTTGTGTGAATCTCCAGAACGTTATTAGAAATAAAAACATTTTTTTATTTTTTTATTTATTATTTATTTGTCAGTTGCTTACAAGATAATAGGTATAAGTAAAACATAGTTATGAATACATGTATACACATAAGAAAAATAAAATATAAAAGAAACAATAGGACAGGGACGGTAGGCATGTTGGTGTGCTTATGTACACCCCCTATAGACCTCTTAGGAAAGGGGTGAGGTCAATAGTAGACAGTGTAAGGTTAAAGTTTTTGGGGTTTGGGGAAGAAACCGCAGAGTCAGGTAGAGTATTCCAGACATTGACCACTCTGTTGCTGAAGTCGTATTTCCTGCAATCAGGTTTGGTGCGATTAACCTTGAGTTTGTATCTATTGTTTGCTCTTGTGTTGTTATGGTTGAAGCTGAAGTATTCATTGACAGGTAGGACATTGCAATGTATGATTTTATATACTATACTTAGATTGGATTGAAGGCAGTGTAATTCAAGGTTTTTTAGGTCTAGAATTTCAAGTCTGGTGGCATAAGGTATTCTGCAATGAGTAGAGGAGTGAAATATTGTAAAATATTTCTGGACTTTCTCAACTGTGCTAATATCAGATACGTAATGTGGGTTCCAGACTGATGAGCTGTATTCGAGTATTGATTTAGCAAATGTTTTGTATGCTCTAGTTATTACTATAATATTACCAGAGAAAAAGCTACGTAAGATTAGGTTAACAACTCTTAATGCCTTTTTGGCTATGTAGTTACACTGGGCTCTAGCACTTAGGTCATTTGAGATTCAGCTTTTATTGGTGGAGCACGCCACTTTCCCACTTTCCCACGCCAGTTTCCCACTGAACTTTAACAGACTGCTAATGTTTTTATAATTGTTTAAGTTGACCTAGGAACCAGGTGAATAACAAAATCTATGTCCGTGTAAACAGGGATGACTCTGAACAGAAAGATAGAAATCTGGCAAAGTCCCTTTGAAACACTGGATTTTCCTGCCCTCTATAATATTTTGCTACTGTGCTCCCATCTCAGTTCTCTGTTCCTCTGAATGAGGTCATGATTGATGTTTTCTTTCCGAAGTATTTCTGAGCTACCTTCCAGAGTAATTTATTTTTCTTAATAAAAGTTAAGTGTGAGTGTTTTGCCACTGCTTTATACATGAAATGAATTGTCATGACAAATAGTCTGTCAAAATAGATTCTCTTGGAAAAAAGTAAAGCAAAATGACACGTATATATTTTCCCTTATCCACCTACCCCCAAAAGTAAGCCTTTTTAAAACAAACAATATCTTGCTATTGATTGGGCATAGATCGCTTTAGGGCAGCGGTTCTGAATCAAGGCAGAGAATGCCAAGCATCCTGTGACCATACAACATCTTTGCCTCAAGCAATTGTTGAAATTTCACCAAGCAGCTCAATATGACCTCCAGCTTGGACACCAAGCTATCAAAAGTTATACATAAAGTAGCTGAAGGGAATTCAGAGGAAGAGAACTTGAAAATGAGCACAGCCTCTTTCTAGGGCTGGCGGAGCTCACAGCATTTTTTAAAGGTAAAAGCTGAAAGAGAAACATGACAAATGGGCAGGTCCAGGTCATAAACATATGTGGGTGCAAATTTTGAATGGCGAATTGTTGAAGCTATTTTAGAGCTCACGGTTCTGCTTCAGGTGTCCAGTGTCAAAACGATAGGACTCCTTGATATCAATTCCATTGGAAAAGAACTCTGGAAATTTTAAAGAAAAGATTGGACAACTATTTAGGGTAAAAATAAGGGCTCCTATCTTGGGCAGAGAGTTGGACTGGAGGATCTCCAAAATCTCATCCAGCCCTATGATTCTATGATGATCAGAACATAGTTGGGAGCACATGTGACAACGTAGCTTCCAAATTTCCCCCTTTAAATAAAAATATTAAAACAATGTTGACAACAACATATTGTTTTACTATTAATACCTATTTATTTACTTGCATTTACATGTATAGAACTGCTAGGTTCTCCAGAGCTGTGATATGGGGACTGTACAAGAGACTTAAAGGCAAATACTCCCATCCCCTTGATCATAGCCAATTTTCTAACACTGTATCTTAAAACAGGGATTATGGGATTTTTTTGTTTAACAGTTGCTTTGAAATCCTATACTATAGGTAACAGTGAATTTATAAGATCTCCAATTATACAGTATTTAGGAATATTGCAATCCCACTTTTATTACCCAAATTTCTCCATATGAATCAAAAGATGTGAGATCCTTAGTGCCCTATGAGCTTGTTTGTTTTCTTGCAGATATTTCATTACTCATATTAGGTAAACTCAGGACTGTACTGGAAGGCCTTCATCCAGTGAATAGACAATGGCTAAAATGATGATATATATATATAGCAATAGGATAGTTCAACAGCACCATCTTTTGGAATTGACCTTCTAAGTAGGATCAGAGCCATCAGAAATTATCTATCCTTAATCCAACCCAGCCAT